>CM050323.1:115834435-116011763 GCA_027475135.1 Bactrocera correcta
GTAAAAAATATGAGTACTTATGGGTATATCCTTTTCATAGAAAATTTCCGCCTTTCATTCTCAACGGCTGCTGTGTGTCAGTATGACTATAAACGAGAACATTAAGGTGAAGTATGTACCGAGTGCCAACAGAGTTTCGTACTCTACGTCAAATGTTCGCTGTGTCTTCAGTGTCAGTACTATGAACGCTTGTCTTGATTGATGAGTGCGATTAAGCATTGACGCTGCTTCTGATGATTGAAATATCTTTATTTTTCCGGGTCTCTTTTTGCAGTCTCCAGATGTATATATGCTTTATATATACATATGTTTCTATGTTTTTAGTTGGTTTCCGTTTTGACAGTTAGTTTTTTTTTAACACATTAGCTTACTATACATATTCCACATCTTAAAACATCATATTCCGCTTTATATAGCTGAAGTCGCAACTGCAAATACATAAGAAAATAGCGATAAAGATGTAAATATAAAGCGCAGCTTAGCAGTAATGGTGATTGAAATGTCTGTGGTAGCATTATTGCATGGGGAAAGTTCTATATATGCATAAAATTATCGTTAAGTTTAGATACATTTAAAATTAGAAACTGACTGGTCAATATAAAAGAAATGTAGTTTTCTTATATTGGTACAAGATCTTTTATGTAGGTGCGAATTTTATCTCCATGTGCCAATTAGTGTGTGTTTTTGTCAGGTGGTCTTTTTCAACGAGAAAATTTCCATTTGGAGCATGGCTACGGAATCATTGCAGAAATGTTTTAGGAGTCTACTTTATCATCAAAGCAGGTATTTGAATGGCGCAAAGCATTCAGTGAAAATCGGGAAATCATCGAAAACTTGTCACTTCTATTAATGGCAAGGAATTGAAAAATTGTTGATCTTCTTTTTCTCAGCCAACTTTTGCACTTAACCGCTTTATCGGTATACATTTGAAAAGCGTTTGTTTGTAAACAAAATCTTAAATTTTTTGGAATAGTTTTTGTTTAGTGTCTTATCGATGATGGAAGATCGATAATAGCATTTTCGGTATATTTTATCAATACCGAGTATACTTTCGTCCGATCATATCAGTTCTTTGCCGCCTTGTTTGAATAGCCCGGCCGGCAATCCATCGGCCCCCGTCGCTTTGACTTCTTCATGGTTTGGATTGGGGAATCGAACGCCAGTACCAAAATTGGATTTTACAATTTCGTTCCAGATCTTGAGATCGCAATTTCGAAGAATGACATATGTGTTCCTAATGTTTTTACAAAACAAAATTTGCTTCGTCGTATAACCGACTGTGATTTACTTATCAAACATCAAAGAAATGATTAATTTCTATCTTTTATTGAAGCATATTTTTACTAGCGACGAAAAGTGGGCTGGTTATAAAAATGTGAAACTCATGACCTAAAGATAATGAACCAGATCAAATCAATTCAAAGGCCGGTAGTCACCTCAAATGTTGTGTGTATCTTTCAATTTCAGGGGATCGTTTATTTTGAGCTTTTGCTCGAAAATATCACGATTAATTTTGAAATATACTGTAATCAACTGAACTAATTGAGAGATACACTCAAATAGAAGAGTCTAAAATTGTTTATAGGAAAAGTGTAGTACAAAGTTGATGACGCGTTAAAAGCTTCTGTAGCTTGATTGGGATATTCTATCACACCCAACATATTCTCCTTATTTTCGGGCTATTACTTGTTCCTGTGTCTGCAACATTTTTTTTCTTCACTATCTGGACTTCAAAAATTACTTGGACCAGTTTTTTTCTTGCAAAGTTTAAAAATGAATTAGTGTGAAATCAATATCTTGCCCGAAAGAAAGCAAAATGTATTGGTTCAAACTAGGAAATATATATTTTCACAAAATGCCTTACACAATAAACAAATCGTGTTTAAATTGCACTCAAAATCAAAATTACTTGTACTTAGTGAACAACCATATAATAGTTCAAGGTTTAATTTATTTGCTCAGCATTAAGCTATCAAGTATAATATAAACAAAATGTTAACATTCGAATAAACCAAAAAGAAGAAATGTTTTAAATTTACTTATTTACACAAATACTTTTACCATCAGGATCTTGAACAATTTGAAAGTTTCATATTGAGATAAATGACTTTATGGTCCTTTGGGTGAATTGAGATAATTGAATCATTGTGATTCCAATGGAATTGTGTAGACAAAATACATTTGTTGAATTACAAAATCTACTTACTTGACTCTTGTACTTTTATATTGTTTTTTGTGAAATTTCAAAGGTGCGAAGTGATATTTCAGAACTAAAGTGTGGTTCCACGGTTTTTTTTGCGAGCGGATTATTGTGAAGGCTATTGCCTAGCAATGCTGAAAACTTTAATCGTTGGCAGCTAACAATTTGTGGTCAATCGGATTTGTAGAAGCTTTAAATTACTGATACACTCCCTTTCCTTATGGTAACGTGTATATAAATTTATTTGGGCATCACAAAAGAAAATAAAAACAGCACAGAAAGCTTAAAATAATCCTGCGAGGCTTGTACTAATAAATGAAATTACATTCACGCTTGTCTCCACTACTATGAATGAAAAATGGTAATTAATTCTTCAACATCTATGTCGTCCCCTTAGCCCCAATACACTTTTGCCAAAGTTTTTTCCAATTTCCCGCATAGTCTTCAATGCGCGTAGCGATTCTCGTTTAATGTCTTCAATTGACTTATAACGACAGTCGTTTGAGTTTGCTGAATAGCCAGAAGTTACACGAAGCTAAATCAGTCGTACCGATATTGGTTGAAAATTTGACGAAAACTCACAAAGAGTCAATGCAGTATGCGACGGTGCATCTTCGTGGTGCAAAAACCAAGAGTTAACGGCCCATAATTCTGTCCTCTTTTTACGAATAGCTTTCTGCAAACGACGCATTATTTTTTGTTGACAGTTTGCCGGTCGAAAGGAATTCGGAGTGCACCACAGATCGCAAATCGAAGAAAACTGTCAACATTGCATTGACGTGGTTTTATCGGATTCGGCTCATCTTTGCCACGATATTCGGCCGATTAATCGTCGGTTTTCGTATCGTAAGCATAGATCAAAAACTCAACGCTCCCTGACACCGTGGTGTTGGAAGGCATTGTTTCACAGACGTTAACGCGATGTTGTTTTTCGAAAAGAAATTAGTGGTTTTGGAACCAAATGCGCATTCACTTTTCTTAGGCTCGAATAATCGTTCAAAATGAGTTTCATTGCTCTTTCCGGCATTCCAACGATGCCAGTGAGATCTCTGATTGTTAATCTTCAGAATACTAAATACTAATAGATATTCTGATGTTATGTTTGACATATGTAGATGTCACTGACAGTCATACCCATCTGGAAAAAATATTTCGACCAATGGAGATATGGGCAACAGGAAGACGCCATCTTTAAAAGCGTCTAATGACCTTCGACTGAAACAATTCAATGATAAATAAACAAATAGTGCAACTTTTAATTTTTTGTTTTTTCGCCTGTTTTTTGTTACTAATTGTGTCATAATGTTGTCAAATATCTATTAACAACGATGATTATAGGTCATTAGATAGCCAAGTCTTTTCTGAAAATTCCAAAAAAAAAGTTAGACAAATCGGCCAAGGAGATTGGCTGGAATCGTGGGTACCAGTTTAAAAACACTGTTTCGAGAAAAACGCGTTTAAAGATCGCCAGCTGTGCGATTCGAGAGCACGGCACCTTGCGGTGGATCTCATTTTCAAAAACTTTCCGTTACCATCTGAGTCAAAGAAAGGTTTCTACATTATTATTAAGGGCTTAAAGTAAACAAAGGAGGAAAGAAATTTTTTTCGAAGCTTTGAAAAATGTTTACCATACTACCCCCTTAAATCAAAAGTCCTACTAAGTTTGGTCCACAGTAGTGTATATACATAAGTAATATTTGAAGGTTTGTCGACCATTTACATTTGATTAAGGATTAACTTTCTATTTGGTGTCTTTTGCTTCTGCCAAAATAATACAGCTGTAATTCATTGCGTGGTCAACAAAAATGTTGGTATTTTCGTTGCAGTTAAATTTTTGTAAACTAGACGGCTTTGGTCTACCAGTATGAGAAAATTTTATATATGTATAAATAAAAAAAATGTTCACATAATAAATAACCGTTAAATTTCTGCAATTTGTTCTTAATAAAAGTGACATTAAAGCATGCGCGTGACAACATATGTATGTAAACATGTTATTATGCCATCAAAGATATAAACATTATTTACTCAAAATTCTTGTAAACAAAAGAAAAAGGCAAAAGCGTAATGCCCCAAAGCAAAAAGCCGTTGAATGTTCTTTGCTTGTTACTGGCTCCAGCAATACAAAGTTGAGGAATTTTTTTATTCTGATGTTGAAGTCAACCCAAAACGCTCAAAGTTATGATATATGATAATTTGTTTGTTTTCTTTAGGCCAAATAATGCGTCTTTTACAAGTTCCTAAGTATGTGCCGGAAATTAAATGGTTCCTGTGCAAAATGGTCAGCTCAACGAAAAGTTTGAGAGGACGGAGGGATGAAAATTCTAATCTATTGTTGTTAAGAAATGCCAGAAACTTCGCGGAATAAACCAAAGTTACATATTTTTTCTTTTCTCAAGAAAAACTAACCAAATTTGAATTTGCGTTACAAAAACTTTGAAATGCCCCAAAGAATTTCCCTGTTTTTATATGGTACAATAAGAAAATAGTATCTGCACATAAGTAAATACAAACTATTAAATATATTAAGAAAATATACACAAATTATGGGTTTAAATGCGTCATACTTACTGTCGATAAGCTTAACAAACTTTATCGCAGTTTTAGAATGACGTCTGTTAAACTGAGTTCGTGAATTCGTGACAGGCGCAAATGAAATTTTATAAATATGTCAGCTACAATATATAATTTATATATAGGGAACACTTAACCCCCAAAGGAAAATATTTTTTAAACAAGCTAAGTGGAAAATTGCGAAAAGTTTAATTTATTTATTTACAATTAAAGTTTTCAAGCTTATTAAATAATTAATGATACTAGTCATATTTTTGAACCGAAAGTTTTGTCCCTTTTTTCAGGAAATATGATAATTGAAATATATAATATACTTAAATTATTCAAAGATATTTTATTTGAGAAACATACAAATATTATAAAACCGACATTATTTCGAATTATTTCAAGTGGTCCCCAAAATAATGAGTATTATCCAGGACAAGAACTAACTTAATAATTTTTAATAAACGGACAAATTATGTTAATTCATACCTAATGTTTCTCCAGTCAAAAAATTAAATAAACATTGCAGCAGTAATAGTTATTTATAATACAATTTTATAATTTCGAGTTCTGCCACTTTTGTGTTTAAATATATAAACTTGTAATTCCGAGCATTATGTGATTTTAAGTACCAATTTTCCTATAAAAGACAAGCAATGCTTCGAGTAAAACACATTAGTGAACTTTTCTTCGCCTAAATACGACGTGTATTTCCGATTGTAATTAGAAATGGTGACTCTGAATTTTGCTCTTTTAACTTTTTGCGCTGTATGCGCATTCCTTTCACTACCAAATCAGGTAAAGTTGTTAAACAGTTGTATTTGAGAAGAAAATTATGCAAATTAAATAATATTATTTTTTATCTTCACATTTTTTTTCTATTTTAATTTTCAATTAATTTAGTCGTTGGCTTTTGGTGAACCTACCCCGCTCAGTGGTAACGAATTGACAGCTGCTGTAGGTATTCTTAAGACGGCTTTGAGCAAATTGAGTACTGGAGGTGGTGCCCCCCGTTATACGTAAGTTTTCCAAATGCTCTAAAAGTAAATCAAATATCCTTACTTTTATTTTCTATTAAATGGAATACAAATCCTTCCTTATATATCTCATTGAAAATCATTTACTAAAAAACTTTTCTTCTTTACACTTTATATTTAAATTAAAAACTAGGATTTCGAAGGTAAACTCAGCCACCAAGCAAGTAGTGGCCGGCATTACATACAGGTATAATGTGGACCTCATTGATGAAAATAAGAATGCTGCCAATTGCAATGTTCAAATCTGGTCGCGAGAGTGGTTGAAAAACGGCAATCAAGTTACCATCGATTGCGTTGATGCAAACGCGGTTAAGTTTAATTATTAAAACTACAAAATATACTGGAAAACGCTGGCACACATCTTTTTTAAATTAGCAAATAAAACTAATCTCCCTTTTTAAGCAATCTCAAATGTGTGTTTGAATTAAGATTCTTTTGCATTCTTTATAGGTTAGTGCTGTGTTACTGTCAGCAAAAAAATATTATGTTGTCAAGGTTTTAGAAAATTCAATTTCAATCAAAAAATAGATTGACCGATATTTTTGTTAAAAGATTTCGCTATGGGACAGTTTACTCGTACTTTACTTGCGAATTATAATCCCGATTTGTATACTGGATGGTGAATACATATGTATATCAAAGGTATACAATTTTGCACTATTAATTTCTCTAATACTTTAGAATATGTGGACCCCAGTATCTAAAGTTGACTTTTCACTTTTGTAAATACCGGTTAAGGCGGGAGATATGCAGTTTAAATTCAGAGAGAGCAATTCTGTGTATCACAAATGGGTTGAGCCGGGTCAATACTTCCCTGAGCATCCATATACCTAATGTAAAGATTTTCGAACTTAAAGGTGACTTTATGCTTAATATATTGGCCACTATTTGAGTTATGTTAACGAAAATTAGAGAACTTATTTTACTCATAAGAGTGTATGTTTTTGTGTCTAAGATAAATAGAATTAGCCGAAAACTTCACATAGCCTCCATTTAACTATTATCAGTATCTTCGAACATCCGGGTGACTTTGCTCCATATGATTGTTAATTATATGTAAGGTACCTTAAAGAAACCCTGGGAACATTTTTAACCGTATGACATGATTATAGTTAATTGATAAAATCGGATCAATACTACCCAAACCCCATGTGCGAAATATAATAATTTTTGTTTTTCTAACAAACCTAATGTCGAACATGTTGGCCAGTGTATGAGCTATTTATATATGTACTATATATAAAGTTGCTTGGATTCCGATTCTCTGCATAACTTTGTATACCTTAAGGCTTTGCTACTTGCAAGTTGCGAGAGTATAAAATGTTCGGTTACACCCGAAATTAGCCCTTACTTGCTTGTTTGGAATAGTTTTCGTTTGGTATCCTATCGATGGTGTAAGAACGAAAACAGCATTTTCGGCATATTTTCCAGTTTTACTACTAAAGTGGTAGGAATACAGTTCAAGCAAGTCGAAAGTAATCTGAGGTGTATGGAGAAAATGAGATGATCTAACGCCAATACAAAAATTAGTTTTCAAAATTTCGTTCCAGCAATTTTGATCTTGAAAATGCACCACATACTAGAAGAACTCTTGAAGGCGGTGTGTATAAAATAATTGGATTGGTCGATGTATGTTGACATATACGAATACACGATTAATTTTGAAGTGTGTTGTGATAAATGGGACAAATTGAGTGATGCACTCAAATAAAAGAACCCATTATAGATTAAAACGAAAGCTGTCGGGTTCCACCAGGATAATGAGAAACCACATATGTAGACTCGTCAAAAGCTTTTGTAGCTTAAATCGAATGTGCTACCGCACTCACTTTGCTGTTCCGCTGTTCGCAATATTTTTTGGAACCTTCACCTCGAATATCAGGACTTCGAAAACTACTTGAACTAGTTTTTAGCGAACAAACCAATAGTAGTTCAAGGTTTAATTTATTTGCTCAGCTTAAAACTATCAAGGACAATTCTAACTGAGATAAGTGATTTCATTGTCCTTCGGGTGAATTAAGATAATTGAATCATTTTGGTTCCAATGGAATTGTGCAGACAAAATAAATTTGTTGAATTACAAAATCTATTTAGTTGACTGTTGTACTCGTATATTTCATTAGGAAATTTCGAAACTGCGAAGTAATATTTCAGAACTAAAGTGTGGTTGCATGGCTTATTTTGCGAATGGATGATTGTGAAGGCTATTGCGTAGCAAGGCTGAAAACTTTATCGTTCTCAGCCAACAATTTGCGGTCAATCGGATTTGTAGAAGCTTTACACTCTCTTTTCTCTAATGGTAACGTGTTTTCCACTACAACCACTTGTAATATATATGTACGTATGTATATGTTTTGTCGTTTCGTATCACGAAAGAAAAAACCAGCACGCAATAGCTTAAAATAAACGTGCAGGGCCTGTACTAATGAGTGTAATTACATAAAAACATTAGTTTATGGGAAATAAATGTTTTCACTTCGCTATTCATTATTTATACTATGCTTATTGGAAAAGTATACTTAGCCACGATATAATTAAAATCCTAGTTGATGACAAAACGAGTTGAAATCCGATTGACTGTCCGTCTGTCCGTGTAAATGATAACTTGGGTAAATATTAGGTATTGATGAACCTCGGTACACGTATTCCTTGACGTCCAAAGTGGGTTAGAATTTATAGAATCAGACCATGGAAAACTGTTATTTGGTAATATGTCTTTAATTTTTTTTTTTAAATTGGGCGCGGTCTCGCTCTCTTATAATTGCCACTTAAGCTAAATCAACCAAACATAGGCATCACAAAGATTTACAGTACCACCTTACAGTCCACCTATTTCTCATATAACTGTTATGTTGAAGACTACATAAAATGAAATAACTCAATAAATGAGGGTGTTGTAGACATTAAAGTTCACAATCGAGGTGATATGAAAAATATTTATAAGAGCCGATATCAAAATTGAACAATAGGCCTGGCGCTGCCTTGCTGTATTATAACAGCACAGAAACTGACTAAATCGGACCACAACTACGCCTACTTTCCATATACAACTTCATTAAATTCTAGGAACTGAATAAGAGAACCCGACTTCTTATCGAAACCCCACTTTTATCAAAAATATCGGCAAGTCTATTAGCTATATTTTTGTAATTCAGAAAAGATCCTTTCCTGCTAAAAATCTAATCATTTCCATAAGACAAAATGTGGATCAATATTATTTTTCAAGATTGGAACCGGTTAGGTTGCTCAGAATATGTGATTATTTTAATGAAGTTAAGTTTTCCTTAATATTATATGGTTTAGCTCTGAGATATCTTCACCAAATTTGGTGTGGATTATTGTCCAAGCTAATGTCGCAAGAAAGAAAATCGATTAACTAATGCATATATCCGTATAAATGAATCTTTTATTTATTAAAACAGTAAGAAATGTTTGCTTATAACTGAACTTAGCCTTTCCTTAATTGTTTCATTACATATAGGGTTTGATATATATGCACGTTGCTTTTAAAAATATCAGACTCACAAATTGCATTAAGGCAACGTTACGAAATGAAGGTAATTTACTATACAACACAGAGCGTTCGTTTCCTGACAGTAACACAGTCAAGTATGTAAACGAATATTAAAGTCCGAGTGTGACGCATGAAAAATTAAGCAATTTTCGTGACTTTTTTTAAGAGAAAGTAAGCCATTGAATATTTCAAACTTCTTTGAACGTAATAAGGTATATTTCAGCTATATTTTAAGATTTTTTTTTTACAAAATTGTTAAAAAAATAACGGAGTTATGGGCTCTCTTCAGAGGTGCCAAAAAAAAGTGCCCCAACTGCTGGCATGATTCCGCCCGACTGAGTAGCTGAAACAAAAAAATTTGAGAAGTTTATTAAACTTAAACATATTTTCTATACAATGATTTGCGATCTTTGAAAAATATTTAAAATTAACAAAATGACGTAATTTTGAAAAAAGTCGTTTTTTGAGGTAAAAAATTGTCGTTTTTTTAATGCCAAATTGACAATTTTCAACAAATCATTTCAACAATAATCAGTTTTAATTTGAAGTCGATCGGTTAATTTCTTGTTGAGTTATGACGACAAAAATTTTGAAAAATATCGTTTCGAGAAAAACGCGTTTAAAGTTTCACTTATATATGTTTGTACCGCCGAGCGGTCGCTCTTTAGAACGCTGCCTTCCAAAAACTATTCAAGATACGACTTTCCCAGTTTCACAGGATATTTATGGAAATATAAGCTATCGAAAAAGCAAATAAACAATTTTGTTTTTTTTTGAACTTTCACACTGGTATTGCCCCTTAATACAAACACATATTTGCTTCAAGTGGGATATCGGTTTTATTTGCAAATTGAATAAAGCTGTGTGCTGGTGTATTGAAATATATTTGGCAGTTTTAATAATTGAACTTAACCACGTTTGGACCACTGCAATCGATGGTAACCACTGTCGCGACCAGATTTGAACATTGCAATTCTCAACATTCTTATTTTCATCAATGAGATCCACATTATACCTGTGCAAAATGCCGGACACTACTTGCTTGCTGGCTGAGTTCACCTTTGAAATCCTAGTCTTTAGTTAAAACATAAAGTGCAAAGAAGAAATGCTCATTTGTTAATGAATATCAAACAGAAATAAAAGTATCGGTTTGGCTTCCATTCATTAGAAAATAAATATTTTCATTTTATGGCAAGCAAGAAGATTTGATTTATTTTTAAAGCATTTGGAAAACTTACGTATAACCGGGACCATCTCCATTACCCAATTTGCTCAAAGCCGTCTTAAGAATACCTATAGCAGCTGTCAATTCGTCACCACTGAGCGTAGTAGCTTCACCAAAAGCTAACGACTAAATTAATTTAAAAAAAAAAATGTGAATATAAAAAATAATGTTATTTATTATAATTTTCTTCTCAAATACAACTGTTTTACAATTTTACCCCATTTAGCTGTGAAAGGAATGCGCATACAGCACAAATAGTTAAAAGAGCAAACCTCTGAGTCACCATTTCTAATTACTATTGAAACTACACGTCGTGTTTAGGTGAAGAAAATATTACAGATGTGTTTTACTCAAAGCATGTTTTGTATTTTATAGGAAAGTTGGTACTTAAAATCGCATAACACGTGGAATTAAAAACTGATAGATTTATATGGTTATTTCACACCAAACATAGAAGTAGCCCAACTCGAAATTATAAAAATTTTAATTGCAGATAAAAAAGTTTTTCTTAATAGGGATATTATTAAAGATAAATATTACTGCTGTCGTGTTGGTTTAGTTATTTTTTTTGACTTAAGAAACAATAGATAAGTGCGGATTAACATAACTTTTCAGTTTATTAAAAATATATAAAAATGACCCTTGATCTAGATTGTACCCAGTATTTTGGGGACCACTCAGTGCCGGATTAAACAAGCAGGGCCTGTAGTAAATTCTGTCAAGGAGCCCTTGGTTTGCTATAAGTTCTCAAGTTTAGAATATTAAGTAAAACAAAATTGTTACAAATAAAGTTTTCTGGATTTGTTATGGGCAAATTTAGAGATAATACTTTCAATATCGACTTCTTTAAGCAAGTTATGCTCTATATTCAACAACGTGAGATTATTGAGACGTTCTGTGCCCATCGCGTTCCTTAATTTTTAATACGTTTTAATGTTGAAAAAGAACCTTCGCCACTGCAGTTAGTGATTATGAGAGATACGTAAATTCGCAAAGCAATTTCTAAGTTTGGGACACACGATTCTAAAGAATTATTTAATAAAAATTTATAATATTGCCGTTTCAGAGGCCCCTGTTTCTTGCTGTCAAAAACAGTAGCCACATCTGTTTTCAGCATCTCTGGGAACTGCTCTAATGCGCCTCCTAGGCTGTTCTCCAAATCATCTTCGTAAGCACTGACCATACTAGAGGATTTTTTCCAAAATCTCTTCTGTTGTAAAAGATTCTAGCTGTCGAAGTACTTCAAAAACACTAGTATTTTTATGATATGCTCTCACACATTTAGTTAAAGCAGACAGTACGTTATCAACAATGACAATAAACACCTAAAATTCGAAACGTTGACCAGGTGTTTGATTTTCAACAAAGTTGTCGAGTGTACATAGTAGAGCCGCAGAAATGGTCGTACTTTGTATCTCGCTTGATTCGTCGTCTGTTGTTGGTATTCTTCACAGTAGGTCAGATCTTTGACTCTTGCCTCAACATGTGAAAAAATGGATCGCAAGGCACTCCGCCTTTTGATCCACGTTATTTAAAATGTCTTCCAATACTTGCTTAATAGTGATAAAACTACATAAAAGTGCCTTCGTAGCTTCAGCTCGATGTATTTCCCACTTATGTTGCTGGCATTATAACAGCTTTGTCCACGAAAATCTTTGATATTAATGCCACTCTCACACTGAGCGAGTTGTTCAGCAGTATGACCTTCCATGTCCAAGAACTTAACAAATCCACTGGTTCAGAGGGCTGAACAGAACTAAAAATTTTTGCCCTGCTAAGAGGTCAGCGTTATGATATAAAATAATGATTTATTTTATAATATGGAAGGTCACAAGAATATCGTTAAACAATAATTTTCAATAAAAATATTGTAAAAATGTAATAATTATACTTATTTTCTTTTGACGGCCATCAAGCATACAAAATTTAGAGATATTCGATAATGATTTTTTTTCATTTTATTTTATGAAATATTTTTTAACTAATAAAAATTCACAATAGCGGTACTTGGCAGAAATTTAACTTTATTTTGATATACAAATTAATGGATATTAATAAAAAAAAAAAAAATAAAAATCTGCACGCTTGAAGGGTAGAAATATATCTAGTATAGATACTAGTCTAAATATATCGATTATAATATTTATAGTTAAACATTAGAAAATTAAAGTTAAGAAGTTCGTAAACTGTCTATTTATTTTTACGATTTAACGTGACGAAATCGGGTTTTAGATTTTCAGATGGAAGGTGGAAGTAAAGCATAGAATAAGTGCTTCGCGTTTAAAGCATGCAAGGACGCTCCATCTAAATCGATATTTTTTTTAATTACGGTCAGTTGGAGCACGGGCCCCCCGATTCGCGGCATTTGCTACTCTTGCTACGTGGCTAATCCGGCACTGGGACCACTTAAAACATTCTAAATAATGTCTGATTTATAAATATTTGTATATTTCTTAAATATAAATTCTTTGAATAATATAAGTGGTAGTTATTAAATGATTATATATTTCAATTATAATATTTCCTGAAAAAAGGGGCAAAACTTACCGTTCTAAACAATGAGAAGTGGCATTAAAGAGTTGAAAGATTCCTTGACTCTTCCCTGATTTAGCAAATGCTTCAAAACTTTAATTGTAAATAAATAACTTTAACTGCTACTGCTGCATCCATATTATAAGTACACTTAAAGATCACAAATTTGCTTGGCTGAAAGGTCAACTTTATATTTTTTTCCGAATCTTGAATAGAATTTTCATAGAAAATGAAACATTTAGTATGAAAAGGTTGTTGTTTTTAACATTTTCTTATAAAAGTCGGAATCAATAGCCATCTCGTTTCGGGTCCATTCAGGGAACGTTGTTCCGAAGTAAGCCACGTTAAAAAAAAAATATCCTTTACTAGCACAAAAGCAGATTGTAATTTTATAATTAATTAAGGAAAATAAAAAAATCCAATTTAATTCATTAAAGCTTTTTACTTCTTCATATGATTTAATGATTTGCACCTGGATAAAGTTTTCAGCAGGCTGATTGTACATAATATTATTGTTGGTTTAAAAAAATTTGGGCTACTATAAATATGCGCTTATACGAGTATGTACATATGTGTAGATGTGGTTGCCTGATAAGACAGCTTTGAATTATTGTGTGTACAGATGTGTTGTTAGCAAAAATTATATGTAACGATGTTTGTGTTATATTTACTTTATAGATTTGCTTTAGTTGCCATATGACAATTGAGGAATTTTTTTCCGTAAGAACTGCCGTTCGCTAACATCTCCGCTTATATTTTTGCCTAGAAACATGTGTAATTTCATCAAGATATCTTAAATTAAAGAAAAACACTCTTTTTTTGACCTTCCTTCATACGGTTCAAACATAAAACGAAGAACTTATTTAAATTTAATCAACTTGTTTAAGAAAAGCTGAAATTTTAGTGGTTGGCAGCACAACAACCAACTTGGGAAATAACGAACTCCCTAACATACATACATACTTATGTGTTTATAGGAAGTTTCCATCCGATCCATATTAACATTTGACTATGTTATCACTGGTATTTTAAACCAGCTTAAAAACATCAATATTTTTATTTAAACAACAAATGGCAGTTCTAACGAAAACAAATTCTTCAATTGTCATAAGCAGTGGCGGATCCACGGGGGGGTAGGGAAATTAGGGAAATTTACCGTTGATCATCGAAGCTCTGTCAAAAATCAGTGAGTGGAAGAACAGAGAAACAGCAGGCAAAGTAATAATTCTCATATCGGCTTTGTGCAAGTTCGAATTTATCGTCGGGTTCTTCTGTCTCAGCGACATTCTATTGCTCACCAATTCGCTCAGCGTAGTTCTTCATGAGTAAGCAATTGATTTGGCGAAGGCATCAAAAATGATTGACACGTTGTTTGCCACGTTGGAAAAAAAGAGGGAAAAAGTTGATGAAATATTCCGATTGATTTATTCAGAAGCCAAGAAAATGGCGGAAAAACTCGATGTTGACTAAGCGAAATGGATAATATGTGGTCGACAAATGAAACGCGAAAATTACAACGTGAAAACTTGCGAAGATTACTACAGGGTCTCTGTGTACATACCTCTGCTGGATACCATCAAAGAAGATTTGGATGCTCGTCTTTCATAAGAAGTATTGGATGGTTACCAATTGAGTGTGTTGCTCCCAGAAAAAGCAAGTCTTTTAAAAGAAAACGCAATGATGATCTAATGGGATGCTTGATAGAAAGATCCGGGAATCTTCTGGAGGATGAAAAACGCGTACAAAAATTTAAATTCAAAGGTGAATTAAGCTACTGGCAAAGTCACTGGCAGCAGCAACAAAAAATTGAAGGCAACGAAGTTCCAACTTCTGCACTGGAAACATTAAGAAAAAGATAAGTAAAAAGATTTTTCTGTTTGAATTTTTAATAAAATGAGCCATTATGTAATGCGTGTATATGGTTGACTTTTCGATTATAACCACTTTATTTACCTAAAAATTGGAATTGATAATTTTTGTTTCATAATTTGTACTGTATTTCTCTCGCAATAATAAGTTTGAAACCCAAATCGAATTATAAATTCAATTTCTCCCCCAAGAATCGTCTCTGAATCCGCCACTGTCATATGGCAACTAAAGCAAACCTACAAAGTAAATATAACATAAACATTGAACAATAATTCAAACTTGACTTATCAGACAACCACACATTCACATATAAGAGTACTATATAATATATTTATAATACCTCAAATTTTCTAAAACCAACAAAAATATTATGTACAATATATTATATGCCCGCTAAACACTTTTTCGAGGTACAAACTACTACCGCATATGTAGAAATAATAAACTTTGAAGTATTACATAGGAATTTGTTTTAGTTGCCTTAATTAAGGCTTCAGCAATTCGAATAGTACCATAATTATCAAATTATAATCTGCTTTAGACCTTGTGTTTTTAGACGTGATTTGCCGTTTCGGAATAAACAGGCTTACTTAGGAACAACGTTCAGTGTTTCATTTTCTCTGGAAAATTCTATGGGAGATTTGGAAAAAAGTGTAAAGTTTTCAGCCAAGCAATTTTGGGTTTTTTAAGTGCACTTATAATATGAATGCATCAGTAGCAGTTAAAGTTATTTATTTACAATTAAAGTTTTGCAGCTTTTGCTAGAACAGGGAAGAGTTAAGGAGTCTTTTAGCTTTTTAATCCACTTGTCATATTTTTGAACCGAAAGTTTTGTCCCTTGTTTTAGTAAGCAATATGATAATTGAAATATTTAATCATTTAAAAGGTAGAACTTAACTTACTCAAAAAAATGATATTTGAAAAATACACAAATATTATCAAACCAACATCCTTTCGAATTATTTCAAGTGGTGCACAAGATACTGAGTACAATCCAGATCAAGGACTAACTTAATTATTTCTTATCAACTGACAAGTTATGTCTATTCATACCTGTTTATTGTTTCTCCAGGCAAAAAATTAAATCAACACGACAGCAGTAATAGTTATTTATAATACAACCCCTATTAAGAGTAACTTTTTTAACTGCAATTAAATATTTTATAATTTCGAGTTCTGCCACTTTTGTGTTTAAATATATCAGTTTTTAATTCCGAGCGTTATTTGATTTCAAGTACCAACTTTCCTATAAAATACAGCCAAAGCTTCGAATAAAACACATTTGTGATCTTTTCTTCGCCTAAACACGACGTGTATTTCCGATAATAATTAGAAATGGTGACACTGAAGTTTGCTCTTTTAACTATTTGCTCTGTATGCGCTTTCTTTTCACTACCAGATGAGGTAAAATTGTAAAACAGTAATGTTTGAGAAGAAAATTATACAAACTAATTAATGTTATTTTACATTTCCCCATTTTTTTTATTTTTATTTTCAATTAATTAAGTCGTTAGCCTTTGGTGAAGCTACTACGCTTAGTGGTGATGAATTGACAGCTGCTGTAGGTACTCTTGAGACGGCTTTAAACAAATTGAGTACTGGAGATGGTCCCCGTTATACGTAAGTTTTTCAAATGTTTTAAAAATAAATCATCCTTACTTTTATTTTCTATTCAATGGTATACGAACCGTTACTTATTTTTCTAAGTGATAATTATTTACAAAAAAGGCTTTTCTTCTTTACACTTTATATTTAAATTAAAAACTAGGATTTCAAAGGTGAACTCAGCCAGCAAGCAAGTAATGTCCGGCATTATGAACAAGTATAATGTGGATCTCATGGATGAAAATAATGATGTTGACAATTGCAATGTTCAAATCTGGTCGCGAGAGTGGTTGAAAAATGGCAATCAAGTTACCTTCGATTGCAGTGATGCAAATGCGATTAAGTTTAATTATTAAAACTGCCAAATATACTAGAGTACACTAGCACAACTTTAATAAATTAGCAAATAAAACCGATATCTCACTTGAAGAAATCTCATATATGTGTTTTTATCAAGATTCGTTTACATATTTTATATGTTAATGCTGTGTTGCTGTCAGCAAAAAAATATTATTGTGATAAAAAACCTAAATATAAAGTGCCATAACTAAGCACGGAAACAAGATATAGAAGTGTTAATTGGCACAGAGGATTGCAGTAGCAAGGAGCACTTGTGGGCTGATAATCAGATATCTCAAAACCTGCTCTACCGATTGCAACTATATTCGATAGATCACATTCCTCTTATTTCCCTGTGCGAAATCGGACTACTACCACGCCTATGGAAAGTAGGAACACTTGCACTTGATTTTTTCACTTTCCAGTATACAAATGAATAGCAAATTAATATAATCGAATAAAACTATGCATGAATAATCCCTATAAAGTATTCCACCTTATAAAAACTGTTCAAGCCCCTAGGTTTGGATCCCAGTACTTATAGTTGAACGCAAATACTGGTCAATGTATGAGGTATAAAACTGAAATTCAAGAATAATCTTTTCTTAACAATGGTATGGCTGCGTGTCAAAAATGGGCTGAATGATGTAAATTTTTTTCTTGGCTCCTATGAAACTTACTTAAGGATGTTCGAACTTGCAGGTAAATTTATACCGCTATGAGGATTTTCGAACTTCCCAATGAAAAAAAAGAGAGCGTGTTTTTCTCATAGCAGTGTATCTTCAACCCTAAAATAGATAAATTTAAGCGAAAACTTGGCCTAGCCCCTATATAACTAATGTCCGGATTTTCGAACATTCGACTGACTTTACTCTATATGATCGGTTTTACACCTTAAAGTATTTTCCGGGTTTTGATTTATGGAAGTTGCAATAGTATAAAATGTTCGCTTGCGCCCGAACTTAGCTCTTCCTTACTTGCCACGAATTCACGAAGTCAGTTTGGCTGTTTGTTTAGCTCGTTAACGGTAAGTATGACGCTTTTGAACCCACAACTTGTGTATATTTCCTTAATAATTTGTATTTACTTAGGTATGGGTCTCTTATTGTACACTTACAAAAAATTCTCTTGGGCATTTCAAAGTTTTTACAATGCAAGCTCAACCTGTGCCATATGTAGAGGGCTTTTTCTTAATAAAAGAAAAAATATGAAACTGGTTTATTTACTACCCAGGGAAATACTTATTTTTTATCTGCTGGACGTTATAAGTTATTCATGTTTTATTGGCGTTGATTGATGTATATTTACTAGCGAAGAACAACTAGAAATTTCTTAGCAATATTTGTCTCGGTATGTACTAAACAACTTAAAAAGCATATACTTGAAATTCTTCTCCCTTTCTTTCTTGTGCAATATTTCTAGGAACTTAATATCAATAGAATAGAATTCCCACCGACCTATCAAACTTTTCGTTGAGCTGACTATTTTGCACAGGAACCATTTAATTTCCGGCATATACTTAGGAACTTGTAAAAAGCACATTATTTGGCCTAAAGAAAACAATCAAATTATCATATGTCATAACTTTGAGCGTTTTGGGTTCACTTCAACATCAGAATGAAAAAGTTCCACAACTTTGTAAGTATTGCCAGCAACAAGCAAACAACACTCAACTGCTTATTGCTTTGGGACATTAAGATTTTGCCTTTTTCTTTTTTTTATAAGAATTTTGAGTAAATAATGTTTATATTTTTAATGGCTTAGGGGGACGCTACAACCAGGTCCTTCTCCACCTAGTGCTTCCACCGGAGTGGAGGTCTTCCACTTCCTCTGCTTCCCCGGGCGGGTACTACGTCTAATACTTTCAGAGCTGTATTGTTTGTGTATGACCTAGCCAGCGGCCGCTGTCTTTTAATTCGCTGAACTATGTCAATGTCGTCATGTATCTCATACAGCTCATTGTTTCATCGAATGCGATATTCGCCGTGCCCAACGCGCAAGGGACCATAAATCTTTTGCAGAACTTTTCTCTCGAAAACTCGACACCTCGACTCATCAGATGTTGTCATCGTCCATGCCTCTGCACCATACTGGGACGGGAATAATGAGTGACTTATAGAGTTTTGTTTTTGTTCGTCGAGAGAGAACTTTACTTTTCAATTTCCTACACAGTCCGAAGTAACACTTGTTGGTAAGAGTTATCCTGCGTTGGATTTCCAGGCTGACATTGTTGGAGGTGATAATACTGGTTCCTAAATAGACGACATTATCTACGGGTTCAAAGTAATGACTGTCAACAGTGACGTGAGAGCGAAGTCGCGAGTGCGACGACTATTTGTTCGATGACAGGAGATATTTCGTTTTGCCCTCGTTCACTGCCAGACCCATTTGCATTGCTTCCTTATCCAGTCTAAAGCATAACTAACGGCGCAAGTGTTGAGGCCAATGATATCAATGTAGCTACTCGATTAAGCCGCCTAAAACCTCGTTTGGTACCGAACGGCTCGGAGAGGTCCTTCTTGATCCTGACAGAGCTTTTGGTGTTGCTCAACACAGCCGTATTAGTTTTGCAGCCTTGAAATCGATGATGAGGTGGTGTGTGTCTTTTCCAAGATTTGGCGGTGAATATCTGGTCGGTTTTTGATTTGCCAGGTCTAAAGCCACACTGATAAGGTCCAATCAGTTTGTTGACGGTGGGTTTTAATCTATTACACAATACGTTCGATAGACCCTTATACGCGATGTTGAGGAGGATTATCCCACGGTAGTCGGCGCAGATTGTGGGATCTCCTTTTTTGTGGATTGGGAGGAGCACACTTAAATTCCAATCGTAGGGCATGCTTTCGTCCGACCAAATCTAACAAAGAAGCTAATGCATGCTCCCTATCAGTTCTTCGCCGCCGAGTTTGAATAGCTTGGCCGCTGTTTTTTTGTTCTTGAGACGGGTAATTGTTATTCGAACTTCTCCATGGTCGTGCAATAGGACGTCTGCTCCATCGTCATCGTTTGGGGAATAGGGTTCGCCTTCTCTTGGAGTTGTACTTTCACTGCCATTCAGCAGACTGGAGAAGTGTTTCCTCCGTAATTTTAGTATGCTCTGGGCATCGGTCATTAGATCACCTTTGGAGGTTCTACAAGTGTATGCCCCGGTCTTAAAACCTTCTGTTAGCCGCCGAATTTTTTCTTAGAATTTTCGAGCATTACCCCAGTCGGCCATCTTGTCAAGTTCTTCATACTCACGCATTTCGGCCTCTCTCTTTTTCTGTCTGCAAATGCGTCTCGCTTCCCTCTTCAACTCTCGGTATCAATCCGCACGTGTGGTCGATTGTAACGTTGCGAGGTAGGCAGTCTGTTTTCTCTCCGCTGCAACATAGTTATAAATAGAAATTTACGGTATAACCGCGTAAGCGGTTTCTAAGCCAGTAAATAAAGTAAATAGAAAACTCTAAATGGAAACATTTAATGAAGGGTTAAGTTCCATCGGAAGAGAGTATAAGTTATCAGTAAGAATTTTAGTCAAGTACACAGTAAAAATATCAAATACCAGTGTTGTTTAATTAAATGAGAAATAAGTATTACTCCCAAGAGTCAAGAGGAAGTTTTATATTATTTTTATCTCGTTTGACAAGTGAGCCGTCATTGGTTATAAATTAAAAACGAATAAGTTATAGAATTAATAGTCTTTGTAACACATTATCGCCCATTCATATTTCAGGGTTTGAAAATAAATTTGATTATTCAAATTCTCATCAGTGAGAATATATAGGCGAGATGTTTTCTGAAGAACGACAAAATATAAAGAAATATTTATTTAGTGTGAAGGAATAAGTCTATTTAAATAAGCTCCGACAAAACAAAAGCTTAAAAAATAAAAAAAAAAAAAAAATTAAAAAAGTATTTTAAAATTTTATATGGTCTGCCCTTTATTATAAATAATGCAAATAATTCTGTAAGGGTAACAGTTTGGATATTGGATTCTCCCTTATTAAGTGAAGATATTGAACCTGCCAAATAGTTTTAATTTCTTTCCAATCTTTATTTTTAGTGATTTCAATTAAATTCCAGTGTTTTGAAAGTAAGTTGTGTATATTTTTCTAAGCAAAATGTTGGTTTTATTATTGCGTTAAGCAAACAATGTTGATGCTGGCAACAAATACACAAAACCGAATTGAAAGCACGGAATTGTAACTTTTATAACAAATGGCACTGAAATAAGGGGGGAAAGTAAAAAGTTTTTCAATTCCATTTTCAACTCTGAACTATTTCCACTTATATGACTGCCTGCAATATAAAAGTTACACATGTACGTTACTGTAAAATATTTTGCTTATCCCTTAGCCTTTTGCGTTTGTTAAGTGCACACAATGCATACAATATTGACTGTTTACGCAGAAGTTTTTCAACAACGTCGATAAAACACTTGCCAAAATATTTCACATACACTTAAATGTTGATTGTTGGTAGGCTTTTGGTTGTTTAATTTACTCGTGCTCATTCACCGTAACCTCAAAACACTCATTGTGGTTAAATATGTTGTTGTCACTTTCGGCGTACAAATAGGCGATTTGTCAGAATGTAAAAAAGTATAAAATAGTTACATACATGCAAACACGTCTATTATATCTGAAAGCGTGAAATTGGGCACAAAAAGTGAATTTACACTCATCCCTATTTGGCTTGACATAGTTACATTAAAATGGTTAATATTATAAAATTTTTATATTAGGTAAATGGGGGTAAGGGAATTATTGGCTCGATTCAACCTATTTTTCACATACAGACATACCATTGTCAGAGAAGGATTATCCTTTAATTTCATTTATATATCTCACACATTGACCAATATTTTCGATCAAAAGTCAACTATGGTATCCAGGGGCTTGAACATTTCTGAGGCTTGAATATTTCTGGTATTATTCGTGCAAAGTTTTATCCCGTTATAGTAATTGATTCTTGATGTGTCTACGAGAAAGTTAAAAAGTCAAGTGGAATTTAAAATTGTGCAATTTAGCCAGTAGGCGTCACTGGCAGTGGTCCGTTACGCCCATCAACGAAATCGTAATTTCTTTTGTACTAAGGAATCCACATACAAAGTCTCAACTTTTCTCGTCAATCTGAACATTTATATATATAGATATAAGCCTTCGTCATCTACCTCGATTTATTTTAGGTGATACGTATAACCGTTTGGTGAACAAAACTATGAATTATACTCTGTAGCAACATGTAGAATATAAAAATATGTGAATCATACGTTGTCACTTCTGAGCAACCTTTTTCCTAAGCCTAAAAGCAAAAGTATTCATGTTTACATATGGTCTACTTAAGTGCTCTTACTTTTATTGACATCGACAACATCCGCACTTAAGTCACCACTTATTGAACACGTAGGAGTAATTCCACCACTGTAACTTTTGATGTTTCCTGCTGTCATTTTTGACTCAAATGGGTGTTGCGCTTCAGCAACTTTATGTAAATACTATAACAACAGTTCATATTATACTTGTATATTACGTATACGTCATGGTGGCACATCTGATAAAAGTTGAAAATTGCTAATTATATTCCAAGCTGCACTGAGCATTAATAATATTAATTAACTATTAATCATAATTAAATAATCACTAAGCTCTAATTACAGAAGGCAAATTTCAACCCAGGAAGTGAATCAAATATAATGGAATGGTTAGAATAATAAACTAAACGTTGAAACTCATATTTTGGATATTTTATTTATTTTATTGTTTATAATGCTAATCTATATAAAAGAAATATTTTTATAAAGTGCCTGCTTTAGCAAATTTACAAAATCAATTAAATTAGTGTGACCAGGCGTATACGTAACATAAAATCGATAGCTATAGTATTGTAGCTCTTATTAAATTTCGTATTTCGCCTTTTATTTCTACTTCAACCCGATGGTGCATTATTGAAAGTGTGTATATGTATTATGTTTACGTTAAAATGGCTAAGAGAAAGAAGTTACCAGTTTAGATATTAAACAGAGGTACGTATGTAAATTCAGGAATATATGACAAATTCAATAACAAAGTGTTTGTACATTGTAAACATGTAAACCAACCGATGCACTCCACATTTTGAATATGTTTTCTTTATTCCAATGCCATTTAAATTTTATTTCTTGCTCTTGGCTGTTTTTTAATTCTCTACTACCTTCTTGTTCAATTTTGTCAATAACGAAGCAGACTTTGAAGAGACTTCGCGCGTTTTATTGAATTTATCAGCAGCAAATATTCTAATTATGCCTTAGCTTGAATGTGTAGTAAAAATGAAGATATACCCAGTTTAATATATATTTACTATATTTTTTTAAGAAAGAAAAATTATGTGATATGTGATATATTTACTTTTATTTATATTAAGGCTTTTGTCATTACTAAAGACATAAGAAAACTCAGCCTTTGGATTTTTTTATGACTTTAACAATGAAAACAATTAAGAGTAAAACTTTGTTTGTCGGGAATTTCATTCCGAGAATGAATGTCAGTGTCAGAAACTTTTTCTTTTTTGATACGTAAAAGTATATACGAGTATATGTATGTACGTATAATCATAAGGTTGAGTATGAATCAATTACATTTATTTTTTTATAAATTTAATTTTATATAATTGATACACTGGTCGAAACATAACTTTTGACATGAAAATTATTTCTAATGCAGTTTGATGTCCTTAAGTCAAATCAAATCAAACAGAATTTTTCTATCACCCACAGATATTCTGTAACTTGCGGCTTTAGATTTTACAATACTACTGTGATCAAATTGAAAGGTAAACTAACTTGAACTAATTTATACTTAGCGTGTTTTTCGAATCGGTAATTTAATTTTCAGAAAGTTTTTTTTTTTTTGATGTTAAATTTCAGGTTAAAATATTTATTAGTATTTGAGATACGCTTCGTTTTGTGAGGCTCTAAAAGTGAATTCTTCCATTTTTACTATGACTGATTTTATTTAACAGAGAAGTGCGACAATGCACTCATACTGCATTGGTTATTCGTGATCACTTCGCCACATTTTGAATTAATATTACGCCACAACCACCGCTTTGCCTGATTTACCTTCGTGTAACTTCTGGCTATTCAGCAAATTTGCATGACATTTCCCAGCAGTGGCCAGTACGTCAGGCATTCACTCCGGTACAAAAAAACATTACCAGTGAACCTCTAGTTGACCCCCCAAAAAGGTATCACTACCACCTTTGCATATTAAATTGAGTTTAATGAAGGATTTTGCAGGCAATGGGCATGAATGGAAGAGGGTTTTTGTATCTAAAGCAAAAATTTCCAAGAGTTAGTGAAGCAAAAATTAAGGAGGGCATATTTGTGGGTCCGCAAATAAGAGAAATAATGAAAGATGAAACATTTGAAGAAATGCTCAATGAAACTGACATACGAGCCTGGAGTGTCTTTAAAAGTGTTGTTAAACATTTGCTTGAAAGCTGACAATTACAAAAATCTTGTGACTGAACTACTTACTGCCTATAAAAAAAGGGTTGCAACATGTCCCTTAAAATTCACTTTCTGGGCCCCCATCTGGATTTTTCCCCGAAAATTTAAGTGTAATAAAGAGTAAGTGACGAACATGGGGAACGTTTCCACCAATACATTTCTGCTATAGAGAAACAGTACCAAGCCAAAAGGCAAGTGGAGTGCTAGGTTGCTTGCCGATTACTGCTGGACATTATTAAGGGATACTCCAAAAACAAAATATCGTCGAAAAACATTGACAGTAACATTTTAAGGTACTCTTTAGTTAATAAAATAATATAACAATAATATATCTATTGCTGTTTTTTTTTTTTTATTTTACCATAAAATTGGAACTTTGATGTGTGTCTGATGGATGTGAGAATATTATTTTCTATTAAACCGGTATAATAATAGTATAAATATAGTGTCATATTCAATGAACACAATCTTTCTTTATTTACAAAGTATGCATGCTATTAATTTCAGCATCGAAAAGTTAAGATACAATTTGGTTTTTGATAATAAAACTGATGATTTTGAGTTTTCCCTCATTATGTTAATATAACCTAACGTAGAATGAATAGAAGAATACGGTACATGCACGCAAAAGGATCTATAGTGGAGGAAAGCTGCTGTCTATAACTTAACGCTTAGCAACAACCATCAAAAATTAGCTTCAATTAAATCTATACGGCCGCCCTTATTAGACCATTAACGTTTTGTATTCATGCGTTGCCCACATTTGCAGTATTAACACATAATAATAATGTGTTAGTATCTACCTTGTTTGGCGAGATCACAATATCTTATTACAGTTTAGATTATTACGTATTCATTACAGACATCTGCCCACGAATATGCGATTACAAGGTTATGTATATGCTAGATACGAGTGTGCTGAGTTCGTCAGGTTCTCACTAGTCAAGTGTGCTTACTGTCACACATACACACAACCGTAATTAGTTTTGGTAGACCTTATGAAGTGCGTTTAACATCTTCAAATAACTTGTGAAGCACTTGTGTGTTGGGAAATTCTGTCCTTGACTTCTTTACCAGTCTGCGCGTGTAACTTTGTTAATTAATTTAGTTATAAAGTCTCCTTTAATATAATTACAACTCTCTTCTTTAGTGTTTTTGAAGTTGATTTTTTTTTTATATTATTATTTAAGTTTGACACCTGTTCAAGTCTCTCAGACTATCATGTTTAATTAGAAGGAGACTCTATTTAATATTAATGGGATAAAATTTGTATAACAATCTGAACATTTTTTATTATGTGTGTATTAGGGTGATTGAAAAACAATTTTTTTTTCGATTGGTACTCGAAAAAATAAGTTCCTGGACACCTCTTAGAAAGCCTCTCCAAATATGAGTTTTTAATTGAAACGGGAAGGTCCTGCTACATGCAGTTTTCTATATTTTCTTATTATGAGATAGAAAATTTTATATCTTGCTTCCAACTACTTGAAAAAATATCTTGTTCCTTAGATTTTGTAGGAAACTGAATGCCCTAAAAAAGGTTTAGTATTATTTTTTCGTAAACCCAACCGTTTAAAAGATATTAATAGTTAAAGTTTGATTATTTTGGGAAAATTTTTTATTTCTTATTAATTTTATAACTCAATGAAAAAAAATTATTATGAATAATGAAATTTTTTTTTGAATCACCCTAGTGTACATACTTTTCCGTATGTATATGAGTACTAAGAAAAAAAATGTTGGGATTCAATCATAAACATTAATAGTGTAAAAAGTAAGTGGTAACCTTTGACAAAAGACATCTGTATCATTATACTTGTTGTTGTTACTTTAAGGGATTAGACTTGAAAAGATATACACATCCTGATACGTTAAAATTTCACATAATATGTAAAATAATATTGGTATGAGTAAGGAAACCAAAACCACTTAGTTACAAGTTCGGTATGGGAATGATTTCATACCAGCACATATACAAGTATCAACTCCCATCTGACTGATATCAAGTGTTTTGCTCTTTAATGCTTGAGTATAGCATGTGTAAAGATGAGTATGTAACTGAATGTTTACACAGAAGTGTGTGACAACAACCTCTTCGAAACTGAAGAAGACACACAAGTCAAGATGTTGCCGCCACAAACCAACATATTGGCGAACAAATTTTCACTCTCAGGCACCTCCTCGGAAATTATTCATTTAAATCTCCCGCTTATATGGAAGGCTGGTACATGGTAAATACAGGTAGGAAAAAAAATTTACCTGTCTGCCATATAAGCGGGAGGAGAGAGGGGGAAATGAAGAATTCCCGATATTTTCTTGACAGGGTGTACGTATCACCTACAACTAAGCGAAAGAGATATAGGATTATATGTAAATATATAAATGATCAGGATGACGAGAAAAGTTATGTCTACCTGCCCGTCCGTCCGTTCTATAGTACCTACAAAAAAATTACGAGTTCGTAGATGAGCGTAATCAGACCATTGCCATGTCCACGAAACGTCATTAACCGAAAACCTATTAAGAGCCATAACTAAGCACCAAATTAAGATATATAACGCTAATTCATCTGTGGAAAAAAAAAATTGTAAAAGTGGGTGTGGCCCCTTTTATAAGTTTAATGTACATATCTTCTAAATTACTACAGCCACAGCAATCAAATTCACATTATCATCCTTTCAACACTGCGAAAATGGATGGAATCGGATGGTAACCTCGCTCACTCCTCATATAACGGTACTGTAAAAAATTACGTAAAGCGCGATAAGTCAACACCTGATCACGCCAGAGACGTCAAATTTTTCCTCTGAGAATGTAATAGAAGGCTTTATGGGAATGGGAATTTTCTAACTTTCCAGTACGCAAATCAAAAAGCAAATTGTATAATGAGATAAAACTCTGCAAGAATAGTTCCTTTAAAGTTTGCCTCCTTACGACCAAAAATTGTCTAACTCCTGTTAAAAATATTAAAGTCTCTAGATACCGAATATGTGGACCGCAGTATTTATAGTTGACTTTACACCGAAAATATCGTTCACTGTGTGAGATATAAATTTAAATTTAGACAGAAACCTTTACTGGCAATAGTATTTCGGTATATCAAAAAATGGGTTGAATCGGGTCAATACTTCTCGGAGTTCCCACTTACATAATATAAGTATTTTTGAACTTCCAGGTGACTTTATCCTGGATATATCAATCAATTTTTGAGTTATCTTTTTCGGAAAGTATTTTACTCATAACAATATATCTTGGTGCCTAAAATAGATAAATTTGGGTGAAAACTTCACCTACCCCTCATATAACTATTACCAGGATTTTTGAATATCCGGATGACTTTATGAAACCCAGAGTACGTGTTGTTAGTATGTGGATTGAGCTAATCTTTAATTAAGGTCAAATAAAATCGGGTCGACACTAGCCCAACTCAGATACTACATACGTATAATGATTTTCGTTTTTTGACAAATCTAATTGTCGGTCAGTGTGTGAGTCATATAAAGTATAGTATATATATAATGTTACCTAGATTCCGATCCACCGGTTGATGTTTTGCATCTTAAGGTATTTATCTGGCGTAGATTATTGCAAATTTCATAACGGTACATATATATATATATAAATATATATATAGAATATGTATATATTTATTTGTGTACAAAACCTTTTGGAGTGAAATAATGTTCATATACTGCCAAACAACTTCCTGCATTCCATAACGTATGAATGACAAAGTTGTATAAGACTGTGTTATTTTTACCAACACAGATACAGAAATAATGTATGCATTTTGAATGCTATGAGCTGATATATATAGACTTACTTGCATCTGAATGTACTCTCATCGCATGAATAATTATTGGCAATAATTCTGCTGCAAGCGTTGAGTTTAAACCGCTTAAATATTAATGAGTTTCCAAAGGTATGAAATTCGTTGGAAAATTGAGATATTTCATGCGTATTTTCCACACATGCATTTGGCTATTTACTGCTGCATAAGTTACCCCAATAAACATGGCTATTTGTTATTGAGTTAAAATATTACTTTCGTAACTATTTAAATTACCAATATACCGAAATTATTATTTGTGTTTGGTAGTAAGCTGAAAGACACCCATCTACACACATATATATAAAAGCTTTTGTGTATTGCGAAGTAATTTCCATACTAGAGTGTAGAGCGCTATGAATTCAATTCAATGCAAACCATTGCCATTAACCATATATAGAATGCCTATATATGTATATATATATACATTATAAATATATTGTATATATATATATAATATAGAAATATTTACGTTGTATTTAATATTGATAACGGTGTTTATGTACTCATAGTTCTATATGAAATTATGAACTCAACATTACTAATTAAACTTTGTTGGAAATATTACAACAGAGAAATTACTTACGTTTCATTTAAATTAAATTACGTTTAACTCACCTTCTCATTATAATGAATAATTATTTATACTAATATCCGACTTTATCCCAATTTTGACTCTGATATCTGTAAATAGAAAATTAGTAAAGCTTAAGCTTATGCTATAAATGTGTTTAAAATAATTAATTATAGTTTTATGTTAGTAAATTTAATAACTTAAATAATTAACTTTTCTCATCCAATAAATCCTGTATTTAAGCCAAATGTATTTATTAAATTGAAGATGTTAAATATTAATGAGTTTAAAAAGGTATGAAATTTGTTGGAAAACTGAGATATTTTATGAGTATTTTCCACACATGCTTTTGGTTTTTTCCTCTTGCGTAAGTTACCCCAACAAATATGACCGTTATATGGGGAGTAAGGGGGGTTATCAACCGATTTCATCCTTTTTCACACTGTCGGTGGGAATTCTTATAATATTTGCTCTGAGCTAAATTGGTTGCTGATTTAAGAGTTTAAATGTACATAATGAAATTATTAGCGGGCGGCACCACGATCTAAATTAGACTTTATGAGTTTTTGGTTAATAGCAGTTTGTGGGCCTGGCAATTGTCCGATTGCGTCCATCTAGAACCACGTTCTTACTTTTTTGCCCAGGAACGCGCATAGCAAGTTGTATCAAGTTATGTCAATTTTAACAGTGTGTAAAGTTACAGCTTACATGGACGGACGGACATTCACCCCATTTTCAACTCAACTCGATATCCTGGTCATTTATATATGTATTCATAAACCTATATCTATCTCGATTAATTTATTTAATACATACAATCTCCAGGTGAACAAAACTATGTATTATGATCTGTAGCAACTTGTTGTAAGAGTATAAAAATACTTGTTATAGCAGGTCCGCTTCAGCAATTTTACAGCGTTATTGAAAAGACTTTTAACTGCGTGTGAGTTTTTTTAGTATACAGTATGTCTAGGCGTATACGCAACATTACATCAATATCCAGTTCTATAATGAATTACGTATTCATTGTGAGTTTTCGATAGCCATTGTGATGTAACACTTGCTAAAATTCTTAGCACTTACTGATTTTATATCCCATACACGTAGAAGATTATAAAATTAGTATGCGGTAACACGATAACGAGAGCGAGCAAACGAAGAAAATATACACAAACAACTATACAAAGACAAACCTAGTCTTCATGCATTGTATCCCTAATGTGCTTTTTAGATTTCAATGACAAAAAGGCAAATTATTTTTTGCCTTTGACCTTCTGCTGTTCATTCTCTACTTCTGTCTTTTTTAATTTCCGTTGTTTGCGATGCAGACTATGATGGGACTTCATGCGTTTTATTGAATTTAAAAGCAAAGGAAACTTACCTCAAATGAGTATTAGACGGAAAAACCACTTCACTGGTTTAATGTAATACCGAAAAAACAGAAATTGCTAAACAAAACACAAATTGGCATAATGACTTTGTAATTGGTCCGAATATTGCGAAATTTTGAAAGCTTCTTTTTAGTAAGTCTTTACAAAGTCTAGCCGGTGATGGTATATTACTTTCTTATTCATTATTTGTGTCTGTTTTGTTAATCTTCTCTATGGAAATTTACAATAACAGCGGTTAACAGTACTATTACTGTCTGCCATTTGGTTTCATTTTTTTCTGAGAAATTTTACCGAGCAAAATTTAAAAGTGGATTTACGTTTTAGCAGACTTGGCATAACTACACTTTTTGTACCTATTATATCTAAACTTTCAGAAAAAATTTAATATCATATTATGTACTGATATGACAATCAACTTAAAACTTACTGGCATCAAATGCCTTGCTTTTTAACACTTAAGTAATATATGTATGTATACAACTGAGTGTTTACATAGAAGTGTGTCGCAACGACCTCTTCAAATGTCCATAGTTATTTCTTCACTCCATACAACAAGCGCTCGTAAAAGGTCGTATTGTTAACGCAGAAAGTTATGAAAAAGTTCACACAGAGAATTTAAAATGTTAACTCTTGATGATAATCTTGTACGGTATAATAAAGAATAAATTTATAGCATTTTATATATCTCAATAAATTGTTTCTATACGTTCAGCGTTCATAATAAAATAGTTAATGTAGAAAATAACTATAGTAAACGGAATATTAACTAAATAATAATTAATGCTGGTAAATTTCAGAGTAATTTTCACTATTTCTGTTAAATTATTGAAAGTGCCAATCGATAACCGGCTTACTGTAAGTTATACAAATGGGTACTTTTGAATTTAATAATTTATTACGATCACAAAATAAAGAGTAACTTCTAGTAATAACTACTTATCTTTAAAATGAAAAGACTGAAAGACACAAAATACCTGGAAATGTAGATATTATGCTCTAATATAGTACTACAATTTTTCTGATATATACGATTCATACAGGAAGATAGTTTAAATAAAGTTGTTGGATATATGTAATTATTACGATTTTTGAAAAATTATCTGGAAATGTAATAAAGAATACTAATTGCGTAATGCTCTATAAATTTTATGTAAAAAATCTTCTAATGTTTTCAGCCAATTCTCATTTTTGAAGTCAAAATGTGGTGAAAGAAAATCAACAGTCGAAAAATCTGAAACTTGATGTATTATCGGTAATTTATTTTAAATAATAATAAAAGGGGGAAAAGTTATATGTATAAAGCGATTTTATAAGTTTTGGCAGTTTTGTCCGTAAAAACAGCAACCCTAGAACGATCACTTTGAAATTTCAATCTATGCTTAAATTTTGACTCTTAGGCAAGCATTTAACGTTTCTTTCAAACGTTACTTGTTGTTATTTCTTATCAGTGCAGTGGTTAAAAGCTTGACTCGTTGCTTGCTGATTTGTGTTGGACATTGATAGATGAGTCTTATTAAATTGAATTTAAATATTGTGTACAAATTTATGATACTTATTGATAACACTTATAAGATACAAAAAAAAAAAAAATAAAAATAAAACAGCACACAAACATAGTTAGTGTAGCTTTTTTAAAAAATACAAATTTGTTAAGTTTTTTTTTCTAATGGTTAGTTTGCTCAGAACGTTGTCTTTGCTTAAGTTTCTTACTATTACAAGATGTCACTTAATGTATAAGTATCAAAGGGTAAATTAAAATATTGACGAAACGTGAGGGAAAAAACATAAAAAAAATGGATTAAATTTCAGTTTTTTTCGACATATTGACTATAAGGACACAAAAAACATTGATTTTGGGGTTTACAGTCATCTAAGAACTTAAAGACGGACTTATTCTGAGAAGCTTTGCCAAAGAAAGTTTTCCAAAAAAGTCAACATTAAAAAAGTTAGAGACCGAAGAAAAATGTGCCTTTCTCTTACAATGGGCCACTTTGATGAAAAACTTCAACAAAAATTTTTGTATGAAACCATGATTGTAACTCAAAAAAGTAATGATGCAGTTCGATTCGTAGGACCCGAAATAGGGAGAAACAGTCGAATTTGGTCTTGTTTTTTTTTTGACTATCACAGTGTTATTAGTTAGTAAACAATTTGAACAAATTAGAAATATTTCCATTCAAAGTATCGTAACTCCTACTCATTAACATTCATACATGTATAGTATGTTGACCACACGCAGATTAAATTTTTTCTATTGACGCAGCGGAGCATTACAAACATAATATATGATTTCATTGATTTGATTTCCTTAAATGAGTAAATTTGCTGAGCATTATAATGTGAAAAGAAGTACCCAGAAATTGTAAATAAAACGTAAACTAATTACTTATTCATGAAAATTTATTTGGTCCCGTTCAAAGTAATCCGCCCCAAATGTAATAGACTTATGCTTAGTTTTTGGAATGGCCTTCAGCTTCCTCAGCAATTTTCTTCTATCTCTTCGAACGACTGAAAAAGAGATTCCACCAAGCGGCAATTGTAGCTTTCGGAACACGAAATACTCACACGGAGCCAAATGTGGTGAATACGGCGTTTGATCGATGGTATTCGTTGCGTTTTCGGTCACAATCGTACTCTTTTTGAAAGAAAAAACAAAAAAAAAAGAGTTGAGTAAGAACGCGTTCCATACCTAAAATATCTACCAAAACTATTCGAACGGACTCACGAGAGATGTCGAGAGATCCCTCTAACACTTTCCTGACGATTTTCTAGTACCATATCCCTCACTTTTTTAATATTTTTATTAGTTGCATGTCCTCAACAAGCTCTTGACCGGCTTTGAAGGCCTTATACCACTCGTATGCTTGTGTTTTTAATAAAACTGAATCACTGTAAGCCTTCTAAACATTCGCAACGATTCTGTACACGAAATTTGCTTTGAAACACAAAATTTGTGACAAATTCTTTGTTCGATATTTTTATCCATTTTAGAAATCGCAACACACTACTGAGGTGTACCGACTTAAGCAGCTGCTGTAAACAAACTGGTTAACGAATCGCGCTCATATTTGGCATAGTAATTAATAACAGTACTATCAATTTAGCAAATTAAATTTTTTTACATCGTTTACACGGGGAATTTAGTAACAATTTTTGGGTGGTTTTTTGTCCCAAAGCTTATGCGGATATGTACTATATATAATGACAGCCCATTGAAGAAATATGTTTTACATAAAACACCGATGGATGTTAGCAGAAAGGAAAATCAATTTAGTTCAAGCTGACATCAAACTTATTGCCCAAATCGAATAATAAGTAAGCAATGGACCTCACATTATTTGTAAATACATATGCTTATGTACGATTATGTCATATTATTTAGTAGAAAGTAAGACGGTAGAAAAACTAAATAATTTACCATTTTCTGTTACGAATATTATTTTCTGAAAGTATCGTAAGTTTCTTGTACAACTACATAAATATTTAATGGATATATTTAACCTTGAAAACTGAAAAACGAGTTAACACTTGTTTTAACCTTTTCTAATTGGGAGCTTATCAATTAATTCCCACTGAGTACAAAAAAAAAACAGAAACAACACAAGAGATTTGTGAAAGAAGAACACAAAATTTGCCATCGTTAAAAACTCGTAGTCAATGGAAAGTTAGAAAAAAGTGTTTCATTTGCTGGACGATGCTTGTCATGCCGCACCGATAAAAACTCTGGGTTGTGTCAATCAAAGTTAGCTTTTTAGCAATTACAAATAAAGCAAACGGACAAGTGTTTTTATTAAGGAAGCGAATTTTACCAAATTCAATTTAGATTGAACTCCGTAAAGCTTAAAACAGAAATATAAAAATGTTTTATTTGCTAGTTACGAGTAATCAGTTTGTCTAAATATTAACACTTTGAACTTACCATACTCCTACTAGCAAGGTTCGAATAAACGTACAGCTCCACTATGTAGCTGCAATACACACTGACCTTCTCTCTTCTCTTTTATCCCCTTACATGCACGAATGCTTACAAAAATGTATTTTATTGCATTTGCGATGTGCTCAAGTAGGCATTAAGAGTGCGTGCAGTGTGTTGTGTGCAACCTTCAAACACTCTACCTACCTTTACCACAAAGTTACAACAACATCTACTCACAAGCACTCGAGTGCAACAACCACAAAATTACAAAAATACGTACACAATGTTGTGTGTAGAAAAATGTGTATAAATTCGATGGTTGCGTTGGTGTCATAAGTATATATTATATATCAAATAGAAAATAAAATAATCGAAATAAGTCGTTGGAGACGACATACACAGTGCGTTCCAAAGTAAACAATAATCTAGCGCCCCCTTGTGGAGCCATTTATACGTCGACTGGTGCGTTAGAATCTGCTATCTTCATCGATTGTCCAGTGATTTTCATAACATTTCATTGATTGGAAGTGAAGTTATTGCGTTTTAAATGCCAGTATGTTTGTGTTATCGGTGGGGAAATGAACTTAAAACAAAGAGCCAAAATTAAATTTTGTTTTAAAATTGGTAAAACTTTTACCGAAACGTTTCAATTGATGAAACAAGTTTATGGCGGTGATTTCCTATTCCGTAGAAGAGTGCACGAGTGGTTTTAACGTTTTTAAAGTAGTCGTGAGGATATAAATTACGATCAACGTGTGGGCCAATCAAAATCCGTGATCACCGGAAATTCCTTCGAAACTGTGCGTGAATTCAAAAAAAAAAAATCATCATTTAAATTCATGGAAATGGAATTGAACATATCCATAACATCGATTTATCGCACTGTGGCCGAACATTTAGGCTTACGAAAGGTGTGTGCACGGTTTGTTCCGCACAAATTGACTGACGACCAAAAATTGCTCAGAATCCAACATTCGATCGACGCTTGTGACCGATTAGTTGACCAAAAATCACATTTTAACCATTAACTACTCCCTGTATTCACCTGATATGCCACTTTACGACTTCTTCCTTTTCGGAAAAATGCATTTGCCCATGAAAGGAAAGCGTTATGCAGACGCAGAGGCCATTCCAAAGGCTTGCACCGGCATACTGGCGGCCATACCGGCCAACGAGCTAAAACATTATACATTCATTCGACATGCTTTTGGACCGTGCAAAACGCTTTATTGAACCAGAAAGAGACTATTTTGAATAAAATAAACTGATTTTGGCGAAAAAACCATTTGTTCTGTTTTTTTTTTTAAAGTTCTGTTTACTTTGGAACGCACTTTGCATCTCTCAAAATCCATTTACCATATATTTGCACTACTGATTGACAAAATACTAAGTTTTTCTGCAACAAAATACAATTTTACTAATACAATTTTACTAATACACTATGAAATTGAAAAAGCGTCTCAGGGTGTATGAGAAGTGCGTTTCAAACGCGTTTAAATATATTCTTTAGTAGTGAATGGAAGACCTTTTCTCTATTATCTTATTCTTTCTAGACATTATATTAATAGTCCTATTCCGAGAAAGTTTCACAACTGATTTGTGAGGAAATATTTGTGAGATTATTCTTGCTCGAACCTCTCAAAAAAAAATAGCATAAAAAACTCACCACATGATGTGCGAATTAGCTTTTTTATAAAAACAAACAAAGCAAAAGAAATAAATGAACAGCCAAGAAAAATGAGTAAATTTGCAAATTTGTTGTATATATAATAATCTCATTTATTTTTAGGATTTAAAAATGTGAAATACTAGTTTAGGAGCAGCTGCTGCATTGCAACATATTATTAAAACATAAATATCTTTTCATTCTTTTTATTTATCCCTAATCTTAGTAATTGACAATATATCATTTATCTTCTGACAGCTTTTCTTTGGTAATTTAATGTGTGTTTGCATATGTATAATTAAAAAGAAATGAAAATACAATGTTTTGTTTTCTTTAAGAACATAAAATTTCATTTTACGGGTATTACATTTATTTTAAGTTATTTTCAAAATCTCAGTCTGTTCTAAAATACTAACTTAAAATATCATATACGAGTAAAAAATCTAATCGCTGCTGACTACAATTAATTTTATTTATACTGATAGGCCAAGGTTTTTCCACTCAAATAGCTTCACAGGAATGACATAAAAAATCCGGCGAGAAAGCTACTAATTGATTGAAGTGTTTCACAGTCCAACGCTTTTAACGGTCAGTCGTCAGCCGGTGGAGAAGTGTCTGCATATTAGACAAATTACGTACTAAATCATCAAATTAATCAGGTCGTTTTTATTTCTGATAAACTTGAGATATACCAAACTCATCTTACCACAAGCTTACGGTTGTACACAGAATATGAGCATCAAGTAACCAATGAGTAATTGTTTTCATTCTTTCATTATTGACAAAGTTAAGAATTCTAATATATACTATGTGTAATATCATTTCCCCCTTTTTCTCCAAAAGAGTAACAGTGATTGCGTTTTTGTATCCTGAATATCCGTGGAAGGGAAATCTCGCCATATATATTCATTGGCACCAAAGGGAGCTTTCCATGAATTTCAATGATGATTTCGGCTGATTTTTGATAGATCACGGATTTTGATTGGCCCACATGTTGATCGTCATTTATGTACTCAAAAAATACCGTTTACTTTGGAATGCACCTTGTATATGCATCTGTGACCCATAGAAGAGTGAATGTTCCATTCAAATCATTTTAAAATTGAAAAATGGAAAATTGTCGAATATTTGTCTCGACTTTCTCGCTCTCATACAATCCGATTTTTCTGTTTGTGATTGATGCGCCAAAATATTTTGCTTTTGACAAATCGAAACAACACACCCTCACCTACATCACATATAAGTACACTGGTGGCGATTCCCATAAACTCGCTGTTAACTTTAATAAAAACAGCGATATTACATTTATAGAAATTTTCTTAAAAGAAAATTTCAGCTTCGCAGCTTAAGCATAGCGGCAAACATTATTATTTTAAGAGATCAGCGAAGTAATATAGTTGTATTTGAGCTTACGAAGTGTAGTTCGCCTAAATTCAATTAGAAAAGTGTATGTTGAAATTTTTTGTAGTGAAATTACTGTAACGTATAACCTTGATTCAAGAAATTATCTTAGCCAATACGATGATGAATATGCGGAAGATTTTTGTAAACTGAGGAAAAGGGACAAATAAAGAGCCTCGAAGGATTGTCTTGAGTCCTGGCGTTGTACAGGAAAATTGTCGAAAAATTAATCAATTTTGTCGAAAACCATATACAGTGGAGCGCTTTCCGGCACTTAAAGCAATCTTTGCATCAGCAGTATATTAAAAACGGTTTACTTTTGATGGATCGGAGGGATTTAAATACTATTGGCCTGATTTTTTTTTAACTAGTCTGCTCGTGTCCCCGACTTAAGCTTTATTGAAAATCTCTGGGGTATTCTATCAAGAGCATTTTGAAAGGGCCAATTTAATACAAAAGTTATCTTAAAAATCGCGATTAAAGAAGCTGGGCTGCAATACTGGCAAAGACTTGAAAAAAAAAACTGGTTGCTTCAGTACCGAAAATACAGGGTAGGCCATTTAAAGTTGACCCATTTGTTTGTTTGCCAAAATTAAGGCGTCGCGGATAATCAGCTGGGTTTAGTTTTTGTGCCATTTGAATTTTATATGGAAACATCTTCAAATCTTTATGAATTATGCGTCGGAGAGTGGTGCGAGAGATGTCTAATTCCTGAGAGCGGCGATAACTCGATGTCGATGGAGTCTCCTCAACACTGGCTCGTACAGCTTCGATATTTTCATCAGAACGTCTTGTGCGTTGTCTGGATGCATGACTGGCATTACTGAGATTACCGGTGTTCACAAATTTTGCGTATAAAGACTTAATTGTGTTCTTAACTGGAGCACTTTTCACTTTATTTTTTTTGCGAAACGCACGTTGAGTTAACACAATTGAAAGGTTATTTTGAATATAAAGCTGAACAATTTCAGCGCGTTCTTTTGGAGTGTACTGTTCCATGGTATAAATTGTCTTCGAATGACGCTTCTAACGCGGTATAACATTAGCCGATTTGTCAGCGCTGTTAAAAGTTACAGCGTTGCCAGATGGGTCAACTTTAAATGGCCTACCCTGTATTAAGTCAAGTTTTGAAACAGAAACGAAAATAGAAATATGAATTACTAACAACAAGTTAGGAGTTAACTAGCAATTTATTTCTTAAAATAATATTCAGTTTTAATACCTGATGAATTATATGAATTAACAGCACAAAAACAGTAAAATAATTATAACTCACTTTAAAGTACAGATTATTTGTTTTATTCTTCATATTTTACATTCTTTTAATAACAGATATTGATGAGTAATATTGATTTTGACCCAACAGAAATTGTATTATAAAAACTAAGAAAAAATAGGTGTGTTTTCATTGCCACCAGTGTACATAATACGTACTGCATGTATGTGTGTGAGTTTGAACGGATACAGAGGAGCTACTCAAAAGCGCCACGTGCCAAGCATGAAATAATGAAAACAGCTAACTGCTACAATGGTAAAAAAGGTGAATGGAGAAATTTCCGTTCGCTGACGGAGGCGGAATGAGTGAATGTTCAAAAAATGTGATATGAAAATTCCTTTAGCTGTTATTGAGAGTTGGTTGTTTGATTTTTTGGTGAGGGCAGGCAATTTTAAAATGCAGCTTTGGTAATCCATATAAAACACAGCCACACAAGCTTTTAATCTGGCAGAAAATCCAGTTAAATAATGGTGTGAACGTATTGACCCATCTCATAAAAAATTCAGAAATTAAATTTGTATTTAATATTGCATTCGAAAATATTAAAAAGAGCTTTACACGAGTAAGTAAATTAAAAAAAAAATCCTATTTTCGTTAATAATTATAAAAATATATGTATGTTTGTTAGGGTTTTTTTTGAACTATTAATTTTTTTAAATTTCCTCGGAAATATCCTAACAAAAATTTCCTGAAAATTTTAGCACTCAATACATTGTATGCAATTTTCATAGATTTTTTAAAACACACTATCGATAAAAATTCTATAAAGTCTTACGTAGAAAGCCGAATATCTCCAGAAGTAATAATGATAGCGATTTTGACCTTTTTTATAGCAAAAAAAATTTTCTACAAATTTGTCATGTTCATTTTTTCCATAGCTCTTATCATTTACGAGATATATACAAAAGCATTCGTGGAAAAATTGGATTTAGAGCCCCGTACTACCTCGCCGGTGTAAGTTACGACTTTGTTGCACTGAGCACTTTTGTAGACTGAACGATTTTGAGAAATATGCGTCTAAAGTCAAAGCGATGCCATAAATTACCTTTGAGCTGTACTAATTTAAAGATAAAAAATCACGATTTTTGTGTATTTTCAATGGAAAATTTTTACATGCCTTGGTCTATTTCTTAAAGATAACATTAAAGGCTTAAATTTTCAGTGAATTTTTTTTAGGATATTTTCAAGGAAATTTCGTAACGGGATTGAAAAAAAATAATAGTTAAAAAAAACACCCTAATGTTTATGTTTAATTACGTACATGTAAATTTTATGGAGAAATATTGAATTAAAGTATTTATGGCACCCGCTGAGTTGAAAATTACTAAAAAGTGATTATAATCTACTTGAATGTATATACACATTAGAGTATCCGTTATTTCCAAAATCATTTTTTTACAGAAAAAGTGAAGATGATATATTTGAAAATCCCTTAGCGAAAACTACTTTCATTCTTAGTGCAAAGACTTTCACAACTAAGTGCAGTTACACATATACTCTCCACGTACATGAATTCTACTTAAATTCGCCTTTTCTTACATACACTTAAATCATCAGCGTCCGAACTTAAGTCTGCATTAATTGAACGTGTAACCGAGTATTTCCAGTTCGGAAATTTCTATTATTTTCTGCTGTCATTTATGCTTGAAAAGGAAGAGCACTGCGAACGATAATTTGTAGCCCAGAGTCTACTTACTCATTCGCTTATGAGTGCAGAAATGGTGACACAGTAAGTCTACGCCTAAACTTGTTTGTGTTTATGGAATTAATGGAATGTGATAAGGGTCTACTGTCTACCTTACTACATAGCTATGTACTTTTGATGTACCTGTGCATGACGTTCAAAAATCTCACTTGCTTCGGCTAACTTTTGCGATGTAACACATTGCGGGTAAATAATAATTCATTATGATGTCACGTATACGTCATGGTGGCCCACATAATAAATGTTGGACGTGACTATTATGTCAGTTACTACGTTGCAACCTGGGTGGCCATTAATTATTTCATGTTAATCTCTTCCTGTGGTATTTACACGAAGCAAATTTCAAAAGATAATATATATATATATATATATATATTTATATATTTATATGTATATTCGTGTCTTTATATATACAAGTAAATATATATGTATATTGTATTGGAATATATGAGTTTACATTAAATCGTATTCAAATTAAATGTATAAATTGTTTTTTCAACGCCTGTCACTAGATATACAAGCACATAACTTCGGAAACAGGAAAAACAGAAATCTACCGAGACACAAGAGTTTCGAGGAACACTTTTAAGCGCTGGTACTAAAAAGTGTATTTAGAAAATCTTCAAAAGACTTATTTGAACTTCATTAGTACCAGAGTAGTTGACAGGCATAACTGTTTTGAGGAAAATAAGCTTAAATATGGATTCAACAGTATTCTATTCTATTCAGAATTCTTTCTAGCAATCGTCAAGTGAGCAATAATATTAATTACTTGAGTTAAGTTGAAAATAAGTAACGAGCAACGGGTTTAGATTTTCGTCCCATCGCTTTATGAACAAAAATTATATTTCGAAAGTTTGAAAAATGTTAATTTTTATTAATTACATAATTATTTTCACCGAAAATATAACTTTTAATTAAAAAGTTTTTTTTAGACAATGGTCCTAAAACAAATGTAATATACCTACATACTAGAATAGAACCAACACCAGAAAGTGGTCAAATAATATTTATTATATTTGGTGTTAGTATCTTCTGCAGACTTCTGTTTCCGTGCTATCGTACTTCATTAACAAGTAGCTTAACCTCTATGTATGTAAGTATGAAGACATAACCTAAATTCCTTCTTGTTTTGAAACAACTACATAAAAACTAAATTTATCTCTTGACATTTCCAGTTGTATACGTACATGTAGTTTTCGGACTGTCCGTATACTAATCTGAAAATGTAAGCATTAAAGTTGCTAGCTTTAATAGCTAACATCACCATAAACTATTTAAATGCAACTCGCGTAAAGAAGAACTTAAACACTTGAGTGCAGCAAACATAAGCAAAGACAGCTCATAACAGAACCGAAATTTTTAAGTAAATATTGGCTAACACTCCGAATGTTTCTTCATACGTTTTCTTTTCCACCTTACATTTTGTTTAATTGTGTAATGTTATTAGGGAAACTGAAATAATTTTCGGCTTTCTAAATTTATAATTGACTTGTTTGACAAAATTAAGAAACCACCATTTTAACCTAAGCTTTATCAGTTCACACGGGCAACTAAACAGTGTAAAAATATAACATACGATAGTTTGGTGTGGCCTTAAATTAAACTGGATCTAGCCCTAAAAGTTATTTCAAAGTAAGCTATTTATTAAAGTTTCGTAAAATGATGATAATTAATAAGATATAATGCAGTATGATTGCAATACTATAACAAGTAAGGAAGGGCTAAGTTCAGGTGCAACGGAACATTTTATATCTTCCAACTTTCAACAATCTAATCCAGTGAAGCACCTTAAGGTGTAAAACCTCAACCAGAGGTTCGAAATTTAAGTAATTTTATAAATACATATACTACTGTATATATGTACAACTCATACCCTGACAAACACATCAGGTTTCTTAGAAAAACGAAAACTATTATATGTAGTATATGGAAGTTGGGGTGGTATCGACCTGATTTTAACTATTTTTTCCCATACCACCTATTAAGTATTAACTTGCCACATACTAAAAAAGCAATCATTTAGAGAAAAGTCACCCCGAAAATCCTGATATTAGGTATACATTATAATGGTTAAGTCAAGTTTTCTTAACCAGTTGAGTTAAACTTGCACGCTCATTTTCATTGAGACAACTAACATAATGGCCGATAAGAGCAGCATAAAGTCACCTGGAAGTTCGAAAATCTTAATATTAGGTATAAAGGGGTTAAAGAAAATAATGTCCGATTCAACTCATTTTTGACATATATACCTTACATAGTCAGAGAAGGATTAAACATGAATTTTATTTATATATTTTCGATCAAAAGTCAAAAATAGATAATTCAGTCGGAATATTCAGTACTTGAACAGTTTTTGTAAGATTTCAACAATTTTTGGCCATAAGGTGGCATACGAGAGGCATTATTCGTGAAAAAATGTATCCCGTTTCATTCAATGCTTCTTGATTTGTGTACTGGAAAGTGAAAGAACCAAGTGTAATTTAAAATGGTGTTATATGGTAAGTAGGCGTGGTTGTTATCCAATTTCCTTTGTTTTCGTACGGTAACATAGGAATAATAGAAAAATGATATGTACCTACTAAATTTTTATAAAACACCTCCACATCACCACAAAAATATTATCTTTTATTAAATAGATTTAAAAATGACCATATGTACAAAACAACTTTGTACGCATTGCTCTACAATTGTTTGGTTATACTAATGGTTATGTATAAGTATTTGCAATGAAGCGTAGAGTTTTGGTTTAACTTGAAAGGCAAACACGAAGGAAACGTTTAATTGCTGAGTGTTTACAAAAAGTGTGTGAAAATGACATTTTCTAATGTCTATAAGACACACCAGACAAGGTGCTAGCGCCTTAAGCCATCTGATTTTTGAACTTCCATGAGATACAGATCTACATCTTGCGGATTGCATTGACTGTAAAATGACACAGTAAACAAAACATTATAAACCTAAATTCAGGTGCACAAAAGCAAGTCATCAAAATTTACAGAGAATTTCAATTAGCTGAAGTATGGAAAAAACGGAAGGAATGCTGAAAATTAAATTTTTCTCTTTATCTCATATAAATGCGGGTAAAGAGGAATAAACTGGGGAAGGAACAATAAATAAATATAAAACAAAATCGCCATCATAAGCCTTCATTTGTCTAGATTTATTTTAAAAAATGTAAAAGAAGTTTGCAGAATCCTTTATAATCTAAAAAGTCGAATCATTACATGCTCTAACAGTAGTTGCATTTGTGCCGTATTAGTAGGTATATCGGTGCAAGTGCAGAAAGAAGAAATAATGTAGACTGTACTGTGATTTGACGGTAAAAGTGGAAGGCTCGGTTCAGAAATGACACATATATGAACAATTTTTTTTATGTAAAGCCGACTACATTACTGTGGATCCACCGTTCTTTAAGTTAAGTTATCCACGCTATTGCCAAATTGTTAAACCTTTGACTCTCTCTTTTATTTTGGTTTCTATAGACTGCTCTGACAACTTGTTTACTCGCTCGTATTCGTCACCCTGGATGTCAATCATACCGGCTAAGCAGCATTGTGCTTATTTGTCTAGCATTTGCTTTAATGCTTTTCGCTTGTATCCAAATTGGAGCCGCATATAATACAATCGAACACATTACATTTTCGAGTAGAAATTGCCGGCTGGAACGCACGCAGCGTTTATTTGTCATCATTATTGATAAGTCGTTTAGGATTTCATTCCCTTTACCTGCATTGTATTGCATCTATTATTACTCCCAAATACTTTAGTTGTGGCTGGGAATGAATCTCACTTTTAAAATACTTATAACCAAGACTTCTGTCTTTTTCTCAGCCAGTTCTAAACTCATTGAGGAAAACTTTTGGCGCAAGCTGTTTATGCACTCATTGCATTTGCTCCGTAGGTCATTTAGATGTTTAGTCCCTGCCACCATAATAATGTCGTATACATATGCAGTTAATTTAACGCCTTATAGCTGGTGTTTCCTTAGCACCCCTTCATACATTAGGTTCTATATTTTAAATACATATATACGGTCAGCCGGCAGTCATTTGCGGATTGACTGCGCTTACACAAATTGCAAACATAATCTCACCAAATAAATATTTTATTTATTTTTTATTGCTGTTCAGATTGAGTCATATCAAGTTTTATTGTACCACAAACGTCCGGTGTTCGTAATGAATGCGAATAGTGTGGTAGCACACAGCGTATGAGTAATTACTTACCACTGAGTAGTTACAGGCGCTTTTATGATTATTTATAAATGCGAGCAGAGTTAATATTCTGTTGTCAGCTTTATTGCCTGCTCACATGTTAAACATAAAATTATTCAGGGCGAGTTTATTTTTCATAAGGATAGATAATATGCTGAAGGCCCTGACAGACAACGGGCTTAATTTGCATAATATTGAAGAAAAGGAAATTTCAGCGAAGCATGTAAATATAAAATATTTTAAGTAAACTCCAGTCAAATATAAAAATAAATAACAGTAAAGAACAAGCATTTATACCCTTAAATATGCTCTGCATAAGATGAATTTATTTTTCATAGCACTGCAATGTAATTTGTAAATATATTTATTCTACTTGAAAGAAAATTATCTAAGAAAAATCTGTAAAGTGAAATTAATCAATTTAAATCATAATCTTGTCTTCAACAATCATATAATTATTCAAATTATTGTTCTGCAATCAACACAGTCAGTAAATAGATTTTCGATTATTTCTTACCTACAAAAGTATTTTTTAACTTCTTCTCTAGTTCTCTGATAAAGCATTTGAAGAATATGTACTAATACTAATTAATGAAAATTAAAGTCCATAAAATAAAGAAATAAATTTAGTGATAAGTATTTATAAAATTATTTAATTTTTATTTATCTCTTAATGAATTTATATGAAATAACCATTTTTCTTATGTAAACACTCGAGTCATTCACCACCACCAGTGCTGGTCGCATCTGTTCCTCCAACTCTTCAACGACAAGATTTAGATTTTCGCTGTTCTTATTTTTCCCGTTATAGCTGTTAATTTGTGTGTTGCTATCATTTCAAACATGTTTTCATAATCATAATGTTTTACTGGTATAAAAGTGCATATATAATCTATATAAAATGACGGAAATGATAAAAACGACTTTCTTGAATGAACATTATCATAGAGTGCTTTAGAAAACACATGGCGAAAATATTTGTTATACACTTATTATCGAAATTAATTTTTTTTTTACTTCAAGTCATTCGATTGAGCACAATTAAGAAAAACAATGATATTTTATTTTTGTCTCAAAAATACGTCCGATAATAGAATTAGCTGAATTCAATTTCAATTTGATAGGTAGTTCATGATAGAGGATTGTCGATATTTAAGAGACTTTACTAATACGTTCAAAGCAGATAAAACCACTGAGGTCCAAATATTTGGTGTTTAGGTTGAATTATTATTGCACGATGTTGACAACTTATGTGCCCAAATTTAAATACTTTAAGGGGAGTACTTGTGCAAAGTATGCTAGAAAAGAAATAGTAAAGAAATGGCATTTAAAGGAGGAATTTATAAGGAAATCAGGCGTGGTTGTTTTCCCATTTTGGTGGTTCAAATCCCAGTTCCTTAAATATGAAAATTTTTATGTCTTTAAAGAGAAAATCAACATTTCTATTCTTACTATAGGAATGCTTGCGCAGCCATATTAAAATGTCACGTGCCAACCCCGAAACATAGCCAACAAATAACTACTAAATTCTCTCGGCCTACTGAAAGAAGCCTATTATACTTACTATGTACTGAGTGCCTTAATTATAAGCTCAGAAATGAAATATAAACTGACCATTATACTGTTGTATCTTGAGAACGCAGCTTGTCAAAGCAAACGTATGTATATAAATATTGATAAAAAAAGATTGAAATAGGTTTTGTACCTGTTCTACTGTATTGTATGGAATATTAATATTCCGTTTACAAATTAGAAATTTCAAACTAAATTGTATATCAGCTGATTGTTCTTGTCCGCATTACCAACCCAATTCATTTTTAAGCGAATATTTGGAATAAGCTAAGTGCGTTTTATTTGTCCATGATTTAGCTATTAGCTTGTTATGGTCAAATAAAACACGGCTAATAATTCATTCTGATGTTACGTATACGTTATGGTGGTCAATATAATCTGTACAAAGTGATTGATAATTATGTACCATACCTCACCGACCATAAATTATTTGGTGCTAATCCTTGTGCGCTACTTGCAGCTAGTATATATCAAATATATTAAAGTGAATTAAAGAAATTTAATCAAAATTAAGAATATTTTTTATATCAAAAAGTATTATGAGAAATTGCTAGTGTTCAGCAACAAAATTTGCCCTCTTGGGCAAGCGAGAAAAAAATGGATGAGTGTAATTAACAACTGTCAGAATCTATCATCACACATTTCCTGGAATGTGAATGTGAATAAATTAAAATTATAAATGCTTAATTACTACACGTGTTTACCTCAATTTAACACATAGAATGAGCAAATGCTAAATAATAAAAAGTGTTGGGCGTAATGTTGCGGAGTTTATTTGCTGGTATATTTCATCAGCATGGCATCGATTATATGATAGAGAAGTGAGTCCAAACCGAACTCCCAATAAGTCTTATTCGGAATAATATGTGCACTGCAAATGCGTAAGCTGTATATATTTATGAGGTGTATTGTGCTTGGTTATCTAAACAAAAATGGATATTTAATCCTAAACACAATTGGGTCAAATGTAGATGAAAGTTGTCACCTGTTGTCTGATGCCCTGAAATACGAGCCCAAACGGCTGCAGCCTTTATTTACTGTCATTAAAAACACTCTCAAACATTCGATGGTCCACTCATATAATGGGAGGGTTTACAGCAAATGCACTCAAACGTAATAACAGCACAGATATTCCTCTTTCTCTCTGTAATTTTTCAGTAACATTAGAATGTCTAATTAATTTCTAGTTTATTACGCACTAATGACATGTATTACACATAAATACTAATATACGAACAGATACGGTATGTATAGTATATGCAAGTGTGTTAAGTACGTCATTGTTCTTCGCTGATATACTTGTATGAGTGAAAGTACCGTAACGCACACTTGCAACCGCGATCTGTTTTAGCAGACTTTATTAAGTGCTTTGAGCATCTTGAAATACCATTTCAAGTACTTGTTTGTTGGAGAAGGTTACACTTGACATTTCAGCAGCCTGCGTGAGTAGCTTAGTTAATTAATTTAGCCACAAAACCTATTGAAATAATAATGCTTCTAAATTCAGGCTTCTAATGATGAAATATTGTATTTTGCTATTTGCTTTGAAGTCTAAGTGTATTTACTATAATATTCAGGTCTTCACAGTTGGAATATATAATTATTGTTATAGCTGTATTTGTATTTAATATCTATCAGATAATTACTGAAACTTTGTTGAGAATGCGAAAAAGTTTGGCGAGTAAAAAAGGTATGAGACCATCATATTTGGAAAGTTCAATTAAATTGCGAAAATGTTAAATTACTAATTTTATCTGAACTATCCAGTAAAGTATTTATTTCTGGAGGACAAAAATTATTCTACCTGAAGCGATTATATAAATGAAAGCAGTGAGAAGGCATTAAAAAATATTTAGTTTTTTCCTCACAACATGTTTTAATTCATCTCCATAAATAAGCTCAATTTATCCTTGAAGTTTTTCTGCCAAATGGAAATTTCTGTTAAATTTTATTAAAATATAAATACCATTTCCGAAGAAGGAGAAACCGCAATGCCTTACAAGTAATCTGAAAATTAATATAATATATACTAATAAATAAAAATATAAAAATAAATAAATTGAATACTGAAAAGTTTCAAAATAGTGTAATTCCTGTAACTAATATTGCCACTTAATCTCGAAAAGTGTGGATCTCAAAATTGTGTGACATTTTGCGTGTAAAAAGATTAGCAATCAACTGCCCTTAAATTTGGCAAATTGATCAATACAAATTGGTCATACAAATTAGTTTCGAAACTTATTCACGCCCTCGACGCAAAAAGCGCTTGCCGCAAGTGTCCCTGTTGATAAGCTTAATCATTGATATTGATGCTTCGATTAACAACCAATTTAATTGGCAAAATTTTGTAGAGCTTCTGTCACTTTCGCAGTTCATTAGAATTATTTGAGTAAATTGCTGCTTAACTTTTATGAACGAAGCACCGCCAGCTGCTTTTCATCAAATATCAAGATAATCAAATTGACAAAGTGCGCCAAAAGTAACATAAAGCGGGAGACGCGTGCATCTACATAAATATTTAGTGTAATATTTTGTGCTTATTTACTGAAACTGATAAATGACAAGTTGCGGATTCCGGCTCAAAGGACCATGTATTTTCCACTAACTAACCTTTCTGCTGCGCACTTCAACTTGTTTATATTTTCGCACGTACTCACCTTCTCGGTCACCACAAGGTTTTGTTTTAAAAATGAAAAAAAAAAATGGAATTGCGTGTATATACTTGTATGCATTGCGGTTGTCTTGTTTGTGTACAATGTATTTAAATGTTCATTTTATAAAAGGTTTATAATTCCAAAAAAGAATAAAAATGAAAAAAATTGGAAAAAACGCTTGTTGCTTGGTTCAAATGGTCGCACTCGCGTATAGGTCGCTGCTAAAATCGAAAGCGAAGTGAGAGGCTGATCTCCTTGTCGGTTCCTTTTTTCCCCTTTAGTGTGTGGGATCAGGTGGTGTGATGTGGTTGGTTGGTGTACGTGTATGTGGGTGTCGATGTGTGGTGCTCTCATGAGTAGTGTGGAATGTGGGTTGTAAGCACTGATGATTTGCGAAGTGAGTATGGTGAAGGTGCGTGTCAGTGTTGTGAGGTTGAGTTGATGTGGTGTGGTAGTGTGGTGTATGTGTGGATGTCCGGGGGAGGATGCTCATTCATATAAATATAAAATAAAGTGCCTGCCATTTTCTATCATTCTTGCCATGGGAATGCTGTAAAAGGGGGGTGACTTTTGTTATAAAAATTTTAAGCTGTATTATATAATATTTAAATTGAAAAAAAGGTAAACTTTAAAGTGCTTCAATAATATCACAACCTTTAAAAAATGAAGTATTATTGTTAATAACACTAATTGAACAACGAATATGAAACCTTTCAAGTAAATAAATAAATCACATTTTTGAAAGTAAGTATTAAAATTATTCTTTTAATAAGAAATCCAACCTAACATTTTTAAATTAAATTTATCAATTGAAGAAAGGCTAAACTCGGTTGTAACCGAAAATGTTATACACTTAAAACATGCAAGGATCAGACTTTACTCCACATGAGTATATGAGGTACTTTGTGAAACTCAGAAAACATTTTTTATTATAATAGTATGTGGTGTTGTTAAAAATAGACAAAATCGTTCAGATCATATGACATCTCACAACCGCAAAGCAGGCATTCTACTTCCATTCATCCGTGCTAATCACTATTAAAAACGATTGGTCTCACTAAGTCATGGCATTTTCTGACTCTTTAATTGGTGCAATCTAAATGAGGTTCTTGCGTACGTGCATTGAGAGTTCAAGGTTTTGTAGCGTTTGTGCATTTGTTTGTGAACAAGTAAAACGAAAATTATGCATGCCTATGAGTTTTCGAAAAAAAGGCTAGCCTAGCAGAACTTGATTAAAAGCGCTGATTGGAGTAATTTTAAATGTCTTGATTGTAATATTTCCTTTTTTACTTTTGTTATACTTTATGGCTTTTCCATTTTTGTTTAATTTTTGGGAGCTTGATTTTTTTCTAATAACTTCCAATGTAACAATTGTAAAAGTCAGCAAAGATTTAATAAATAGAAAGACGTTCAAATTACATTTTACGTGCATATTAGGGTGATTCAAAATTTTTTTTTTTTTCGAATGGTACTCGGAAAAATAAGTTCCTAGACTCCTCTAAGAAAGCCTCTCCAAATATGAGTTTTTAATTGCAACGGAAAGGTCCTCCTACATACAGTTTTCTATTTTTTCTTATTATCAGATAGAAAAATGTATATCTCGCTTCCAACTACATGAAGAAATATCTTGTTCCTTAGATTTTGTAGGAAATTGAATGTCCTAAAAAAAGGTCTCCTATTATTTGTTCGTAAACCCAACCGTTTAAAAGATATTAATAGTTAAAGTTTGATTATTTTTGGGAAATTGTTTTATTTCTTATGGATTTTATAACTCACAGAAAAAAATCATTATGGATGATTAAAAAAAAAATTTTGAATGACCCTAGTGCATATCCATGCAACTCTGAATTAGTATTTAACATGAGTACGCGTTCACATTTGTAGTTTTCTTTCCCGATGTTTTCCTTCCAAATATTCCTCGAGTCATTGCCAACGAGTATTTTTTAAGCTAAATTAAGCCAATGTAAAATCTTTATTTATATAGATACCCAGCGTGAGTTGACAACATAATTTATGTTGTTTACATTTACAAAAAATAATCGACTGACGGTACAATGCGTACAGCGTTAATCTTTTGTCCAGAGTATTGTCCCACACGGCGTATGAGTAATTACTAAACTCTGATTAGTTGCCTATGCTTTTACTTGTTCATAGATGTATATACACAACGCAAGCCATGTAATTTGTAAGAACATTGCTGGTTAATAGCATAGTTGGGACTTTTTATTTCCGTCACAATTATTACGTATAAAATTATGCATGTTTTTTATATGGACCCTTTCATAAAAAAATCAACGTAATGTTAAATCTCACATGTAAAATTCATTCGTAGTGAAAAAAGATATTTTTTATTTCTTTAATTTAATTTCATTTACACTATAGTTAAAATTATTATTTTATTTTATTTTGTTTTTTTAATTGTAACATGAAGTTTTAGTTAAGTTAAGTCGGTGTATCACTTTAAATACAATAAAATCGGCTGCTTTTTTATAAGCAAAAAAAACCTAATTTGTGTCTTACTCATTAAACGTAATAAATTAAAAACTTATATTGTAATTACATAATATAATTTACTTCTTTTATGCTTATTAAGAACATAAAAAAGCCAAACTGAAATAAAATCCCGGACGAAGAAGATAGTAATTTCCCTATTTAGTTCTGTTGTTCGATTTATTTTCTCCAAAAGTCGTCTTGTCTGAAATCTTGTTTGATGTCGAACGGATCGGAGAGGTCCTTCCAGATCCTGACAAAGCTTTTGGTGTTGCTCAAGATCAACTTACACAGCCGTATTAGGTTTGCGGCGATACCAAATTCAGACATCGCGACATAAAGGCAGCTCCTTTTCGTGCTGTCAAAAGCGGCAGAGGTGCTGTGTCGATTCTTTTGTTTTTGGTCTTTTCCAAGATTTGACGCATGGTGAATATCTGGTCAGTTGTTGCTTTTCCAGGTTTAAAGTTACACTGATAAGGTCCAATCAGTTTGTTGACAGTGGGCTTTAGTCTTTTACACACTACGCTCTACAGAACCTTATGTTGAAGAGGCTTATAGGCAGCTGCTTTCTCTCCGTTGCGGCACGGCACTCCTCGTCGTATCAGCTGTTCTTTTGTACTTTCCCAAAACCAATGGTTTCAGTTGCAGCTGTATGTAAGGAGCTTGAAATGCCGTACCACAGTTTAAAAGGACGTTGCCATATCAGAAGCCGTATATAAGAAAATGAGATGGAAGCAACAACCCCTACTTGACTGTTCCGCGATTTGGAGGTTAAAACTTAAACATTTGAGAGCGCATACCTTTATCATCGCAACAAGCTGTCGGGAGTGGAAATTAAACGACTGTGCAAATTTGTATAGGCTACTAAGCGTATGGCTAATTTCGTGTTCTTCTTTTCTATTACTTCACAAATGACTACATACAGCAGTCCACGTGCGTTCTTTGATCAGCCTTCTAATCTAACCTAAAAGTCTTTGAATATTAAGCTAATTACATCTCAAAGATTGAGACATGTAACCAAAACATGTTTCCAACTACATCGCTCCTGAACATATATCTACAACAACATCCAGTATAAATATATGTTATGTTATGTAGATTTGTTACAATCACTAGGCAGCTTGCTGTGCGTAATACATAATGACTGTAAATTTTTTAAAAAGTTTTTTTATCATATACCTTTGTTTAAAATATCGCAACTATTTATAAGTAAACACCGATTTTATCTAAGTTTGCGTTTTATCGCCCATTAATCTTCACATTTTCCATTTGGAATAAATATTTTACTCGTGATGCCAACAAATATGAAGCGAATGCTTCACACATCCTAAATCAGCAGGTTAAACTTAGTCTTACATAACGAAAGAGCGCCGAACTCATTTCTTTAAGTGCGTATATTTGATATGCGGCGCCATTTGGCTGAGTGGAGTGAACTTTTGCCTTAACTTGTTTGGCGCCAAGATTTTACGGGCAACATTCTTATCCGTTTGCTCTTTTCCAAACGTTAATGCTTCCGTTTTATTATTTATTTTTGTGTCGCAATTTCCTCAAGTACTTTAATCTTTTACCTACAGGTCTGGTCATCATTTCGTCAACATTCAGCTCAACTTTCCTCAAATTAAAGGAAACCTTGCATATTCTTTTGGGCACTTCAAACTTTTAAATTTGGAAGTTCAAATAAATTCCTCATGCACGAAGGACAGGGAAATGTTATGCCCTTAAATTATTCAACACTGTGCCCAAAAAATAAGATGACATTTGAATTTAAACTGCGCGCGTCGAAGGATTTGGAAAACTATTTTTTTTGAGGTTGGTTGTACTGTCCGCCACATTTATGTCAATTTTCATTTCAAAATATTCATTAGTGTTTGAGATTCTTGTCGTTTTGTGAGCTGCTAAAAGTGAGTTTTTCGTTTTTTACGTTGTCGAAATTTGTTGAGAAAAGAATTTGCATTAAATTTTGTTTACGGAATCAATTTTCTGCTGCAGATACGTTGAGGATGGTGCAGAAAGCCTTTGGTGTCTAAGAAAAATGTTTAAAAGTGGTATAGTGAGTTCCAAGCCAGCCGGGAACGTATAGAAGACGAAGGGCGTCCAGGGCGACCATCAACCTCAACCGACGAAGCTCACGTTCAACAAATCAAAGATTTGGTGTTGAAAAGCCGTCCATTAACAATTAGAGACCTTGCTGATGAAGTTGGCATATCGAAAGGCTCAGCCAATACCATTTTGAAGGATGTTTTGGGCTTCAAGCGCGTTAAATCTCTACTGGTACCGAAAACATTGAATTTTTTGGAAAAAAGGCTGTCATGAAATGCATTATAACTGGCGATGAGACTTGGATCGATGCTTACGCCCCCGAAACAACCGATCAATCGAGCGAATATCGTGCCAAAACAGAGCCGGGTCCAAAAAAATTGCGCCAAAGTCGCTCAAAAATCAAGGTTATGTTGACTGTTTTCTTCGATTATCGCGGTGTTGTGCATTATGAACTCCTTCCAACCGGTCAAACAGTCAACAAGAAATATTATTTGACCTTTATGCGTCGTTTGCGTAACGCTATCCGCCTAAAAAGGCCGGAATTGTGGAAAGACAATTTTTGGTTTATACACCACGATAATGCACCATCCCATACTGCTCTCGTAATTCGTGATCATTTCGCCAAAAACACAACCCATATCGTTCCGCAACCACCGTATTCTTCTGATCTGGTGCCGTGCGACTTCTGGTTATTCACCAAGCTCAAAAGACCGCTCCGAGGACACCGTTTTTATTCGATAGAGGAGATTCAAGCCGTAGCGAAGACGGAACTGAAGGCCATCCCGGAAACTGACTACAACCAGTGTTTCGAAGATTGAAAAATCCGTTGGCATAAGTGCATTGCATCGGGAGGGAACTACTTTGAAGGGGATGAAATTGATTTGGAAGAATAAATAAAGAATTTTCAAAATAAATACAATTTCACCTTATTTTTTGGGCATGCATGATTAATGCATTTTACATTAGAAAAGAAGTTATGGGTATGAAGATACCAAATAATGGCTGAAAAAAAGCAATTAAATTATCATAGGTCAAATTCTTTCCAATTTATTTTACTTCACTTCAACATTAGAAATTCACTGCGCGTTAGTATTTCTAAAGTCAATAGACTCAAATAACAACTGCATATTGTTTTAAGATATTATTGTCCCTCTACGATACTTTTTAAAGACCGACAAAAGAGCATAACCCATAAAAACAGTTCATTTCAAACTTAAACTGGTTTATTCACACCAAAGATATATAACATAAATTCAATCCTACAAATACAATTTCTAATTAAGAACTATTTAACAGCGTCCATGTTCCCAATGAAATAGCTTTGTTAATTGCAAAGCAAATATTTACAATTTTACTAAAACGGTTTTAGTACTAAGCTAACAGTTAACGGTGTAGTAGGTGGTTTTTGGGTGCCCTAATCAACGAAGCACATTCACTGTTAGCTTAAACAACGCATTGTGAGGAAATACAGGATAGCCACTTTCGATTTGCAAATAGATGATTTTTGTTGTGTGTGTTCGCAAGAGCTGCCAGTATGTAGTACATACGAGTATATAAACATTTATATACAAAAAGCTGTTATGTCAATAGGTTACATATGTATGTACGTCTAAGTATGAGTAAATTTCACTCAAGCAAATCCTGCCGCAGGCAAATGCAATTTTCGTTAAATAAACCTGCAATGTAATTTGGTGTAAAATAGCTAGGCTATGGGTGATTAGTATTATGGAAGAATTATGATAAACGATAGCATGATTTAAGCATAGAATTGTAAGAGTTTTCGATAAATCAAATATGAAATATTCTCTTAAGTAATGGTAGCAAATAAATTTCAAGAAACCCTATCATTTCTCCACGCCCACAAAACGCCATTAAACGAAAACGAATAAAGTGCGATTACTAGTCTATAAATTACGATATAAAACTCTTTTTTGGCACAAACCATCGCAATTGTAAGGGACATCTGCGGGCTAGAAACTTCGAAAAAGTATACTAAGAGGTTTGTTGTACATATCTCTCAAACCGCTAAAGCTAGAACAATGTAGTCTATAGCAAGTAATTTGAGAGCTTTTACCGATAGTGTGAAATTGGATGAAATCGGACGTTCACTCCGCTCACTTTCCATATAACAGCATTGTTAAAATCTACTAAAAGCGTGTTAAATCAATAATTAAATATGCCATAGACATTAAATTTTACATCTAGGGTGATAGAAGACGATTTTATGAAGCCACGGACAAATTTCAACGATAGGTAAAATCACATATCGTTTGACTTGCTTCAAACTATATTGGTACATAGCATTCTTCTGACAGTCCTATGCTACATTCTGAAAAATTTCGAAATTGGGCCTCAACCACGACTACTTTCTATAATATATAATTCTAAATTCATTTGATGCCAGTATACAAATAAAAAGCAATGAGTATAACGAGATAAAACTCTTCAAGAATAACACCCATGAATTATGCCGCCTTATGACTAAAAATTGTCCAAATCGCACCAAAATTTTTCTAACTCCTAGTTATCAAATATGTGGATCTCAATGCCTGTTGACTTTTGATTGAAAATATCGATGTGTGAGATATGCAATTGAAATTTTGAGAGAAAATATTTTCCTGGTATTAATATGATTGACTGTCAAAAATGACTTCAATCCGGTCAATACGTCCCTTACCACCCATATACGATATTTAAAGATTTTCGTACTTCCGGGTGATTTATACGGCATCTATGTGAATAAAATCGGGTGAAAGCTTTCCCTAGATAACTTATCAACAAACCTCACTTACTTGAAGGTATTACTCCGTCTCTAATGTAATTGTTGAATTTTAGTTTGAAGAAATAAGTAGCATTTTCAGACTTTATGAAATGCAATATTAATTACTTTTATTACGAAGATTAAAATTTAAAAATTAAATTTAATGAAACGAAATATAATTAAGTTTTACAGAAATGTTTACAATGACAAATAATATTTAGATATGTAAGTAAATTATAAGATTAGCATTATTGATTATAGTCAAGCGTTTAGGTTTTTTTTAACAAACGGTGTGACTAAGCGTATACGTAATTTGAAATTGATACCCAGTATTGTGGCACGCATAATATACCTTATATTGTATTAATTTAAAGTGGAAAAATATTCACTTGATTTAATTTTTGCCGTAGGTTCTTTTTTAAGTCGCTACTTTTGTTTTTCTCTTTTTTTTTTTAATTTTCGTCAATAACTATTCAGACTTTTAGAGGACGTTGTTTTAAAGAATGAAAAAATTTATCTATGTAGACTAAGCGTCTCTGGCTTAATTTCCAATTTGGAATAGTATAAATGCACGTATTTTCATCTTACCTTGTTCTACTTGTATTTATATAATTCTTACTTTTTGTTGTAGTTAAAACTCTTATTCTTTTATTAATATCAAAGACATTGGACAGCTCAGCCGTCGATGGTCGGTTAAATAATTGTATATAAGTCTGGTGTGTATATATTCCTTACAGACTCCTATTTCTTTCGGATTCTTTTAACTTTCAATGACAGCAGTTAATACTGCAACTTTCTGTCTGGCATTTGGTTTTGTATGAGCATAAAACAGATATTAAGGCTTTCGGTGTCAGAAACTTTTTACTTTATTGGCAAGGAGCTCATACATACGTATATGCATTACGAAAATAACTGTGTTTTTCAGACATGTTGTTTAAAAGAACTTAACAAAAATTAAATTTGTTATCACACAGTTATAAGTATACACAAATGTCGTATTTTCTCTTTACTAAGCTGAAAAGTAAACAAAAAAGTTGGCTCCGGTAAAAAATCACCAGAATAGAAAGGTAAATATTTGAGTGCCAAGAAATGTTTAAGAGAACATTTGGAAAATAGTTTGAACGTTTATTTATTCTTTTCATCCTTTTCTCTCCCTACTTTCACTGTGTAATTAGGGAAATTAAAATATTTTCTGCTTTTTAGTTTTCGTTGTTTGAAATATTAAGTTGTCAAAAAAGTCTTGCGGTATTTTCGCTACTTGGCGCTTAAAGCGCGTAGTTCTGGTTTTATTCGTCACATCGGGTCATGCCTTTACCTTTTTGGAAAGCTCATTTCACGCGCTAACACGTGTTTGATTGACTGTCGTTTCTTTTAAGTCGTCCGTGAGTTATAGCGTCGCAAACAGGGAGCAAAATTAAGAGAAAATACGGCATATTTTACAGTACTACTATGATAAAGGCAAAAATGCATCACAAGCCGCCAATAAAATTTGTGCAGTTTATGGACCCGATACATTTTCCATTTCCACCGCACAACGATGGTTTTAACTTTTTCGTTCTGGTGTAGAGGTGGTCGAAGATGCGCCACGCTTCGGAAGGCCTGTCGTCGAAAATTGCGATAAAATCGCTGAATTTGTCGAAAGAGACCGGCATAGTAGCAGCCGTAGCATTAGTCAAGAGCTGGGCATGAGTCATCAAAAATTTATTTCAATTTCAATAATAAAAAAAAAAAATCAATAAAAGTACCGCAAAACTTTTTTGACAACCCAGTTAGGAAAGCAATTTTTTTCGTCAAGATAAGATTATTATAATAACTATAGCGATTTTAATTCTTAATCAGAAATTTTTCGTTTCTATTGGGTAGTCGAACATGTTTTTTCGTATTCCTTATCAATTTTTAACTTTTTTTACTTATATTACTACTAATAAATAAATAAACAAATATGTATGTACAATTTTGGTTGACCACTTTTTGTCCTTTTTCCGACAGATATTATTCCATCAGTGCAGAAAAGTATTTTTTGCCAACCCAATATTTAACGTAATGATAGCTTTTTTTCTAGTTAGTATAGCGTTAATAGTACTCTCTTTGAAATCTATCTACAGTCAAATTAAAAATTCCATCATTGTGCACTGTTATTGTAATCTACAAAGAGTTACAGGCACAAATAAATTGAAGAAAACCGAAGTGTCGATTAACCCTCGCGTTTACTGCGTTCAGTAAATAATAAGTGTCTTGAATAGTTCGTTGAATAACATACTTAAATGGAAAAAAATTTTATTATTCAAAAAGTAATATTCAAGGGCGATTCAACAATTATAACGGAAAAAGTATTTTTAATACCATGTTTATAATACGTTTGCCTTAAAATAAGCTCAGTTCCGCGATTGCCTCGTCATTGTTGCTAAATTTTTTCTCAGCAAATATTCTCTTGAGGTTCGAGAACAAGAAACAGTTACTAGGAGTCAGATCTTTAGAATACGGTGGATGCGGAAACAATTCCAAGTCAAATTGATAAACTTTTGAGATCGTATTAATTTATTTGTGACACAATGCGTTGTGTGGGTGAACCTCAACAATGTATGAAAAACATATATTGAACTATTTTGTATCAATTCATCAAAATGGAATTGTTCAGTTTTTTATAGATACAGAATTAAAACATATTTACAATTTTTATGCGAACTCCGATGATGTTACTTTTTTTACACAAGAGTTGTTAAATAGTACAAAAACAAACCTACATTTCAGCACAGAATATTTGGTGTGTATTTGTTGTTGTTTGTTCTTTTCAGGAGTATGAAATTGAAAAAAAGTGTATGTGGTATGAGAATCCATCTGCACACATACATATCTATTCTTCCATTTTTCCGGAAATACTAAACCTGTACATGAACTGTTACAAATGTTTATTTTAACTTGACATGCAACTAATGGAATCTGCAGTGGACATATGTTAAGCAAAACACAAAAAAAAAACGTTAACTTTGGCTGCACCGAAGCTAATATACCCTTCACAAGTGCATTTCTTTTAGTAACAATGTGTTCAATTTGTATGGAAGCTATATGCTATAGTAATCCGATCGGATCGACAATTTCTTCCGATATTAAATTATTCCTAGGAACAATAACACATGCCAAATTTCGTGAAGATTATCGTCAAATGAGGAAGTTTCCCATGCAAGAATTTGATTCCGATAATTCAGTTTGTATGAAATCTATGTGCTATAGTCTGAACAATTTCTTCGGAGATTACATTGTTGCCTTAGAAAATAATTTAAATTCCGTTAGTTCAGTTTAGGGTATAAAAAAATTAATGTTGTGAATAATGTTTTGGAGTTTATTTGCTGCGAAACTTCTATATGAAAAGGCTGTCGGGGAGGAGTTAATCTGTACAAAAATTTCAATTGTTGGTAATCCGAATAAAGGACGTGGCACAATATGGTGCCCGTAGGGTATTGAAATTGGTTGACATAATCGATTTTAGAAGCTTACTGTAATTGTTATTATTAATAGTTTTAACACGCGCTCACATCGCAGCGTCATTTACTGTCGTTAAACCCGCGCTGGAATATTTGATGGGCCATTGATGAGGTAGGATTATTTTCAATCTAGGCTTTCGGGCGTAATAACACATCTTTACCTCTGCCATTATTAAGTAACATTACAATGTTTATTTAAATTTTAGATTATAATGATCTAAGGGAATTTATGCTATGTATGTATGTAGCGTTACTGTAATGATCAGTACGAATATACAAATATTTAAATCATATAGTAATATGATATAATAAACTTTATAAAGTGTGGAAAAAATTAAAAAAAAAAAACTATATAACACTCCTTAGCAACTTTGTTGCGAGAGTATAAAAACTTGTGAAGTTCTCATGGTTAGAAAATATTGACCTTGACTATTTTATAAACCTTTTTAATAAACATAACCTACACTTAAGGATCAAAATCAAAAATAAGCAAAGCTTCTAAGTCGACTTTTACATTCTATTAACACTTTAATATCCCTAAAAATATCTGAGAGGCATATAAATCCTAAAGTTTTAGTTAAAACAAGTTTTCAATTTAATATTCTTGCATCAAAGAGTCTGTGGTTACATACATGTGTTTATGTATTAGTATTGGGAACGGGGTATCAAGTATAAGTCAACATAAAAGACAGCCAGCAAACAATTAAATATTCGACAGCTGTGCTTATAATTCATTTAACACTAAGACGATACTATTCTCGAGGAATACTATTGATATTATGACACTCATTCATTTCTCTATTTTCTTTCAAACTTGAAAACTGGTATACAATCTGAATACTTAAGAAGTAATAAAAATAAAATATATTTAAACTTTCAAGGTAATCAACAACTAGTTATAAATTAATACATTCAAAAGGGTACATGGCTGTATACAAGTAGGGACTTAAATTTTGCTGATACCGAATATTTTTCTCTATGACACTTAAATGTGGGCACCTGTGCATATATGAATTCATGTATGTACATCTGAGTGTATAAGCATCAGCTTATACAAGAGAGAGTGAAAACAATAACTTCAAATGCAGATAAGCCACACATGACAAGGTGTTGCACCCATAAAACACTAGATTGTTGAAAATATTTTCACTCTCAGCTACGACCATGAAAGCAGGTGTTCATCTTGCGCAATGCGTTAGCTGAAAAGGGACACAGCGAAGCATTGCAAGTGGAGCAAGAATTGAGGTGCAGGAAAGGAAGTCACGAAAAGCAATCTTATGGAGAATTTATACTTTTAACTTAAGTTGATGAAGATGAAAAACTAAAAATCTATAAATTATCGCTTTAGTTTATATATATTTGAAATTTTCAAACGTTCGAATCTTTTTGAATAAGCGAAATTGTAAACAAACTCGGAATATCGTAAAGTCCAAACTACCTATGGGATAAATTTATATTTTTAAAATCTAGAATTTTTTATTTCTTATTTCAGAGGCGAAATTATAAATACTGCTCATATCCTTGTATAGTTAAATCAATGTCGTATTATTTATTTGTCAACGGATGTCTTTGTTTCTGCCTTTAACGAACTGGCAACGAGATGCAATGCTGCCTTACTTACTATGGAATACTCGTAATACATATTTCTGACAACGTTTTATATTTAAAACTTGAAACACAAAAGCAGGTGCTCGAAACGATATTGCGTTGCTCCTTCTTGTCAACTGTGAGCTGAAGAATATAAATTACGTGGAAAAGAAAAGACAACAGTGAACACATTAATCAAACCACACAACACTGCTTAAGCAAACTGAGTAAGTATTGAGGTAGAAAAAACCGAAGAATATCTTCACGTATGTTTATATTACAACTAACATATACGGATGCCTTTATTGTTGTTCGTGTAAGTAAATGTTGAAAAGTCATACTTATTGTGCTCATCAATATTTTGGAACCTAATGCAGAAATGTTTTAAGCAGAAACTCAATATTTAGTGCTCTACTTTTTCACTACTGGACGTTTCGCTAAGCCTTTGCTTTATGGTCACCACATTAATGTGGTTAATCAATTAAAAAAAATTACTTATTCAATTAATTAAAAAAGTTAATTTAAGCGTCGAAATATTCCACAAAGTGGTATAGATACGCACGAGTGGGTCATATCTAAATGAAATAAAGAAAGATACCTCTTTCCATTTATTATATTATTACTATAATAAATTACTCCCATTTGTTAGGGATTCACGCAAGTATTGCCATGAGAGTGCACTTTTATACTTGAGCATCTGCTAAACAGTCTTTCCTCACTACAAATATATAACAATATCTTCGCACAGTTGCACTCAGGTGCGTTGCATAAAGTCAAAACACAAAGTTACTAAAATACTTATATGTACTATACTGATTAGTTTGCTGCCCAAATTTGCACACAAAGTATTAATTAACAATTTTTAATAAAATGCACACGGGTTACAATTTACAATTGTTTAATATGATTTAATGTGTTCACAGTTAATGTACAGAATCAAATTATTATAAAAAATTATAGATTATATGTACATATATATAATGTATACGAATTTATATAGGAGCACGGCGGAGGTGAATGTAAGTTGCCACCAAGGGATCGCAGGAGTAGATAACAAAAATGTTGATTGCGAATGCGGATAGGAATTCTGAGGTTGGATGATTGTGTGCCGAAATGTGTCGAACGAATTGCATTTTCCATCCCGATGTCCATCCTTTTTGTTTAGTGGGTACAGGTGTGGTGAGTTGTTTTGGTGTTGTGTGGTGATGTGTGTTTGTCGTTAAGGTGCGCCAGTTTTTCCCGGTTAGGGTGGGGGAGGATTAACTCATTTAAACATCCTGGGCCCCCTAGGCGAATATTTTGCCTAGTATTAGACGTACATGCCGTAACGTGTATTTCGAGTTACTGTTGGTGGAATAGGCGTAGAATACTTGCTGCAAATGTTAAAAACTGCTTTGGTTCTAAACATATTACTATAAGAACCGTTTGTGGTTGATTCTTTTATAGATTTATTATTTATAATTTTTATTTGAATTTTCCTTACATCGGTTCATCGGCAATCGTTTGCATTTTTTTTTATCACGAAATATAGCGACGCCACGTCTGACTCAGATATGGCCAGAGTGCGTGCTTCTCAGCTCTGAGGTTTGAGCTGTGGAATTAGAGGGAACTTGCAAGAGAGTGGCCGGTAATTGCGAACGGCTTTATTTAGAATTATAATTTTTTAAGTGGGATGTTGAAGTTGTACAACAGATTCTCACCAACTACCCCCAGGAACGCTTATGTACATAGGTGCGATAAGAGCTACCTTTGCTTTTGGTAAGTCTAGGTGCGTCACAGTATCGCATTGGGAATTTGGTGATCCCTTAACGTTAATTTTGAGTTGTCCCATATTGTTCTATAGGTGTCGATTTTTCGACTTTTTGGAAAATTTTGTATATGTAATATTTAAGTGCATATGTACTAATTTGACAAGTAGTAGTGCGACACTGCTCCAGGATTTGTAGTTCAGAATTTTTTTCTTTTTTCATTATTGGCGAAAGCCATCCTGCGGGGCCGAAAAGTAGTATGTCCTTTTAATATAGGGACTGTCAGAGGTAATTCTAACTTTGTTTTTTAAACCAATTTGTGGAGTATTGGAAAATTGTGGCTCTAGTGGTAGTCGTACGGCGTACCGGCCATGATTTGATTGAGCAGTTGTGGCTTTAGAGAAGTGCTCACAATACTGATGTTTTGTAGATTTGTAGGTTATTGGAAGCTTCCTTGACTGTTGCAATTTCCTTAATTGTGAATTAAGGTATTTGTCTCCAACTTGAGTTGGTATGGTGGAAACTGGTTCCGCAACTAGTCCACTTTGTGTTTCGCTGTGCCGCGTTTGAACTTTTTGCGCCTTTGAGCAACATGGTGTCTCTTGGCAGTATTTAGTATTTTGGTTTTCTGTATTTGCTTTTGAACTTGAACCCGTGGTTCTTTTTGTATAAGCGCTTCTTTGGGGTGAGATGGGATGTATGTTGTAATGAAGCATTGAATGATGTCTTTTGTGACAATAGATGCAATTGAATTTGCTTTTGCAATTTTTATATGTGTGCGCATGTGACAGGCAATTTGTGCAAAGTCGTTTTGACCTAACAAAATTATTTCGTTCGTTATCTTTTAATTTTTTAAACTTCTCGCAAGTTTTAAGTTTATGCCCTCTTTTACATAGTTCGCATGACGTTTGTTTTTTCAGTTCGGATGTGAACGATTGCGTTTTGTAAAATTTTCTGTTTGAATTGTTTTTGTTACTAACTTGGGGTCTATTTAAGCTTCCATTTTGGTCGTGTTTGTTCTTACTTTTGATTATTTTTCCTTCTAATCTTTCCGCAATTTCATATTGGGTGGTGAGAAAATCTTTCATGTGTTGCCACGTTGGACACTTTTTTCGCGATGAGAGCGATTGCTCCCATAGAAGTAACGACTTTTCTGGTAATGCGGCGGTGCAAATGTTTACCAGAATTGGGTCCCAGCTGTGTGTGGGGATATTTAGTGTCGCTAGAATCGACAAACTATTTGAAACAGTGGATTCTAGCTTGATGAATTCTACACTTGTTCCTTTCTTAATTTTTGGCAAGTTTAATAGTGTCGTTACTTGCTTATCGACCAGTATTCTTTCGTTTTCAAATCTAGCTTTTAGAGCTTCCCAAGCCATATTGAAATTGTCGTCATTTAATGCGAACTGTTTAACTATTTCGCCTGCTTGACCTTTTGTTTTATATCGGAGGTGATACAGTTTTTGTGCCTTTGATAGTTGTGGATGGTTGATGTAAACGGCTGTGAACATGTCCCGGAAGGACGGCCATTCGTCATAACCTCCGTAAAACGTTTCTGTATCACATGCAGGCACCTCGAGTTGGATGCCTGAACTTGCCTCTTGATTGTCTATTTGTGGCAGCTCTACTCTACTGTGGGGAGTAGGTGCAATTGCTTTTATTAGCTTTAGCTGATCGGAGATCATAGCTTTTATTTCTTCGTACTGGTCTAAGCAGTTTTCGTAAATATCGTAAGCCGATGATTTAAAATTATGTGGCAGATCTGAATCGTCAGAATCTACTATGGCGTCATGAGCCGCTTGGAGACGAGTCCAAAAATTTTTTAGATTTTGATTTTTTATTTCTAGTAACGATTCCGAGTTTTCGTGAATCGGTGAGGAGGCAAATCTAGTGCAGTATCTTAATAAACTGTCACTTTCTGAAATGAATTTAACAACCTGTTTTGAGCGTGTAGCTCCTACATGTGTATTTTGATTATTGTTGTTGTTAACCATTTTGGCAAAATAATACTATTTATTTATATTTTAGTTTGAAATTTGAAAATATCCGCACTCTTAATTTATTAACACTTTTTACGTCCTTATTTTAGTATTTAGGTACACCCTAATACATGGACTTATATGTATGTATGTAAGTACTTATGTTTTCTGCAATTGAGAGCTCGTCGAAGAGATCAATGCGCTATTTACATAAGTATTTGTTTGTATGTGTTTATAATTATGTTTTTGTTCTTAAGCAATTGAGAGCTCGTTAGAGAGATCAATTCGCTTTTTGTATGCAATCCTGCTTGTTTTTGTTTGCCAAAAAACAAGAATAGATGCCAATTGGGACTTTAAATATGAGTTTGTAATAATATGTGTTAATATGTAATATTAATATTTTGTTTAGTCTCACAGGCAGATTATTTGCCGTATGATTATATGTACAAATATTTTTATATATGTATGTTCGCTCTTAGAAGAGAGCGCGGAAACGAAATTTAAGAAAGCTTAAGGTGCTTATATATATGTTTGTATTTTTTGCCTCTCTTGTTTTGTTTTTTATTTTATAATTCTATTTTATGTATATTTGAAAATTTGTGCCTCAATGGTTCATCATTGTATAAAATGTGTAGATTTTTCGACTTTTGGAGACACTTTTGTTATATTTATGTTTTATTTCTAATTTGGCGTTTGGTAGCCCGCCACCGCTCTAGGATTTGTTCAGAATTTTATTGTTTTTCATTATTGGCTAAAGCCATCCATGATTAGTTTGCTGCCCAAATTTGCACACAAAGTATTAATTAACAATTTTTAATAAAATGCACACGGGTTACAATTTACAATTGTTTAATATGATTTAATGTGTTCACAGTTAATGTACAGAATCAAATTATTATAAAAAATTATAGATTATATGTACATATATATAATGTATACGAATTTATATAGGAGCACGGCGGAGGTGAATGTAAGTTGCCACCAAGGGATCGCAGGAGTAGATAACAAAAATGTTGATTGCGAATGCGGATAGGAATTCTGAGGTTGGATGATTGTGTGTCGAAATGTGTCGAACGAATTGCATTTTCCATCCCGATGTCCATCCTTTTTGTTTAGTGGGTACAGGTGTGGTGAGTTGTTTTGGTGTTGTGTGGTGATGTGTGTTTGTCGTTAAGGTGCGCCAGTTTTTCCCGGTTAGGGTGGGGGAGGATTAACTCATTTAAACATCCTGGGCCCCCTAGGCGAATATTTTGCCTAGTATTAGACGTACATGCCGTAACGTGTATTTCGAGTTACTGTTGGTGGAATAGGCGTAGAATACTTGCTGCAAATGTTAAAAACTGCTTTGGTTCTAAACATATTACTATAAGAACCGTTTGTGGTTGATTCTTTTATAGATTTATTATTTATAATTTTTATTTGAATTTTCCTTACATCGGTTCATCGGCAATCGTTTGCATTTTTTTTATCACGAAATATAGCGTCGCCACGTCTGACTCAGATATGGCCAGAGTGCGTGCTTCTCAGCTCTGAGGTTTGAGCTGTGGAATTAGAGGGAACTTGCAAGAGAGTGGCCGGTAATTGCGAACGGCTTTATTTAGAATTATAATTTTTTAAGTGGGATGTTGAAGTTGTACAACAGATTCTCACCAACTACCCCCAGGAACGCTTATGTACATAGGTGCGATAAGAGCTACCTTTGCTTTTGGTAAGTCTAGGTGCGTCACAGTATCGCATTGGGAATTTGGTGATCCCTTAACGTTAATTTTGAGTTGTCCCATATTGTTCTATAGGTGTCGATTTTTCGACTTTTTGGAAAATTTTGTATATGTAATATTTAAGTGCGTATGTACTAATTTGACAAGTAGTAGTGCGACACTGCTCCAGGATTTGTAGTTCAGAATTTTTTTCTTTTTTCATTATTGGCGAAAGCATTAACGGTAATAGCACTGCTGGCGTTATTATGCATTCACATATACCGATTTGTTAAGATATTATTCTAAAGTAGGAAAAGTGTTCAAGATGAGGAGACGAGTTGAAATCAAGATGACTGTCATAAGAAGGTTAGTGTTGTAATCGAACCACTGCCGCGGCCACAAAAGGCCACTAATCGTAAGCCAATAAACGGCAAATTAAGATAATAATAAGTTTAATGTACATATCTCCTAACCATTTGAGCTATATGACCCAAATTTGCACAAAAAAGTCTTCTGTTCGTAGGAAAGTGTGAAAATGGGTACAATCGAATGAGAACCCCATTCACTCTCCATATAACACTTTTATTACAAATTTCTGAAAGTACAATAAATCAATAAATAAGCGCATTAAATTTACTTAAAAAATGGTAATAGGGTAAAATAGGGTCATAATGTGAGCCAGTGTCAAAATTGGATGATTGACGTGGCAATGTCGACATTTAGAGGAAACCACATATCTACTAAAAATTTTCAAAGCCGTATCATAATTGTTCAAGCCCTTGATTACCGGATGTGGGGACCACAGTATAGAAAATGGATTGAATCCGGTCAAAACTTCCTTTAGCTTCCATATATCGTATAGAAATGTTTTCGAACTTTATTGCTTGCTTTATACCGTTTATATTGGCAAATATGTGAGTTAACTTAATAAACATTTTCGTGTCTAAAAAGAGTACGTCTACATAACTGATCACTGAATTTTCAAACATCCGGTTGATTTTATTTTATATATGTGGGTGAGGGTATGTTTGATATCTTAAGGGGTTACATACGTCCAGCAGCACCAAAAATGCGCTAAAAGAAAAACTGTTTTCAGAAGGGATCACAATGGAAATAAATATAAAGAAATTGTATACAATGTTTATTGGTACTTAAAGTTTATAAAAAATGTATTTTAATTTTTCTTTACAAAAATTAGTACATAAAATATCATGTGACCCAAAGTACAATGAAGAAAAAGTTGCTTCACGGTCTGCATCATTTACCATTGAAATGTTGATGGATCTTTAAAAATAAAAAAGATTCTTGTAAAATGAAGTTGTAGTTATAGTCTGTCGAGCCGAATTTTTTAATTTCGAAAAATTTTCCAATTTACGGAATTAAAAAAAAAAAAGTATGCGTTTTACGTCATAAATGTCACACTTTAGTTATGTTTATAAAATTTTTTAATAAAAATATCGAAAATCCGGCTCGACAGACTATAGAGAGAACATTTTCGAATATTTAAAAAAATTCGCATCAAAAATTGTTAAATACTGTATGAGTTATCATGCAGACCGTGCCGGGAAAAGTAGTTTCGAGAAAAAAGCGTTTAAACTTTCATGTGCCTTAAACGAAGGACAGCTACCTGTGTGCATTAAACTCTCGTCGGGTAGTCTGATTTTCTACCATAACTTTGTATCTATGGGGAATTTTTACAATCGACTTTCACAGAAATATGCCTAAAACTATCAAGAAAAAAATCGATTTTTTGAAAATTCTGGACGTATCTAACCTCTTAATGAAACGCAGAAAGCATATAAGTAATATGTGGAATGTTTTTATATATATTTATATCAAATTATTCTGGTTAGACAATAGTGCGATTGGTAAATGAATAAAATTGTGAAAAACTCAAAATTTGATGAAATTTTTAACCACGTAATGACAACCAATATGTGTATACTATATTCATACATATCAAAAGATTTCGAAAATTATTCTAATTTTCAAACTGTTTGTTAACCTTATTACTTAACTGACACTTATTAATTCACCACCAGTTATCAAGATGTCAAATATCAAGATAATCACATAATCATACACAATAATATATTTTGTGGTTATACGATGGAATCTGGCAGATACGACACTTTTCTTATTGATGACAATCTGTTTCAATTATGTCTTACCACTGGTGGAGGACAATAATTTATAGGCAAGTGATTTGTGAGAATTATTTCATTCTGACTTTTATTTAGTTTTTGAAGGGTTTATATACAATTAGCTCTAACGGAATAACCATCGTCAGCAGTGGCATGATTATTTTGTCATAGAGATAATGTAATATATATATATATATATAATACCGTTAATACTTGTCTATATATGTATATATAAAAACAGCTCGATATATAAATAAGTAACAAATTTTTGCCAGTGAAATCCGCAACTCAATCTCACACTCGAACAGCAATTATTCAAGTTGCATTCGCGCTAATCGCCATGGTATGTGACAAACGCTGTCATGTCACACCATTTTCCGGCTATCTGACTGCCAGCATCTAAATGAAATATTCCAATAGGATTACTGTTTATATAGACAAGTATTAACGGTATTTTGTAACGGAGTTTTATTCTCAGTTAATGTGTAACGTAGGGTGCTTTGTGACGTATTTTTCAAATATCGAGCATGCCATGCTTTTCTCATAATAATGCAGGAATTTTTCCTTCATTATTATTGTTAGTTTTTACAAATAATTCTTTTTCACCTTTTAGTCTGATATGCTTTAAAAGCGAGTTTTTTAGTTTTTTAAACTATATTCATTTTCTATTTAGATAAGAATAATATGAGGGGAGTGTACAGATCGTACATATGTGTAATATTAAAAGTATGCAAATTATTCGTTATTCTTTAATTCCCATCCCGACAGAACGTAAAGTGAATTTAAGCAGATATATACAAACATAAATTTTTTTCCTTTAAATTGAAAGAGATATAAAAAGAAATCATTTCTATAAGACTTCTAGATGTAAAAAACTAAACATATGACAGCACATTTCCATTACTTGTGTGCAGTTTTATATTTGTTAATTGGCTGAGCTCAGACAATCAAGAAAGTAAAAATACTCTAATTGTGAAATAATCGATCCATATTTCTTCCAAAATTATGCCGGCGATAGCATAACCGTTAATGGCGACTAATTCCTGATCCAGAGATAGATCCAGAACTAAACGAAGTGGTGAAAACCAATATGGTTCAGAGACCTTGCGGACATCACAATCCCACTTTGGTTTGCATGTCTGACAATAAATACAGGAAAAAATACCCACGTGATTTTATTTCGAAAACGCAAGCTGGAAATAATGGAAATCCATTGTATCGGCGTCGCTCACCAGACGACATTGGCAAAACGTTCAGCACTCAATTTGGAGTATTGAATATCGAAGTCGACATCATATGGATCGTACCATATTCGCCATTTATTGACTATTGCACTCAGTGGAAACACCGCCAGTAACAAAGTTGAGCTTGACGAGTTTTTTCTCAACTTACGTCAATGATCCGTTTTCGAGAACATTGCTCTATTCGGAAATACCTTGCTATTATACATTTAATGCATCTCCGAAGAAATGGTTACGCAAAAAGCGAGGCCAACCAATAGATTGACATCCAGGTGTGTTCTAAACCAATGTCTTAGGATGAATTTACACAATTCACTCGCAAAACGACGATTGCTTCTACCTTGCTATTGATAAATGTAATTGCGACGTCCATTTCGACATAATAGCCTTCAAATTCGCGTCAATTATGTGACATGAACATAAATTACATTGCCTATGACTGCCGAAGACGTAGCCGTGAATTATTCTGTGGAATTTCTAAATTCTTTGGAGAGGCTTGGTATGCCGCCGCATCATTTGCGCCTCAAAGTTGGATCTGTCATTATTATGTTTCGCAATCTTCATGCGCCTAAACTATGTAATGGAACCAGACTGAATGTGACGCACCTATTGAATACAAGGGGGCCGAATTCTTGATTCTACGAATTCTTTTGAGTTCCAACGATTTGCCATTTGTCAAACGTATTCAGTTTCCGGGGAAAATTGCATTTGCGATGACAATCAACAGGATAGTCGCTCGAAGTGTGTGACATAAATCTGGAAATGCCATGCTTTTCACACGGCCAGCTATACGTGGCATGTTCATGAGTTGGAAAATCATCTTCTCTCTACATTTACGCACCCGAACAGAAACCAAAACATCAAGCTCGCTACATTGAAAACATATAGAAAAATCGCAAATAAATGATTTTCAACACAATATAAATTCAACTTTCTTTTCATTTCAAAACACATCATTTCACGCAGGATAACGCCCGCAGGGCCAGCTAGTTACTTATCTTATAAATAAAAAAATGCCTGAAGCACAAATTCACGAACTCAGTTTGGTTGTGTGTTCAATCGTCATTCTTGTTTAGAACTGAGTAAAGTGTGCTTAGCTTGTCTACGGTAAAAGCCATGTTTTTGAACACATGTTTTTTACATACATATATTCTTGGGAAATTAGGTTGACTTATATAAATATATATGCATTTTAATATACACGTATGTATGTATAACAGCAATATATGAATAAATCGTATTTTTTTTTTTAATAAATGCTTCAGCTGCGCTTGCGGCTATTTAAGAATTGTTGGCCATTTTTGGGGTTTTAATAAGAAATAACAAATATTTTGAATTTTGTGTAGATTCTCTGGAGAAAAGAAAACGAAATGAACTTCGGTATGTTTGCTTCGTTGGCTTTTGATTACTTCTTATTTGCTTTACGTTATAAATTATTCATGTTTTGTTGAGGTTGGTTGATACTTACTTACGTAGGAAGGGACACAGAAAACTTCGTAATACTCTTTGTTGGAATATTTCGAACAAGTTGCATGTATTATAGACATATTTCTTAAAGATATGTACAGTTCAAATTCTGGTGAAAAGTTCCTGGCAAGACTTTCTAGGAAATCAATTCTCTAAAAGATTTTTTTGAGCCTGTCATTCTATACAGGAACTTTTTAGTTTCCGGCAGATTGTTGTTAAATTTAAAAAGGAAAGGGACATAACTTGGGTCAAGAGAAAACATTTAATTTATTATACAACACAATCTCAAGTGTTTCGGCTACACTTTAAATTCAGAGTATAAAAATCGACAACTTAGTACCCATAAAGTCGGTAAACTCAATTCACAATTGTTTATTGCTTTAAGGGATCAAATTTTTGCCTTTTTTGTTTCCAAAAAATTGAGTTTATATAATATTTTTTACCTTTAAGTTAATAAATATTTATATATGTTTTCACGCGCAAACATGCGCCAGGCAAATTTGCTAATGGGTGGTTACAACCTCACGAGGTTTAAAAGTGTATTCAATCTTCCGGGGAATATACTCGAACACGTGTTGATAGACGGCACATCAGTCTGCAGACCCAGGATAAAGGCCCTTCGATCTGTGCATTCAAATAAGGATCACATCATCTCAATAACACTTATCGATGTGCTGGGTCTGTGTGATTCGATGTGACTGTATCAATAAACTCTACTATTTAAGGGGGTATTCTAATCTAGAAGCATGAATAATAATTTTTAAAGTGTCGTAAAAAAGGCAACTAATGTTTTTACTATCCATTTTTTTTTATTAGTTATTTATTAATTTTTGAAGAGTACCGAAAAAAATTAAAAACTAAAAAAGGTAAAAAATTTCAAAAATTATGAGCTCACGAAGTGGGGGGTCTCTAAAAATTTCAACGTGACCGTGCCCATAACCCTCCTAGTTATCTCAAACCAAAAAAAAAGATTATTAATCTAAAATAATGTCGCAATGGTCGAAACTACGGAAAAGTGGGAAACATTGTTTTTTTCACAAAATGGCGACTGCCTAAAAAAAAATATTTTTTTTTCAGGTTTTTTTTTTAGTTTATTATATATTTTTGATCACTTTTTCTGACTATTTCGAATTTTTTAAAATTAATAAAAATAAAAAATTTTGGGATGAGGCTAGTTCCCACTATAGACAAGCCTATAAAGAAGACTCTATAAAAATTTCCAGTAGAACCTGAGAAATCGTGGGCATCGTTCCGAAAAAGTTAGTTTTGAGAAAAACGCGTTTAAAGTTTCCCTAATGTCTTTTGTTCGATTAGTTCCGGCCGAACCAGTTTGGATGTTGGGTCAGAAAATAATTTGAGTTTTGAAAAATCCTATTGTACACATATTCTTGAATAGTTAAACTTTGAAAATATAAAAAAAAAATTTAGATTTTTTTAAATTTCTAGACTAGAATACCCCCTTAATATATATTTCGAAATATCAAATGAATTATTTGAATTTTGAAATGATTATAAGAGCTTGAGAAACAAATGACTACAATCAAAAGCTCCACACATCAGCATCAAGATTTAAGGCTATTAGAAAATACCTCCATATGTTGCTGTTCTATGTATGTGAATATATGCCAACATGAAGAGTATTAAAATCTTTTATGATTTTTCAAGCAACTAGTTGTTTTAGTTGCGACAACGAAAACAGACAAAATTGCTGCCGGCAATAAAAACACAAAAGCGATTGGTATAATTTTAATTTCTCTAACAAATAACTCGGTAAATAAAAAATAGGAAAAATAAACTATTTCCACTTCTCCTACTGCTTGCATACATTATTTATTAGTTATATACGTTGCAGTAAAATATTTTTACTTACTATAAATCAAAGAATTTCATGAGTTATGCGTGCATAATGTCTACCATACAATATTTACGGTGGAGAAAATATTATTGCAGTTTGTCAACGAGGATGATAAAAATGTCATCAAGGTATTTTAAATATGTCTGCAGTTGAGTGTGTGGGATTCTTGGCTATTCCATGCACTCATACACATTCACCCACACCTCAAATGACAGATACCACATTGTGCTGAAATATATAATATTAAAGCACTTTTCGGTGTGCAAATACGTGATTCATTAAAATGGGGAAACTTTGAAAACACCCACGCACTTGCAAACGCATATGTTGTATCAGTTGTAGGCATAAATTTGTATATACTATGTATAAGTATATGAAAATGCATAACAATGGCGATGATAAGTGAATGCAGTACAATTGGCTGTGTTTTGTTGATATTAAAAAAGTCTAGAAATATTGGAATATACAATTTGTGCATAGCTGCTTTTGAGTTCTAGGTCAAAAAATGAATACCAGAAGTTCGTTCAGATTAGAAATATTTCAAAAGAGAAAAATAATTTTACACACTTTCTAAAGCTGTACAAAGAGCATATAAATATTGGTTAAAAAATTCCTAAGCAAGCATACAAAAAGATTCTTGATAACGAAAATCCTTATTCGCATACTCTCACTTCTACTCATATTATATAATATTATTTATTTATAATATGTATTTTCGTTGATATACGTACATATATTTGCTAAAAATGACTCTATATAGATTTATCTACTGAAGAGAAAGTGATGACTCTTTCATCTACATATGAGTAATTAAGTAAACACCGATGGACACGTACACGTTGGCAAAGAAAGTACTAAAAGGATTTAGTGGCAATTCTAGCAGTTTTTTTTTTCATAATACCGGTTTTTCAATCACAGGTGTCTTTTGTGCTTATTGAAAGCTTCTTTGATGTGAAATTTGTTGTGATTGTTTACAGTAGCTGCTTAAATCGGTGCACTTCAGTAGTCGTTCCGATACATTACTTGCTGAAATAATAGCTGAAGGTGGTGCACTGAATAGTCTGTTGAAATCCCATTCCATCTGAAAGGCAATACTATTTCTGAAACAAGCTTGGGATGAGATAACGCAAGCAGTGATGAGGAATTCTTGATCTAAGTTGTTTAATTTGGACTCTGACTGCAATGAAGCTCTCAAAATAAATCAAACTTTTTTAGCAGAAATTGATCCAAATAGTTTCATGTGTATTGAAGACATCGAGAAATGGAATGGAGATGAGTTTGAAGACGGAACTGGATATGACCTATGTAGCGGCGATTAATTTTCTGATAGCAGAAGACAACGTTGTTGATGACACACTAGTTATTTCTATTTGCTATAGCTATTGAAAGTGTGAACAATTTAATAAATTGGTGCAACAAGAGTGGATTGTCTTCCAGTAAGCACATGGCCAATTTTTTGGCCCTCCCTAACGATATTGTTATATCGGATTTAAAGAAACCAAAAAAAACAAACAAATATTGTTGAGTATATGTCAAACAAAAATTTATTTTGAATTGAACTACCTTATACCGAATTTTTTAATTACTTTCTGAAAATTTAAGTTGTTTTTTTTTAATAATTGTTATGTAATGGACTGAATTGTTATGTTTTTAAATAAAATAAGAAAATAGGTAAAAAAAAAAAATGTTTGAGAAGGAACGAAGAGCTGTTCCATCAAAATCACAAGCATACGAGTGGTATAAAACCTTCAAAGACAGTCGAGAGATCGTTGAAAACAAGCCTGCTTCTAGACGACCGACGACCTTCGAACTCTTCAACTGATGAAAATATTATAAACATAAAGGCACAAGTGTTAGATAGATAGCAAGAGAGCCAGTCCTTTGGAGTGATTTTCATGTATATTTTGGGTATGAAATCCATTCATGCTCGACTCGTTCCGATAACGCTGATTTTTTTTTTTTAAGTACCGTAAACAAGAAAAGTGCTTATGAAAAGTGTTTCGGGACTGGAAAAATCGTTGACATAGGTGTATGACATCTGGTGGGCATTAATTTGAGGGTGACCAAATAAATATTGATGAATAATTAAATATTTTGTGTTTTATTTTTAATTCCCGGCTACTCTTTTGTCACAATTTATATTCGAAGGTTTGAAATCATAACTATATCTGAACTTTCAAGGCAGTTCCAATGAAAGTATTGTAGAGAATTGTATCCTTTTAATATCAATTCTCCCACTGTTACCGCGAAATGATATTTTCAGGAAAGACCACATAATTTCATTATTTCGCACTTGTTAGACCAAGTTGCTTTGTGGGGACTTCGAAAATTTCTTCAAGGCTTATATATCTAACTAGAAAAATTAAGGCTTGGGATTTTATTATTTTATTTCATATTCATTTATTTACAATTATTTGTCCAGTTCTCCTGTTAGTAGAAGATATGAAGCGATAATTTACATAAACATTTATTTTTCCACATGAAAAGCCTGAATTTAGAAGCATCATTATATAAATAGATTTTGTGGCTATATTAATTAACCAAGTTATTCGCGCAGACTGCTGAAATGTCAAGTGTAACGTTCTACAACAAACAAGTACTTGACATCGTATTTCAAGATGCTCAAAGCACTTAATAAAGTCTACAAAAGCAGATTGCGGTTGCATGTATGTAAAATGGTACATTCACGTATGTATATATCAGCGAAGAAACAATAACGAACACAACACAATTGCATATACCTACATACATACTATACTCGTATATTAGTAGATAAGTATACACATACTATATATGCATACATACATGCATATATATGTATGTCATTAGTTCGCGATAATCTAGAATTTAATTAGACATTCCAATGTTACTGAATAATGATAGAGATAAACATTGCATGTGTGTGCTGTTAATACGTTCGAATGCCTTTGCTGTAAACCAACCCGTTATATGAGTGGACCATCGGATATTTCAGTGTGATTTCCATGAAAGTAAATAAAGGAAGCAGGCGTTTGTGCTCGCATTTGAGGCGCCAGACATGGGTAGCAGCTTTCATCCACATTTGACCTATTTGTGTTTAGGATTAAATATCCAATTTTGTTGAGATAAACAAGCACAGCATAAGGCATGAATATATACAGATGTATAAAGACAAAACCTACCAATTACTGAACGCATTTGTAGTGCATATTTTACACCGAAGAACCCTTTTTGGAGTTCTGTTTGGACTCACTTCTCCACCATAGGCTCTTCGGCATAAGATGTCATGTTGATGAAATATCTTCTTCTTCTTCTTTACTGGCGTAGACACCGCTTACGCGATTATAGCCGAGTTGATGAAATATACCACCAAATAAACTCCAAAACATTACTCTCAACATTTTTTATTATTTACCATGTGCTCGTTCTATATTTTATATGTCTGGTGTTAAATTTAAGTAAACACGTGTAGCAATTAAGCTTTTATAAGTTTATTTTATTCACATTCACATTCCGGGAAATGTGTGATGATAGATTCTGGCAGTTCTTAATTACATTCATGCATTTTTTTCCTCGTTTCGTATTACACACGTAAAGAGGGCAAACTTTGTTGCTGAACACCAGCAGTTCATCATCGTTTTCACTTCTGAGTTCATTTCTGAGTTCACAATTAAAGCACTCAGTACATAGTAAATTTTAGGTGACTTCCTTCAGTAGGCCGAGAGAATTTCGGAGTTAGTTGTAGGCATAGTTACGTGGTTGGCATGTGACATTTTAATGTGGCTGCGCAACACCGGCCAAGCTCAAAAACCGAACTGAAAAAATAACTTAATTAGGTGTGGGAGCAGGCAATTTCAACCGAATACCTTGAAAACCTCGTTGTTTTAATGCCTGCCCGAGTCCAAGCAGTTATAGCTGCCAAAGGTGGCTCAACTGCATATTCAACCTTTTAATTAAATATTTACTAATTTATCATATCAAAAAAACAAAGCAAAAATTGCTCGAATATAAAAAATTAGAATCTAATTCAAGTATAAAAGAAAAATTAGTTTCATAGTTTCCTTATAACAAATAGTATAAAAATTAAAAAAAAATTAGTTCCTCTTAAAACTACTCATTTATGTATTGAGTATTATATCGTATTCGGTATATATTTTAATTTTTAGAAAGGTCTGATAAGTTAAATCATGGTAATTGCAAAAATACTGCAAAAGAAGAGGTGGTAAGATTTGCGTGGCCACAATTGTATTAATTAGTGAATAAATAACACCTTTTATTTCATACATTTTATGATCTAATAACAGATCATTTTAAATTTTCATAATACGCATAACTAACTGCCTTGATTTTTCACGCCAAAATGCAAGACAAGTTAAGTTAAGCAAAATTGTCTTCCCTTTCTGCAAATTTTCAACGAAATTTTCATATAGTGCGAAATATGTGTGTTTCATTGTGCGTACATTGTTTTAATTATAAATGTATATACTCACACTTCTTTCATAGACATGTAAAGATAACCACTTGGAATTTACCATAAATTACGTTATTTCGGTGGAGAAATGCTAGATCTTATCGAAATTGACGATTAAAGATAGTGGAATTCCTATCTATTGAAGCTTAGTACATCCCGAGGACAATACACAATAACAAAAAAGATAATAATATAAATACATTTTATACTCTAGCAAGATATTGGTACAGAGTATAATAGTTTTATTTATCTAACGGTTGTTTGTATCAACTAAAACTAATCTATAAATGATCAGGATGACGAGATGAGTTGAAATCCGGAAGACTGTCGACATTTTTCCCTGATGTTTTGGGACCACTGCCACGCCCACAACACTTCAATAAACGAAAACGAAGAATGGGCCCATTAATATTAAAATGTACATACTTTCCAACCGCTGAATCTAGGTCAACCAAGCTTTTTTCCACTACTTTATGCACTACAGATGATGACCACGCCCACTATACTTTATCAGAGCAATTGCAAGAGATAGTAATGAAAATGGCACCGCCCACCTTTAGGTGAAATCCTGGGAAAATAGCCATGCTTGATTTCCATATCAAACTTTAAATTCCATCTGCCACTTTCACTTCTAGTTAGTATACTTTGCACAAGTAATTTCCTTAAAGTATTGAAACTTTTGCACATAAATTGTCGCCATCGAGCTATAACTTTTGAACCCAGACTCCAAATATTTGGACCCCAGTGCATTTGGCTGATTTTTTACCGAACGTAGGCCTTCCTTACTTGTTATACTCTCGCAACAAAGTTGCTAAAGAGAGTATTATAGTTTTGTTCACATAACGGTTGTTTGTAAGTCCTAAAACTAAATGAGTCAGATATAGGGTTATATATACCAAAGTGATCAGGGTGACGAGTAGAGTTGAAATCCGGATGTCTGTCTGTCCGTCCGTCCGTCCGTTCGTCCGTCTGTCCGTCCGTCCGTGCAAGCTGTAACTTGAGTAAAAATTGAGATATCATGATGAAACTTGGAACACGTATTTCTTGGCTCCATAAGAAGGTTAAGTTCGAAGATGGGCAAAATCGGCCCACTGCCACGCCCACAAAATGGCGGAAACCGAAAACCTATAAAGTGTCATAACTAAGCCATAAATAAAGATATTAAAGTGAAACTTGGTACAAAGGATTGCATTAGGAAGGGGCATATTTTGAGGTAATTTTTTTGGAAAAGTGGGCTGGCCCCGCCCCCTAAAAAGTTTTTTGTACATATCTCGGAAACTACTATAGCTATGTCAACCAAACTCTACAGAAACGTTTCCTTCAGGCATTTACATATACAGTTCAAAAATGGAAGAAATCGGATAATAACCACACCCACCTCCCATACAAAGGTTATGTTGAAAATCACTAAAAGTGCGTCAACCGACTAACAAAAAACGTCAGAAACACAAAATGGAAGAAATGGCAGAAGGAAGCTGTATCCAGGCTTTTTTTAAAAATTGAAAATGGGTGTGGCGTCGCCCACTTATGGACCAAAAACCATATCTCAGGAACTACTCGACCGATTTCAATAAAATTCCGTATATAATATTTTTTTAACACCCTGATGACATGTACGAAATATGGGTGAAATCGGTTCACAACCCATCTGATGCCTTCTCTGTATAATACATACATACATATAAATGAAAATTCAATTCTATACTCAATGCACACAAATTGATCTAATCTAATTAATTTTACAGCAAAATAAACAAATATGTAAATGACGGATAGTGAAATCTCGATTATCACTATATCATGCGAGAGTATAAAATGTTCGGTGACACCCGAACTTAGCCCTTCCTTACTTGTTTTATTTTAACTTCGAATGCGCGTTAAATTGATTTCCAAAATTGTGCACAAATGATAATCAACTAACCGAACACTAATGCTTCTGTTCCCCACGAGTTAAATATCTACTATCCCCTGTCATGAACTAACTGCTAAAGTAAATATAAGTTCAGCGAAATGATGACGGAAGGCAAATATACATACCTGCATATGTTCTAGAAAGAATTTCAATACATCAACTTCTACTTCGATTATTTAATCTATTTTTGAGGCATAGAAGTATTTTTATTGTATTTGACTTGTGATTTAACAACTGAATGAAGTAAAAAAATAAAAATAATCACCAAAATGAATTGTTTTTCCGCTGTATTATAAATTATGCGAAAAATAATTTTTCACCATGTGTTTTTAAGAAGTCCCTGGTCTTTCTATGATAACGTTTACTCCATTAACAATCAAGAAAGTCTTAATATCATTTAATCATATATATTATATTATTTTATTTATTTAAATATTACTTAAAAATTTGAGTTGGTATACAAGTAGAGAGGTTATGATTTTGAAAACGATTCTGAAATGGTATGTTTATTTATTAATAAGTCTTGTAATATATTCAAAAACTGACATTTTGTGCTGTTCAAGTGGCAGGTAGCGCATTTCGCTCAAGAAAAGTACCTGTTTCCAGGTAGATAAGCTGGTTTTAGCTGAAATGTGTAGATTATTTAACCCTGTAGTAGGTATGTATGTGTAAACACAAAAGAATACGAATACCTCCGAAAATATTCGATAGCTGCAGGATTTGGTATAAATTCGGCGTGAAAGTAAAAAATTTGTCAGAAAGAATTCAGCAGCGCACCGACGAGTTTAAAAATTTATTAAACGCTCCTTGCACAAATATGTCTTGCAACAGGAAAACACTTATGAAAAAATTAAAAATGTTAGCAGTAAAACAAAATAAATCTCTGAAGTTTATGAAATCATTACACACAAGAATTCTTAAGAACAAATTGCAAGAAAAGAAAGCGGCCAAAGAAGCTTTGAAGAAAGAGGAAGCGGTCATTTCTAGCAGCACACAAATAAACAGTCATAACGAGAATGATGAGAACAGCGAAAATCTAAATCATGCCGTTTAAGAGTTGGATGACCAGATGCAAGCGCTAGTGGCGTTGTTGGTGGATGAAACGAGTGTTTCCATAGGAAAAACGGTTATTTCACATACCTTCATTTAGGTTCAAAAAAAAATAAAAGAAATAAATGGTTACTATATAAAATATTTACAGAGCAATATGTTAATTTATTTATTTTTTGGATCTTCCTTTCCATTAAACGATAGCAAACTTGAAAGAAAATAACAAATAATTTTAGATAATAATCGAACATCTATTTCTGGAAAATGAGAATTAATCTACATTGAGAGAGTTTACAAATGAACAGTTTTGCTCTTTGCATCTCTAGAAACTACCTTTGAAGTTTTAAAAAATTAGGTAGGTAGGAGTGAGTGAGGGTTGTATACAACATCCAGCCCCTTATCCCTTTCTTGCAAATTTATAATATCCTTATTATGTATATACAAGTTATTACTCAACAATTTTCGATAATTTAAGCCGAAGTTGCGATCAAAATTTACAAATAAGGAATTCTAAGGTGGTGTAGCAGAATTCAGGTATTTTATACCCTTGCATTTCTCAAAAATCAAAACCAAATATGTGTTGCAAAATTTTGTACTTAAAAACCGTTGCAAAGGAACTGAATGAATTACAATCGTATTTGGTATCAACATCATACTGCTCTTCTGTATATACACATAACTCTATATAAATCTCGAGTAGTTGTAGGTGTTAGATGAACAAAATATAATGCGCAAAATGTTATGAGACTATAAACAAAATTGACAAAGCATAGGCTGACTTATATTGCTGATGAATAACGCTATTGCGGGATAAATTTGATATTTGAGTGTACGGGCTTGGTATAGTGATAAATAATAAGAGATATGGCTTAGCTTTTGGGATGAGTCAAATCTTCTTGTAGTTCAGAAAACGCATTGCATCCCTACAATTGATCTTTTTTCTTTTGAAATTAGACAGAAAATGCCATTACCATCAATAACAAGCATTATAACATGATGTTGATTGACTTTTTTCTAACGAAATTGGATGAAACGGACGATCTCTATTTCCAAAAAAACAGCACCACCTCATGCTTCACGTCTTAACAACTCGTTAATTTCCAGAAATGACCAAAGCAATTAGCCGGCAAGAATTTACCGCTTCTTTCACATATTATTTTCTCTGGTGGTATGTTAAATCAAAGGCCAACCAGCTACGCTCGAAGCTAAAATTCAGCCACGCAAATTCTGAAGTTCAAAAAATCTCACAATACGGTTTTTGAGGAAATTGATAGTAAATTTACAAGACATCTTATTAAAATCCATTGAAAGAATCTATTTTTGCCCTATATCTTGTGCACTTTTGACACAATTTGCAGGAATTTTTGCCCGATTTGGAGTTTTTAAATACAATTTTTGGAGAATTTGGAGAAATAAAAGTATTTGTTACATTCACAGCATGAGAGTGACACGTCGCGACGACAGAGTAAAAAAAAAGAACGCAAAACAAGAAACTGCATACTGCAATCCATGAAAGGTACACAAACCACAAAAATGATGCATAAAAGTGTGTAGTTTAACCAACACACACACACAAACCGAACAATTATTGGCAATAGTTGCCGCAAGTGTTAAGCTTAAGCCGCTTAAATATTAATATCTTTCAATACGTATGAAACTCCATGGAAAGTACTAATATTTTATGTTTATATGTAGGAATGGGATATCGGGGTAGGTGGCAACTCTACGCAGGCGAGGAACGACAGAACATGAAACGAACGGACAGAGGACGAAATAGGAAAAACGGACAAGGTATGGACAGTCAAGTAAGATACACAGAGGCGTGCGCAACGATCAGTCGTCAAACTGTTGCGCCGGGTAGTTTAGTAGTTCTAAGTGGCCGATTAATATATAAGCATCTACACATGTACTTTGAATTGTTTCCATAAACGTGATTGTAAGTGAATAAAGTGTTTTTTATTACAACAAGTGTTTTTTATTACAACAAGTGTCTTTTACTACAACTTGGGGGCTCGTCCGGGATTTGTGAACAAGTGCGGTGCTAAGTGAAAGGAAAAATTATTACGCAGGCCCGCAGGCAAATGAAAGTGAAAAGTGATATTGCCAAAGTACGCAGTAGACAAATTAGCGCGCTCGTAAATAAGCGCATGCGAAAAGCAACGCATTCAAAGACAATTTGATTTGCGCAAAAACAAAATCAGACAATTTGCAGAACAAAGTGCAGTGAAAACGCGGTGTAGGTGCTGTACGCAAATTTTAACTTCCCCGGAATTGTGGGTACTCCAACGGACACAGTACCGTTTTACCGGTGAATAACAGTTATTCTAAAACAAGTGTCTGGCCAAGTAGCCACAGTTAAAAGTAGAAAAAACAATCGAAAGCATTAAAACGAAGGTGCCAAAAGACGTTAGCCGGAAAGAGACAGCAACGTACTTGCGTACTCTTTAGGTGAATTTGTGTGTGTCCGCTCATATTCCGAAAAGAAGCGCATCGAACAGTTCTGCCAACAGAAAGGCACCAGCTTATATACGTATAAACCCTGAGACGCTTTCACATACACATGTACCGATAAACGGCGCAAGTCAAAGCATCGATCAAGTACATAGTGAGAGTGAGCGTGCATCTACTTGGTACAGCAGCAGGTATAGCTGCGAGAACAACACAACAGGCAGCGAGAACAACACAACACGCAGCAACGTATAAACCCTGAGACGCTTTTGCATACACATGTACCGATAAACGGCGCAAGTCAAAGCGTCTATCAAGTACATAGTGAGAGTGAGCGTGCATCTACTTGGTACAGCAGCAGGTATAGCAGCGAGAACAACACAACAGGCAGCGAGAACAACACAACAGGCAGCAACGTATAAACCCTGAGACGCTTTTGCATACACATGTACCGATAAACGGCGCAAGTCAAAGCGTCTATCAAGTACATAGTGAGAGTGAGCGTGCATCTACTTGGTACAGCAGCAGGTATAGCAGCGAGAACAACACAACAGGCAGCGAGAACAACACAACAGGCAGCAACGTATAAACCCTGAGACGCTTTTGCATACACATGTACCGATAAACGGCGCAAGTCAAAGCGTCTATCAAGTACATAGTGAGAGTGAGCGTGCATCTACTTGGTACAGCAGCAGGCATAGCAGTGAGGACAACATAACAGACAGCAGCAGCAAATTAGCGACGGCGAGGAGTAGCGTAAATAGAAGTAGTCGTGGAAATTGTGGGTATTTGTTTTCTCTTATTTATATTGGTTATATCTAATTTATCCTAAGTTATTTTGATTGAAATTACATATGTATGTCACTGCGGACAAGTAGTTAAAAATTATATTCTCAGGTTAATATTGTTCATGCTATAAGTGTAAGTGTTGTTGTGAGGTAGTCAACAATTTGTAAGATGGATACCGACACGATTAGGGCAATGACGGTGGAGATGCTGAAAGAAAAGCTTAGGGAACTTAATTTAAGTGTAGTCGGTAGGAAGAAAGAACTGCAGCTGCGATTGCTACAGCACATGGTTTTTGAAGGGGAAGAAGAAGCAGGTGAAGATGCTCTTAGTGAAAATGAATCGACAAATTCAATTTACGAAAATGCTCCGGCTGATAATTTAGGTAGGCAAAGAGCGATGTTTACACTGCGCGATATAGAGGATAGTGTTTCGCCATTTTCTGGCGATGGTACGCGCGGAGTGAATCACTGGGTGGAGGAATTCGAAGATGTTGCCGACACTGTAGGTTGGAGTGGCCTACAGAGGTATGTGTATGCGAAACAATTGCTTAAAGGTGCGGCTAAAGCGTTCGCTCGTGGCTTAGTTGGTTGCAGAGGCTGGAAGAATTTAAAGGATGCATTGCTAGAAGAGTTCGGTGAAAAGTTGTGCGCCTCTGAAATCCACCGCGTGTTGAGAAACAGACGAAAGGAGACTAGGGAAAGCATCTACGAATATTTGTACGCACTGATAGAAATAGGGAAACCTATCAATCTCGATGAAAAAAGTATTGTGGAATATTTTGTAGAGGGAGTACCAGACACGAGGTCAAATAAAGCTATGCTGTACCAGGCGAAAGACATAAAGGAGCTAAAAGAACAGATCCGAGTTTACGAGAAAATTAGAGGGGGACCAACGTCGTCAAACAGAGTGTCCACGCCTCAGACAGGGTCAGGGAAAAATTTTAGTGAAAAGATGCCACAAAGGAACAAGTGTTTCAAATGTGACAAAGAAGGTCATTTTGCCAGAGAATGTCCGGGGTCAGGACCCAGTAATGCAATATGTTTTAAATGTAGGCAAAGAGGCCATATTGCCAAAGATTGCAAAATGGTTAAAGGTGAGCGAGTAAACACGTTAGGCCACCACAAGGGGAGCAAACGGAAAAGTAGCCTAATATTTATCGATGTGTCAATTAATAACGTTACTTTTAGTGCGCTAGTAGATACAGGCTGCGACTCATGTATAATGAGATATGATACCCTCTTGATGTTAGGTGACATCGAGCTTAGTAGGGAGAAGCGGAAATTGTATGGAATAGGCAAGGGGCAACTCACGACATTGGGTTGCTTTGACGTTGAAATCGAGATCGACGAGGTGGTGTTGGAAATTACTTTCCACGTAGTAAGAGAACGCGATATACCGTACGCTGCCATAATAGGAAGCGATGTCCTCAAGGATGTGGAACTGGTTTTTAGGCAAGGGACAGTAACGTTCAAGAAAACGAGTACTCGAGTAGCACCGGGTAGTGACGACACCGGTGGGAAGGTTAGCAAGGTAGAGTCGGAGTGCCAGGGTGGCAGCTCTGAAGAGGTTGAGACCGAGATGAGGGTTTCGCACCGTAAGTCGGTGGAGTTGACAGGATTAGCTCAGGGTGAAGTTTCCAGGGAAGGTGTCAGCGTAGAATGGGGAAATGGTTTCTTGAGAGAGTTTGAAGCGTTGTGTCTAGCCGAGAATGAAGGACCAGAAGAGAAGTCGAAGGGAATCGACGTATCGCATTTAGATGGAAGTATTGCCAAGGAAGTAGAGCGCCTAGTTAATACATACATGCCCGGAAAGCCGTCAAGCGCACCGGTGCAGATGAAGCTTATTCTATCGGATGATAGGCCCGTGTGGCAGCGTCCACGTCGAACGTCAGTTGAAGACCAGCGTTACATAGATGAACAGGTGCAAGCCATGCTAGAAGAGGGGATTATACAATACAGCACTTCGGAATATGCATCACCTGTGGTTCTGACGAAGAAAAAAGATGGGACAAAGCGGTTTTGTTGCGATTTTCGCAAAATTAACGAGAGAATTGTTAGGGACAACTTCCCGATGGCTCTTGTAGACGAAGTGTTAGATAAGTTGCAGGGCGCGAAAGTTTTCACAACCCTCGACCTAAAAAATGGGTTTTATCACGTGCCAGTCGAACCTGACTCGCGAAAGTATACTTCGTTTGTCACCCACAGCGGCCAATTTGAATTCTGTTTCGTACCATTTGGTATTACCAACTCACCGGCAGTGTTTTGCAGGTTTATTCGAGCAGTTTTTCAGAATATGCTCAAAGATGATACGATTATCATATACATGGACGACATCGTTATTCCCGCCAAGGATGAGAACGAATCGTTGGTAAAACTACGTAGGGTACTGAGACAGGCTAGCGAACATGGGTTACAGATAAAGTGGGAGAAATGTCAGTTCATAAAGAGGCAAATTAATTTTTTGGGGTACATCCTGGAGAACGGTCAAATTTTACCGTCAGTAGAGAAAACCAGGGCCGTGCGAAACTTTCCTATACCGACAAGTAAAAAGGAAATACAGAGGTTTTTAGGATTAACATCGTTTTTTAGGCGTTTTATACGAGACTATTCCATAATAGCCAAACCACTCTCAGACTTACTCAGGATGGATGAAGCTTTCAAAATGGGCGTAGAACAGTTATTAGCTGTAGAAGAGTTGAAAAAAGCATTGATTAACGCACCGGCATTAAAACTTTTTGACCCTTCTGCGGAAACGGAAGTACACGCTGACGCTTCTAAACAGGGTTTTGGAGCGGTCTTGTTGCAAAGGGATTCAGAGGATCGATTGTTTCACCCTGTTGAATATATGAGCCGCAAAACTACATGGGCGGAAGAAAAGTATAGCGCATTCGAGCTAGAGGTTTTAGCAGTAATTAAGGCATTGCAGAAATGGAACGTATACCTTAAAGATAGGAAGTTCAAGATAGTTAGCGACTGCAACGCTTTCGCCATGACGGTTAAGAAGAGAGATGTCCCGGATAGGGTTATGCGGTGGGCTATGTATCTGCAAGAATACGACTACATAGTTGAACACAGGTCGGGGTCGCGTATGAGGCACGTGGATGCACTGAGTCGCGTTTATTGTTTATTAGCCGAAGATTCACTAACAGTTAGACTGAGAGAGGCGCAAGAGCAAGATACGTGGATTAGAGCAGTGAAGAAGATCCTGGAAACAGGAAGTTATGAGAATTTCTTCTTGAAGAACGGTATAGTTTATTGTGACACCATAAAAGAACTGCTCGTAGTACCATCCAGCATGGAAACAGAGATAATTAAACTAGCACACGATCAGAATCATTTTGCTCGGAAAAAGACACAGGAACTTGTAGAGAAAAACTACTATATACCAGATTTGACAGAAAAGGTAGCAAAAGTTGTAAAGGGATGCGTGGAATGCATAATCGTAGACGCAAAAAGAGGCAAAAAGGAAGGGTTTTTGCATCCAATAGATAAAGCATGTGAGCCGCTAGGGACCTATCACATTGATCACGTCGGGCCATTAACCGAAACACGCAAGAAATATAACCACATTCTAGTAATAGTGGACGGGTTTTCCAAGTTTACATGGTTATACCCTACAAAGTCTACGGGGGTGGATGAGGTGATCGATAGGCTGGAGAGACAGGCTTCGATATTTGGCAACCCCAAACGAGTAGTAACCGATAGAGGGGCAGCATTCACGTCTAATAGCTTCAGGGACTATTGTAACAAAGAAAACATACAACATTTTTTAATCGCAACAGGAGTACCACGCGGTAACGGGCAAGTGGAGCGCGTACACAGAACGGTCATTCCAATTATAGCTAAGAAGTGTCAAAGCAACCCCACCCAGTGGTACAATCAGGTGCCGAAGATACAACAAGTTTTAAATAACACTGTTCCGCGCAGCACTAGAACATCGCCCTTTAAAATTCTCACCGGGTTAGATATGCGGGTAAACGATTACCCAGATTTGAGACAAATATTAGACGATTTAACAATAGAAGAGCTAGATACCGAACGAGACTTAGTAAGACAAAGTGCTCAAGAAAATATAAATAAAATACAAAACGAAAACTGTAGAACTTTCAATAAAAATAGGAAAGAAGAAGTTAGCTACAACATCGGTGATCTAGTTGCGATCAAAAAGACTCAGTTCGGGACCGCTATGAAACTGAGGCCAAAATATTTAGGACCGTATAGGGTAGCCGCCAAGCTAAACCACGGTAGATATGAGGTGAGGAAAGTGGGTAACCACGAGGGCCCGCTTAGAACAACAACCATAGCTGAAAATATGAAGCCGTGGCGCTAGCTATTCGAGGTCGAATAAGGTGTCAGGGTGGCCGATTGTAGGAATGGGATATCGGGGTAGGTGGCAACTCTACGCAGGCGAGGAACGACAGAACATGAAACGAACGGACAGAGGACGAAATAGGAAAAACGGACAAGGTATGGACAGTCAAGTAAGATACACAGAGGCGTGCGCAACGATCAGTCGTCAAACTGTTGCGCCGGGTAGTTTAGTAGTTCTAAGTGGCCGATTAATATATAAGCATCTACACATGTACTTTGAATTGTTTCCATAAACGTGATTGTAAGTGAATAAAGTGTTTTTTATTACAACAAGTGTTTTTTATTACAACAAGTGTCTTTTACTACATATATTCCACACATGTCTCGTGTGTAAGTTACTCCAATAAATATGAAAATATGTAATTTCGATAAATTATTATTATTATTATTGTTAATATAACACAATTTGTATTTGTGAGGAGCTACAAGCCATACATATGTACATATACGACTATATTTGTGCGTGGCGAAATAATTACATTTACATATTTGTGAGAGAATTGGTGTGGAAACGTATACCAATGCAATTATTTATAGTTAAAAGTTGTAACTGGCAACTATGCCTATATTTATGTTTGAAATTTTGAAGTCTGAATCAAAAAGTTGGTCATTACCACTAAAACTTTGCTATGAGTATTATAATAGAAAAATTACTTAGGAACATCACAAATTAAATAGAATTTAACTCACCTTTTCATAAATATTGAAATAATATTCGCATTTGTTCATATTTTGACATTGACATCTGAAAATAGAAAATTAGTAAGCATTAAATAGGCTTATGAAATAGATATGTTGAAAATTATAAATTAAAGTTTCATATAACTAAATTAAATAACTCAAAAATTAAATTTTTAAATCCAATAAACCCAGCCCCAAAGCCAAATTTGTGCATTAAATAGTAGAAATACAAATGTATATAAGTAAATATTTGAGAAACAAAATCACTTTACAACAATGAGATTTTAGATTCAATATTGAAGAGATGGTAGGAAAAATGATAAAATCACTGACAAAATTTGTAGGTAAAATTGTAATTGCTTTAAAGGAATAGATTGTTCAGAACGACAAAATATATCTAATTTTCGAAAATCATAATCATATTCATATGATTTAAGAGATCTTTAAAAGCATGATAAAAATACTGCTAATAATCATGCGCGTGATCATAATAATAAGTGATCATAATAAAAAGTCCTCCCTCCATTAAAAATATCAGGTGAAGAGGGACCTGGTACCTCGAATTGGCACCAAATAGCGAATAAAGTAAACGACTGTCGCGCTGTTGTTGACTCGGCTATAATCGCGTAAGCGGTGTCTACGCCAGTAAAGCAGAAGAAGAAGATTATCAATTATTACACAGTATGACTTGGCGTATACGCAACATTACATCAATATCGAGTTCTGTAATCCACCAGATATGTACAATGCTTTGTGCTGATTACAGTTTGTCACGTTTTGATTACGAATTTTCGATATCCATTATGATATAACCCCTACTAAAATTCACTTACAGAGTTTAGTCCCCATATAGATAGCAGATTATAATAATAGTATGCGGTAACACGATAATGATAACGAGCGAGCGAAGAAAATATGAACAAACAGCTATATAAAAACAAACTAGTCTTCATGCTTTGTATCTCTAATATGCTTTTTAGACTTCACTGACAAGAATGAAATTGTCATTTTATTTTTTGCCTTTGACCTTCTGCTGTTCATTCTCTACTTCTTTCTTTTTTAATTTCTGTTGTTAGCGATGCAGACTTTGATGGGACTTCGTGCATTTTATTGAATCTTATTTAAGCAGAGAATACTTAGTACAGGCTTACCTCAAATGGGTATTAGAAGTGGCAACCTCTTTTTTTTTTTTGTCTGAATATTGCGAAATTTTCAAAGCAATTTTTTATCAGTGTCAAAGTCTTACAAAGTCCGGCTGGCAATAGTGTATTATTTTTTTTATTCGTGTCTGTTTTGGTAATCTTCTCGCCGGAAATTTGTTTTCATCCTATTATAATAACTTTTATAATGTCAGCGGTTAACAGTACTATTTGCCTGTCATTTGATTTTATTGGAAGAAGGTTTCTTTTTCTTAGGAATTTTACCATATCAATGTGTATATTTTTATGGCATCAAAAAGTAAGATTTCAGCAACCATGAAGTCTGATGATTTTTTAAGTAAATCCATTATTTGGACGTGAATATTTTTGATTGAAAAATCATTAATTTTTGTACAGTGGTTTTGAAAACTAAGTGATTTCTAAGTGTTGTTGCGGCCATTTTGAATATGTCGTGATACGTAATAATTCGTCATTTTATCCAGCAATGTTTACAATTTCATCTGGGAAAGATACACGCAAGAACAGCATAACTTTTATAATAAAAATAATAATTCTCTTATTGCAGTTTTACGTGCGCTTTTGCCTTTTCATAGTCGTAATAATCGTTCAGCTTTGCTATTCATCTAATTTTTGAAAATTTTGGCCGTAATTTTTTTTGCATAATGTTCAAGTGTCAGTAAGATGAAGAACCGCTCGAAGTAATGAAAATATTGCTGCTGTTCAGGTAAGTTTTGCTGATGATCGCAATTTGTGGATTCCAACTCAAACTTGGGGAGTTTGAGAAAGTATTTGAGTCTGCATCCGTATAAAATTGTTTTTATTCGAGAACTGAAGCCATTGGACCACCGTTAACGTTGTGAATTTGCTGACAATGAGACATTTTGGAAACGTTAACGATTGCTTTAAGAAAATTAGCTACTCGGATGAGGCTCACTTTCATCTGAGTGGTGCAATAAATAAACCAAACTATGGATTCAAAGAACATCTGGTTTCAACAAGACGGAGCTAAGGATTTGCAAAAAGGATTTGTAGGTGCCATTTGAATGATGTTAAATATATTCAAAGCTTAAATGTATCGATTGTACTTCAATTAAAAAAAGATAATAATTTCCTTTCCTGTTTGTTTTTTGAAAATAACTCATATAATTCTTAATGGAAAATCTTGTACAAGATAAAGATAAAAAACCCAAAATCTTGGATATTTGAATTTTTCACATAATATTTGAGATTATATAATATGAAAAAAATTTTGATACGAGGAATGTAGATGTTTTTGTTACTACAGCTTTGTCATGTAATTGTTTTCTCGTAGTCCTCGTAGTTTTGAAGCAAGTTTTAACTTATAAAAATTCAAGCGAGTTTCTCTCCTTCCTTTTACTGACCTCAACTTGTTCATGAATTAATTTTGCTTTTATGTTTGCTAATTTCGTCATTTATTTCCAATGGATTTCCGTCTAAAACAACTCTTTCGCTCTAAAAATTTATCTACCCTTACCTTACTTGAATGTGCAATTTCAAAAAAAACGAAATAATTTTATAATTTTATTGGCGATAAAGCCATGCAAGATTCTGACCTAAGAATCAACATACTTTAGAAGATGACATTTCGTTATTATGATGAGAAAATGCATATTAAATCACGCAAATTTGTAAACACAAGAATATTGTAGACTAAAGTCCTCCTACGTTGGATACATTCATAGAACTTAACAAAAAAATATATAAAATTAAAGGACAGGTCGTTACCGGTTACTGAGTTGTCGCCATGGATTTAATTATCTAAAGCGGGTGCTACAACAACAAAGTTGTAGCTTTGTCATTATTATTTACCAACGGTTTTATGGTAATAATGCTGTCTTCATAGTAATAACGGCAGTAGCCACAACCAACTCGAATATATAATCTACAGCTTTTTATCTGTACTGTTCTTAAATAAGAATAAGAAGTATTCGCTACAAACTGAAGTGACAAAAAAAAGTATTTATTAATGGTAAAATATCAGTAATTACTTGACCTTCGCTTTTATTGGATTCATAAACATGTGCATAAATAACCACAGTATTGTGAAAAATTCATAAAAGTTCACAAAAAAGAAATATTTACGAAAAATACAGAGCTATTATAAATATTAAAAGTTAACAATTTCGATATCTAGTGAATTGTTAGCATGTACGGTCATTACTATCGAAAAGAATATTTATAATATGTAATAATGACAGCTGTAGTTAGTACTTGGAAAACAAAGAATAAATGTATTCGAACAATGCAATGAAAACAAATGTATATAAAGAATTTCCTAATTAACATTCATTGGAGCACAGTTTTTCCATCAGATATTGTTCACAAGCAATAATTTCGTTTCATTAGTAATTTCAATAATTACGATAATAATACTTTAATTCAATAACAAATAATCATAATTATTGGGGTAACTTATGCAAGAGTGCAAAGCCAAATACATGTGTGGAAAATACGCATAGAATATCTCGATTTTCCAACGAATTTCATACCTCTTGCAACTCATTAATATTTAAGCAGTTTAATCTCAACGTCTGCCGCAATAGTTTGCCAATATTTATTCATGCCAATGAGAGTATATTCAGATGTAATGCTATGTTCGGACCGACAGCGAAAACATGTTTTCGTGGGAAAAAGTGGCTTTCGCACGAAAACTTGTGTTTTCATCCATGTAAAATCTGTCAAACGAAAACACAGTTTTCGCTGAAAACTGCTTGAAAACTTAGATTCCACTCATAATAATCGGTGCCTGCTTTAGTTTAATCGATTTTTTTGAAAGACATATTTTGCCGGCCCTAAATTGTCACTTGATATTTGTTTACATTCCATAGACAACTACAGCTGCTCACCGTCAAGGGATTCTCTTGTTCTTGCAAAACCCTTGCACGGTGCACCAATTGCAGAATTTTCTTCTTGGTGCAACGGCACAACAAACACATGCAAAAATTTATTTGCAATGGCGGTAAAATATGTCACACCAAAACCCATGTTTATTTTCGTGCCGTCATATATCACTAGATTCGCAATGGGTGCTGTCTTGGCCTTGCATATTTCGGTATAGGATTTTTGCGTTTTGTGTCATCTTGAAAGAGAAAGAGAATCCCCATATTGATAGTTGTCAGTGAAAACTCAGTGAAAACACAATTTGTCGGTCCGAACGACTTACGTTCCACAACATAGAAATGTGTTTTCAAAATGTTTTCAATGTCGGTCCGAACTTAGGATAAGTTAATCTATATATATAAGTTCATAGCATTTTAAACGCATACATTATTTCTGTATGTGTGTTGGCAAAAATAACAGAATCTTATACTACTTTATTGTTCATAAGTTGTGGAATGCAGGAAGTTGTTTCGCGCTATGTGAACATTATTTCACTCCAAAAAGTTTTGTACTTTTATATACTTACATACATATACATATATACATGTACCGGTGTGAAGTGAGAATTATTGTGAAAGAGCCTTCATTGTTTTCTGTTTGGTTGGCATGACATCTGTCAAACATATTCAATAATCTTACAGTCATTGAACAAACAACGTCATATTTTTTCATTGTGTTGAAAATGTAAAATGTTGTACCGAAAAGTAATCCTTTGTGGAAAGCATTCATTATTTGCTTCAATTTGAAGAAAAATGCTGAAGAGTCGTATCGAATGCTTGTCGAGGCATATGATGATCATGCTCTATCAGAAATAACATACAACAGATAGTTTCAATGGTTGAGCGATAATGATTTTTCAAAATGGTTCATCAAATTGATGTGTTGGTCATCACTTGATGTTGATTGCCGTCCTGGACGTGGTTCGTCGCCAACTCGTTCTCGATCCTTTGTGAGTTATTAATACCAATCAAAAACATTTGCTCGCGACAAACAATTTTCTCCTAGGGCCCTTTTCAACTTTTCTGAACATTTTGGCACAAAAAATTTGTTTCCGCACACAAAAGTTAATGGAACTTCTTTGTTGAATATATTCACTCATCGCAATAATCGCCGAATACACTTTATGAACTTCACAAAGACAAGCATATATAATACTAAACACTAATTAATATTTTGGTGCGACTTTCGGCACAGAAAACAACCTAGAAAGAATAGAATAGGGTTTCGAATAAAATTTTTAATAAAAAAAGTCTTACTATTTTTTGTTTTGTTGTTTTTCATAGCTTTTCCACTTAATTCTTGCTTTTCGGTTATAAACTTAATTTTACTTGATGTGCTTATGTACAATAATAATACCAACAATATACCCAAATATACACGATATTTTAACCAGTAGCAACTCAATTTATAGAAACAATTTTTTACGATACCATACCATACAAGTACAACTAACAACCTAACCTAACACTTTAAATGCTTCTTGTGAACTTTTTTTCATAACTTATTGTTCTACACAGAAAACCAAGTTTTACGAGCGCTCTTTACCTTAACCTTGCCTTAACTGTGTCCTCTTTTAGTCAGCGCATGCCAAAAGATTTGGATTGATGAAATAACTGTGGCAGTTGATTGAGGGTGAAAATCACAACCCTCTTGACTTGTGTATCTTTTCCACTTTTGAAGTGGTTGTCACACACTTCTGTGTAAACATTCAGTTGCATACTCATTTTTACACATCCCTATACTCAAGCATTAAAGAGCAAAACACATAACATCAGTCAGATGGGAGTTGATACTTGTATATGTACTGGTATGAAATCATTCCCATACTGAACTTGTAACTAAGTGGTTTTGGTTTCCTTCCTCATACCAAAATTATTTTACATATTATGTGAAATTTTAATTTATCAGAATGTGTATATCTTTTCAAGTCAAATCTAATCCCTCAAAGTAACAACAACAAGTATAATGATATCAGATATCCTTTGTCAAAGGTGATCACTTATCACTGATACACTATTAATGTTTATGAATGAATCCCATCATTTTTTTCTTAATACTCATACACATACGGAGACGTATACACACATAATAAACAATTTTCTGATACACAAATATACAAATTTTATGCCATTAATATTAAATAGAATTCCCTACCAATTAAACATGATAGTCTGAGAGACTTGAACAGGTATTAAATTTAAAATTTTACTATCAAGAAATAGATATGATGTGGCGCAAATATGGCTTATTCATTTTAAACAATAAAATAAAATAATTTAACTTCAAAAGCACTAAAAAAGAGAGTTATAATTATATTTAAAGAGGCTTTATAACTAAATTAATTAACCAAGTTACACGCGCAGACTGCTGAAAAAGTCAAGGACAGAATTTCCCAACACGCAAGTACTTGACAAGATATTTGAAGATGTTAAATGCACTTCATAAGGTCTACTAAAACTAATTGCGGTTGTGTGTATGTGTGACAGTAAGCACACTTGACTAGTGAGACCCTGACGAACTCAGCACACTCGTATATAGCATATACATAACCTTGTACTCGCATATTCATAGGTAAATGTCTGTAATAAATACGTAATAATCTGAAATGTAATATGATATTGTGATGTCGCCAAACAAGATAGTAACTACACACATAATTATTAATGTATTAATACCGCAAATGCGGGCCACCCCGTGAGTAGGACACGTTAATGGTCTAATAAGAACGGCCGTATAGGTTTAATTGCAGCAAATTGTTTGAGGTTGTTGCTACGCGTTAAGCTGTAGACAGCAGCTTTCTTCCACTATTGACCTATTTGTGTACATGAACTGTCCTGTTTATGTACCAAAAGACAACGTAAAGATGAATGTATAGTAATGTATGTACAACGTGTATTGGAGCGCATGTTAGCTAAAGTGGAACTGAGTTTAGGCACTGACTACATAAATATAATATTGTCTTTTTATATTCCTGTACTAGGTTAATGTTTTGTTTTCTGTGGCTTCGTTTACGGTCCATAATTTTTGAAAATAATCAATTATATACCATGAAATTTATAAAAAAAAAAATACAAAATGTAATTGATTCATATTCAACATCATGTTTATACATGCATATACTCGTTTATACTTTTACGTGTCAATAAAGAAAAAGTTTCTGACACTGACATTCGTTCTTTGCTTTAATAAAACCAAATTCCCGACAAACAAAGTTGCACTCTTAACTGCTTTTATTGTCAAAGTCATAAAAAACTCCAGCGGCTGAGTTCTAATATTTTTAGTAATAACAAAAGCCTTAATATATGTATTAGGTTGTCAAAAAAGTCTTGCGGTATTTGCGCTAGTTGGCGCTGAAAGCGCGTAGTTTTAGTCTTATTCGTCGCATCAGGTCATGCTAAACCTTTTTTGAAAGCCCATTTCACGCGCTAACACGTGTTTGATTGATTGTCGTTTCTTTTAAGTCGTTCGTGAGTTATAGCGTCGCAAACATGGAGCAAAATAAAGAGAAAATACGGTATATTTTACCGTACTACTAAGATAAAGGCAAAAATGCATCTCAAGCCGCCAATAAAATTTGTGCAGTTTATGGACCCGATACAGTTTCCATTTCCACCCCACAACGATAGTTTCAACGTTTTCGTTCTGGTGTAGAGGTGGTCGAAGATGCGCCACGCTCCGGAAGACCTGTCGTCGAAAATTGCGATAAAATCGCTGAATTGGTCGAAAGAGACCGGCATAGTAGTCATCAAACCGTTATAAACCATTTGAAGAAGCTTGGAGTCACTAAGGAGCTCGATGTATGGGTGCCACACGAATTGATTCAATAAAAATACCGCAAGACTTTTTTTGACAACCCATAAATTAAAGTAAACATATCAAATACAAATTTTTCTTTCTTAAAAAAATATAGTAAATATATATTAAGCTGGTGTATCTTGGCATATCTTCATTTTTACCACATATTCAAGCTAAGGCAGGATTAGAATATTTGTTGCTGATAAATTCAATAAAACGTGCGAAGTCTCTTCAAAGTCTGCTTCGTTATTGACTAAATTGAACAAGAAGGTAGTAGAGAATTAACAAAAAAGTCAAAGGCAAGAAATAGAATTTAAATGGCATTGGAATAAAAAAATCATATTCAAAATGTGAAGAACATCAGTTGGTTTACATGTTAGCAATGCACAAACAGTTCTTTGTTATTTAATTTGTCATTAATCTCTAATCTGCTAACTTTTTTTCGCAAGCATAAAACGTATGTATATAGACTTTCAATAATGCACCATCGGGTTGAGGTAAAAAGAAAAGGCGATATACGAAATTTAATAAGAACTACAATACTACAGCTATCGATTACGTATACGCTCGGTCAGACAAATTTAATTGATTTTGTAAAATTGCTAAAGCAGCCACTTAATAAAAAATATTTTTTTGCATAGATTCTCATTAAAAACAATAAAAACTAAATAAATATATCCAAAATTTGAATTTGAACTATTAGTTTATTATTCTAACCCATTCATCTCTATTTGATTCACTTTCTGGGCCATCAATATTACTCTAACATTACGTGAAATAAAATATTCATAATAACATTTGCCATTTCCATCAACTGCACTGATCGCAGTAATTCTTTTGATTATGCCAGCACTTGGAAATGCTCTTTGCAATAAAATTTTAAATGTAATATGTGAAATGGCAAAAAAGAAAAATGATTAATGTAAAGGGTAAAGATACTTAAGTTTTGAAATTTCATTTTCATCAGCAAAAGATAAAATTACGAACAAAATATTTGTCCGGTTAACATTTACTTATATGCGCATATTTACTCCATTAAAATTTACCTTCTGTAGTCAGAGCTTAGGGATTACCTAATTAAGATTAATATATAATTAATATTATTAATGCTCATTGCAGCTTAGAATATATTTAGCAAATTTCAACATTTATTAGATGTGCCATCATGACGTACGTACATGATGTATAATTATGATCTATTTATAAGCATTATATCGTAAATATTAGATGACTCAGGTGATATTTTTTAGTACATATATGCCTACATATGAAAGTAGACAATAGTGCACTTACTTATAATCATTGTATGGTAGATTCTCAGAAATCACATAATATATAAGTGCCTACTTATTTGTGTATGTTTACCTCAGAATATATCCACAGCGATCACATTAATTACAAGTAACTGCACTATTATCTACTTTCATATATAGGCATATATGTACTTCAAAAATATCACCTGAGTTCACTAATAATTATATAGTAGCTGACGATATATAGTAGCCGAAGCGCAATACCCATTTAAGTCAAAATGACAGCAGGAAACATCAAAAGTTACTGTGGTGAAATTACTCCTACGTGTTCAATAAGTAGTGGCTTAAGTGCGGATGTTGTCGATGTCAGTAAAAGTAAGAGTAAATGCACATAAGTAGGCAATGTGTAAGCATGAAAACATTTTGCTTTTAGGCTTAGGAAATAGGTTGCTCTGAAGTGCCAACGTATGATTCACTAATTTTTACCATTAAATTTGGTTTTACTTCATAAATATCTTATAATTATATAGACTTGAAGCTAAGTCATCAGATTAATTAGATACTTGTAACGAGAAAATTGTCCAACTAACAAAATACACCATAAATATGTCAATCATACATATATAAAATATACATCAATTATTCGTGAGTTGGAGTATGTCATTTTTAGCAGTCAGTACTTCGAAAAGGAAGCATAAACATAAGTAAACAAATGACCGCTTACTTATATTCACACAGAGAAAGATCTCCACTTAGTTGGAAGGATCAGGTGGAAAAGGACCTGACTTCGCTAGGAGTCTACGATTGGCGCCACATTGCGAAAAGTTGAAACGACTGGAACGCTGTTTTTAACTTGGCTACAACCGCGTAGTCAGTGTCTACGCCAGTAAAGAAGAAGATGTGTATAGGTATATTATGATAGCTGATTGAACAAAATATCGAAATAAAATACCTCAAAATTTGCCACCGTGAAAAAATTCTATACGCTTCAAATAGCCGGATAAATAAAAAATTTTACAAAAAAAACTGTTCAATATGCCTGACGATATTCGTCATTGGTTCAAACTTTTCCTTGCGTTCAAAGTAAGCTTTTTATCAATTTGAAATAAATGAAAATGACAACGATTTGCATTAAAGAAACTAATTAGGAAGTATTCAGTGGGAACATGAACTGAACTGAACATTATCATGGATTAAACCGCGAGTTCTTTTCAGGCGCTTTAAAATATAAATCTGAAAATATTTTATTTGCTAGTCTAGTGTAAACAGTTTGCCTAAATATTGATATTTTGAACATATCATACTCCAACTTGCAACGCTCGAAAGAACGTGCGACTCCAGCTGCAATGCACAACGACCTTCTTTCTTCTCCTTTATCACATTACATGCACGAATGCCTACACAAATTTATTTTATTACATTTGACTTGTGCTCAAGTAGGCATTAAGGGAGCGTGCAGCTGTGCGCAACCTCCAAACACTCTGCCTTCCTTTACCACAAAGTTACAACAACGTCTGCTCACAATTGCACTCGAGTGCATTTCGCGAAGGAACAATCACAAAATTACAAAAATACTTATATATGCAACGTTGTGTGTTGATAGCTTTGGAACAACAAGTGTTCACATAAAGCAAAACAACATTTACACAAACACCGACTGAGAGGGTACATATTTACTCATTACGGCTTAAACCTGGATTGGAAATTTAAACAAACTTCAGAGATTAAAAAGTAACATGTGTAAATAAAATGAGGACTTATAAAAGTAATAATTACAGTAAGCAAACATGAGTATGAATTTTTTTTTTTTTTGTGTTTGTTTTTTTCTCGTTGGATTTGGGTCGTCTTGGAAGACCCACACGGTCGATTGCTGTTTTGTTTCGGGCTCAAACGTCTTTTGAAGCATCGCGATCGTATTTTTTCACAATTTCTGTACACCAATCCACACGAGCCTTTTTTTGAGCGATTGTCAAATTGTGCGGGATCCAACGAGAACAAACCTTTTTTACGGCCAGGTGTTCATGCAATATCGAATATATGCTGGTGGGAGAAATGCATAGGAATGCCTCTATCTGAAGATATGTTACATGACGGTCTTGCATTATCAGTTCACGTACGGCATCGATGTTTTCCGGCACAACGGCTGTTTTTGGACGACCTTCACGGAATTCGTCTTTGAGCGAGCGTCGGCCACGATTGAATTCGTTGTACCAATTTTTCACAGTGCTATAGGATGGTGCCTCATGGCCATACAAAGATTTTAGTTCATCGATGCACTCTTGTCGGGATAATCTACGTCGAAAGTTGTGAAAATTGATCGCACGAAAATGTTCAGGAGTTAATTCCATTTTTTGGCCGAGATTAATTTTTTAATTCCCTGTAAATAAAACAATTAACGATTAAATGACAAAACGTTCCGAGTGATGTTATGCTAAAAAATGTTAAACTTTCCAATGGAAATGTCAGATTGCACATGGCAACACTTAGTGTTGCCTAGTACAGAAATATATATAGCAACCTATGTATTATTTTATCTTTTAAAAAACATTTTTCAACTGCATTAATATTTTACTAAGTTAATTCTAAGATTTCATAAAAATACATTAAATTTATTAAATAAATTGTTGAAAAAGGTTCCACTTAACACTTTTCTATAACTGAGATCATAGTTATGATCAAATATTTGACTGCGGATTTTCGTTAACAAAGAAATGCCACAAATATTTTCGAAGGCTGCGTTGATGCCATAAGTAGTAATACTTCTTATTTGATTAGGATTATAACTAAATCTTATAATATTCACATTATATGCTAATGCTATTCGTTCACAAAAAAATAAACGTTTTCCACTATTGCAATACATTTTTACTAAATCACAATGTTATGGTGTTCTCCACAGCACTGAGTATGTGTCTAAAACCGTTTTAGAAACAGCGATTTTTTTCGTGAAGTTCATTTTTATGGATTTTTAAAATTTTTCCGTCAGTTTTTGAAATATCTGAATGAAATTTTACACATTGGTGCATCTTGACATTTTGTTGACCTTTTATCCATGTAAAACTGCTTTTATTTTCAGCTCTTATGCCTTTAATTTAAATACTAATGCACACACACTCTTGTGTATAAAGTATAGGCTACTTAAATACGTATGTTTATACATACAGCTAAATAGCAACGCCCGAAATTACATCTGCACTTATTAAACGTGTAACTGAGCATTTTCACTACGGAAATCCTCATTATTTCCTGTTGTCGTTTATGTATAGTATGTCTGAATTGAGGTAGCACAATAATGAATGCATGGGCAGAGGGACAATAATATGTATTCAATATACATATCTATATATATAGTTTATCTCCTTAAGCTTGTATGTAAAGAATTTATGGAATGTGAAGAATATTTTGTCTTCTATACATCATCGGTAAACAGTTTTTATGTATACATGGAATTCAAAGATATCACCTGCTTTAACTAATGTTACGCAATGCGAGTAAATAATAATTCATTATGATGTCACGTATACGTCATGGTGGCCAGCATAATAAATGTTGGAAACGACTATTAGTTCGTTCACTGCAGTCTGGTTCGCCATTAAGAGCCATTAATTATGTTATGTTAATCTTCCTTAGGTATTTACAGGATGCTAACTTCAACAGGGCGTATAAATAACTAAAGAAACTTAATTGCATAAAGGAATATACAGCGTCTTCCAATAGCGTTGACGTGAAGACGTGGCGGTCATGTTTGTTTGCGGATTTGTGTCAAATTTTGTAAGTGTGTACAGAATCATTGTGGACAATGTTTGGCAACTGATTAATTTCGAGAAATGACCGCAAGATCATGCAATTTATTATTCCTGAATTATTTTTTCTGGGCGCATGTTAAGTTATACAAAAGATTTATGCTGCTCATATAAAGACACTATTAAAAATTGCTTACTCAGTGTGAAATTTTCAATAAATTGATTTTTTCTTTTGGTTACATTATCGGATAGTATACACTGCAATAAACGTTCTTTCCAATTTTTAAACCGAAATTCAAATTTTTCTCAGAGTAGTGTTTTTCAAAACGATTTTTACTCTCAAAAGAATAGTTTCGAAGATATCTATTTCCAATTAGGGGTGAACATTTTTAACGTCATTCGCTATCGCACTATGGAAGCTTTTATTTAATTATTTTTGGAATTTTCCTAGTCTTTCCTACGAAAAATGACCAAAAACAGAGCCACACTCGATACTTTTTGTTCAAACCGCCACCATTCAAATGTCAAAAATCGCGAAAATCAGTGATTATTCGGAGGGTCACACTGAGACAATCCCTTAAAGCCCGATAAACCAATAAATAAATAGACCAGAGCCTATTTTTAGGTGAAATCACATATTTCGAAAGCAACCCTATCAATCTCAACCAAATTTAATATGTCACACTCTTATGACATTTTCATGTTGTAGTGTAAAAATGGTCTCCCATTTCGGGCTACAGCCACGACTAATTCCCATATAACAGAATTTTTAAATCCGATTAAAACTTTCACTTTCCAGTATACAAATCAAGAATGAATTAATATATGAGGATAAAGCTTTGCACGAATAGTTTGAGGTGTGCTACCTAATGACTGAAAAGTTCTTGAATCGAACTGGCACCTCATTTATATTTTACTTGCGAGTTGTTTACTAATCGCTATTCCCTAAACGTTACCCCTTTCCTTTAATTTCTTATGTTGGTATTAGTTTGATTGTCAATATTTTTTGAGCGCTTTTTCCTACTAAGAATGTTTTCATTTTTGTGCATTTGCATGTTGTGAGTGTCTTGCATCCATAAAACGTACATTGCTAAGCGTTTTCGGTATGGACAAGGTGGCACAAATTAAACAAGAACGATGACAAATATTTCTCATAAATATTTGAGATACTCCACAGCTATCACATGACTGTGTGAAATTTGTTAGCAATATAATTCGTCGTGCTTGTGTTGAATTAGTCAGATCCCACACCGGATTAGTCAAAAACGTCTTTGATTTGTCAAAAAAGACACAAAAACGTCTTGTGCTCTAACCCGCACCAAGCGAAACGCAATGAGACATTTTGTCTTTTTGTCTCGCTTGGTGTGCATTGAAATAAAACGAAAAAAGACGGAAACGAATATTTTCAATAATTGAGTTTTGTGAACGAAATGAAAGAAATAAAAGAGAATGGTGGGTACATCCGTACAACCAGAAGCGTGATTCAGAAAATATTATTACACATTTGATTTCTGAACTGAGAATGCATCCGAGAAAATTTCGAAATTTCAATAGGGTGCAGATGTCAACATTCGAATATTTGTTGTATTTAATAAAATATTTAATTTTTAAGCAAAATACAAACTACCGCAAAAGCATAACTGCTAGGTCAAACCATGTCAAGTGGTCCATGAAAATTTCGAAAAATCTTCGATTTTGAAAATTAATAGCTCATTAATAATATAAATATTTCGTCCAAATTAATATTTTTTTTTTTTTTGTTAAGGTTATTAAAGTTTGAAATTTAGAGCACGATAAAATTGTAAAATTATTTTCTTATATACCACTGGAGATAAATCGAAAAATTTGGTGAAGTCAAAGAAAAATGTTAGTGCTATATTATAAATATTCTTTCAATGTCCTCTTGTTTAAATAACAACATTTTACTTAATTTTTGGTTAAACTATGAAAAACAATGGTGCAGCTATAAGCAATGAAACGTGTTTTTTACCTTGGCTTGTCTTGTCTGTTTCTTCAGTGATTGTTGTGCCGTAGCTCAGCATGTATTGACCTTCTACAAAAACGGTTTTTTCGTATTTGGTATGCGTTGGCTGTATGAAAATACATAAGAAGTTCGACAACAGCTCTTCAAACAAGTCAAAGCTCGATTATGCGTTTTCGTTTCGTCTTTTTCGGTGTGGGTTGTCACACATGAAGCTATGGGAATCTCGTATGTGACAAGAAAAACTGTTTTGTTAACCCGGTGTAAGGCTGAACCCATTGAATTTGAGGCACTTGTAATTTTTACGAATATGTGAGAGTAAGCGCACATATAGACAAATCTGTTAAACCAGTAGAAGTATATGAAACTACTTAAATACTTATACTTGTAAGGTATATTCACAAAAAAAAAATTAATTGAACATATACAATACATATCAAACAAAAATAATAAAACTTGAAATTCGATTTAATGACAAAATCTAGATCAAATGTCCAACAATTTTTATATTTGATGACTCATTACATACTCAGACACATACACAACATAAATTTAATCAAAGTTATAATTACATTCACATCCTTATTGGATTTCCACATATTATATTTAAGCCTTACGAGCCTTCAAAGGCCTAAGTTGATATTATTTGGGACAATTCGACTTAAAACTTCGATAAATCACTCAAATTAATACTCGTTAACAAAGGTGTGTTTGCAGATTTTTACAAATAAACGAAACAGTAGATGAAGTAGAATTTATATGTAAAACTCAAACAGCAAAAACACACAAAAAATACATTTTACAACATTAATTTACCAAGTGATGGTTAAGCGGTGTCCAAAGGCATCATTGACATTATGACTCTTGTCACTTGTTGTTATTTTTCTTTTGCCTCGTTATAAAACTGAAAAATTGAAAAACATTCTGAGAAAACACTATTAATTCAAACCAATTTTTGAATGTACAAAATAAGTGAATCAGTAAAGTTGTAAACATTTTTATACGAGTACATAGATACATATATTATAAGTGTCAACTTTACTTTTACAGACAGCAAATATTTTCATAAAATATTTCGTACAACAACGCCATCTTAAAATGTCGATAAGCCGCTTGTTGGCACGGTGCTGCAACCATAAACCATCATGCCGAAAACATTTTCGCTCTTAACCACTTCAATGAACGGTAGCTATTTCTTCCCTCCCTTGCTTTTTGAATGTGGCGGGAGAAAAAATAGACATCAACCGCAACGTACAGCACTCATAAAACATGAATTCATATGCAAAAAGGTAAGTTATAAAGAGAAGTGCATAAAAAGGATTTAAAATGTTTGCTCCAATCAGAAAAATGCGCTCAAAGGTTAACAAAGTCGATCTATACCTCTGTGTCGCCACTTACGAGTATGTCCAATTTAACGATTGGATATGTTACGAACAAATTCTATAAATCCTGAATAATAGTCTTGTTCACCTAACGGTTGTTTGTATAACCAAAAACTAATCGAGATAAACATAGGTTTATAAACATTTTCACAAAAAATGCCTTTGAAACAAAACTGTTAAACTTCTAGATACCGATTTTGTGGCCCGCAGAGCCTATAGGTGTCATTTCCCCGCAAATACCCGTCAAATTGTGTAAGATATAGAATAGAGATTTAGAAAGTAACCATTCCTGATAGAAGTATGGATGTGTGCTACAAATGAGTTTAATCGGGTCAGTAATTCCATTTGCCTCCATATACCTAATACATATATAGTACAGTTCTTCGAACTGCCGTGTGACTTTATAGCGCATATATCGACCAATACGTGAGTTATCTTATCAGTTATACCCGAACTTAGCCCTTCCTTACTTGTTACCAGTTTCTTTTCTGCATAAAATATGATATTAAACGGTTAAATTTCAGATTATGTAAATCGTTTCGAAATCAACGATCTGCAAATTCAAATAACAAATTGGATGCGACATAAATGAATTTTAATTGCGTCGAGATTGCAAAAAGCGGTGGCAAAATTATTTTCGCCTCAGGATAATAATCATCATCAGCGGCAGTTATTTGCTTTCGCAAATACAAACACACATATGGTATTGCCCCGCATCAATCCGAATTATGCAAATTGTGCGGGCACAGTTTGCAGGCATTTAAGTTCCATTCATCCATGCTAATCACTATGGAAAGCGATTAATCTCGCAATCGTCGCGCCATTTTCTGACACCTTAATAAACGACATATGAATAAAAGAAATTATTTTGCTAAGAGATTTCATATTATTATTCAGATTTAGATATATCGACCATTATTTTCATACATAAATATCTATTATTTAATTTCCTTATATACATATATAACTGAGGTAGAATAAGTAGCTATAAAAAGAGTGAGTAACCGCATTGCGGTATATATTTTGTGTAGCTTTAATTCCCACACCTACAAAATATAAAAATATAAGACTAGAACAGTTAATCTCTCCCTCTAAATCGAAAGAGATATACAAAGAAATCGAAACATCACTACCTTCTGTTTTATAATATTACTTGAGGTTAACTATGAAGAACGAAATGCGCTGATATCTCAGTTGTTAGAGCACCGTTGGATATCTATAACATATTTTATAAAAATTTTATTCAAGAGTTTGTGCATTTTTTGTTTTACCAAATTGAATAAATTGCTCTCAATCACACAATCAGAAAAACAAAAAAATTTTTACCCCACTGAGCTTGTGTTGCTAATAAATACTTTCAATGCTTATCTAAATTAAATTATATTATTTATTAGTTTATTCAAATAACGTTCAACTTTATTTTTCTTAGCTTTAAGTCGACTATTCTGCTCGCAGTCAATATCCTATCTGACCAAATCCAATACGTATTGGATTACCGCTTCTCTCTCCATTGTTGTTGTTCATTCAGCAATTATTATTGTCATTCAAATTAAATCAATAACTATTTGTCAACTCTTCATTGTCACTCAGAGTGATCATTCTCCCAGCAATCAACGCGCTCTTGCTCTGCAAGTGCGGCGATGCTGTTAAGTGTTATACTCGTCATACTAAAAATGCATCAGAGAACAGATCTGTTACGTGGGTGGCCATTGCAGCTTAACTTATACGAGCAATCCACTTGGCCACTGCTCACTTAAGTCTGCAGCTTACGAGTGTAGCTGTTTTCTCGTTCATTACGTTTTTGGTAGGCCAGCCAATTGTCAGCGTTTAGTGCAAAATTATCATTCCCTCGCTTTCTTTCCAATCACAATGCACCACTTATGGCCTGATAGCTTTTATCACCATAATTTTTGAATATGTTTACGAGTTACTTTATTTTCAAATTGTTTCTCTTATGTTGAGTAATTTTTACAAATGAATGCTTAAAATAAAAACAAATATCTAAATAGCTTCTACATAATATATTATTGCTATATAGTTCGTCGTATGAGAATCGCCTTAAACATAACTATCCTTAAATAACTTCTGAAAATGTTGAGGCTGTTTGAAAAGATTGGATTATTGTAGTACAAAGTTTTTCATACTTAACTCTATTGCTTGCACACTCATATATATTGACTACTTAAGTGCATTTACTCCTTACGTTCACTAGTATTGTTTGCGTTCGCCCCAAGGTAAATCTACGCTAATTGAACGTGTAGCCGAGTATTTCCAGTTCAGAAATTTCTGTTGTTTCTTGTTATCATTTGTGAATAAGATTTGTGTACAACAGACTTCGTCGGCTTAGCTACCAGCTTCTATATACTTAATGAACCACTTAAGACAATACATACGGATCAAGACTGTGGAACGATACTCATCGCAGCCGTGTGCAAATTTGAACTTATAATAGGGATTCTTTGCCTATGTGATATTCTATCTCTAAATCATTCACTCAGCGTGATTTTTCGGAAAGAATCGATCGATTTGGCAAAGGCATCAAATATGACAGATCCACTACTTGTAAGGTTCCGAAATCGAGGACAAAAAGCTGAGGAACATTTTCGAACCATTTATTCAGACACGAAAAAAATGGCGGCACAACTGAAAATTGTCGAAAAAAAAACCAAGAATCTGCGGCCGTCAAATAAAGTGCGAAAATTTCTGGGTGAGAACTTGCTATGAATACTACAGGACATCAGTGTACATTGCATTTGTGCATGTAATCGACAAAGATTTTAAGACGAGCTTTTGTAGAGAAGTATTGGATGGATTTCAACTGAACTGCTGCTTCCAAAAAAATGAATTGAAAACCAATGAAATGTAAAATCGAATTAGCTGCTTGATAGATATATTCAAAGGCCTTCTAAATAAAGACAAAGTCACGCGACGTTTGAAGCTCAAAAGTGATCTTGGTCATTGGCAGTACTATTGGAAGCTGAACCAAAAGTCAAAAGGCAACAAGTTACTGACTATTGTATTAGAAACGCTGAAGAACTGTGATATAAACCTATACCCCATAATTCATAGTTTTCTCCGCATATTCTGCACACTTGCTGTGACGAATGCGAGCTATGAACGCTCTTTTCCGACACTTCGCTGCATGAAGATGTGGTTGAGGATGAACATGCTTTAAGATAGATTGGTCGGCATGGCGTTGAAGTCACTGCAGAAGAAGTTCTCGAAAGATTCGTGATCATTTCACCACATTTTCAACTAATATCATACCGCAATCACCAAATTCGCTTAATTTATCTTCGTGAAACTTCTGGCTCTTCAGAAAATTCACATGACCACTCCGAGGACACCGTTTTGACTCAATGGAGGATATAAAAGCTGAATGGAAGAAGGCTCTGATGGCCATCACGACGGAGGATTTTTCCAAGTGCATAGATGACTGGAAAATACTTTGGCATAACTTTATCCCAGCGGGAAGGGATTACTTTAAAGGAGATGAAATGGTCAAAATTCAACTTCTAATTTGTTCACAGTGGTATATTAATTAAATTTTGGAGATAGCATTATTAAAGATCCTTAAATTTTCTGCAAACTGGTAAATAAATTTTTGTAAATCGATTTACTATTATTAATAAATAAATCAATAACATGAGTAACAAACGGAAAATAAATAGCTCGATAACCGAATTTAGTTATATACAAGGCCTGTCGCAAAAGAAACAGGACTGTTAAAAAAAAAATTAGTATTTTTTAAAAGTTATATTTTTTTATTCAAAGTAGTTTCCTTGTGCTTCGATACAGCGTTTAGCTCGGTCAATTAACATTTCAATGATTGTTTAAGGTCATTTTTCGGAATGCTCTTGAGAATATCAGTCGTCGCCTTTTGGATACCTGAAATGTCCTTAAACCGATGTCCTTTTATCGGCAAATAAAGTTTTCCAAATAGATGCAAATCACAGGGTGCCAGATCAGGTGAGTAGGGTGAGTGATTAATGGTTAATATGGAGTTTTTTGTCAAAAAATCAGTGACAAGTGTCGACCGATGACACGGCGCAGTAACGTGCAACAGGCGCCAAGACCCTGCTTCAGGGTATTGTGGTCGAGCTCGACGAATGCGTGACAAAAGACGCTTCATAACACCAAGGAAAAAAAACAGCATTAATCGTTTGGCCAGATGGGACGAACTCTCGGTGTACAATACCCTCGGAATCGTAAAACCAAATCAGCATTGTCTTTATTTTTGACTTCTGAAGACGACTTTTTTTCAGTGACGTCTGATCGTCACAGAGATCCTCACGACCTTCTTGGAATCGCTTAAACCACTCATGCATATTACTGCGGGATAGGCACTGATCACAATAAACTTTTTTTCATCATTTGAAATGTTTCAGTAAACGTTTTCCAAACATTTTCAAACGTTTTCTCTTTGTTCAAAATGCATTTTACGACCGATGACCAAAATTGGCTGTCACTTTTTGATCGGTAACATCGATTGTAGTTACCCAATTGTCTTAAAATTTATACGAAATGTCAACAAGAGATCAAAATTTTTATTTCAAATACCCACTAATAGGTGGCACCACGAGAAACAGTCATATTTAAAAAGTTCTGTTTATTTTGCGACAGACATTGTATGTCCTGGAAAATATGTATATTATGTAAAATCATACGCGGTATTTATTGAGTACCATAAATAGCATGGAACAAAAAATCAAAAATTTTTCTATTGTTTGACCTTGTAGCATGCATGCCTATGTTAGCACAAAAGAATCAGCTGCAAACATTCAACAGCCGTAGGTTTTTGGTATAAATTCGGCGGAAAAGGAAAAATTTCATCAGAAACACTTTAGCAACGCACCGACGAGTTACAAAATTGGTTTTACGCACCTTGCGCAAAAATGACTAGCAACATGAAAGCACTTATAAGAAAATTAAAAATTTTAGCCGAAAAACAAAATAAGTCTCTCAAATTTATGAAAGCCTTGCACGAAAGAATTCTAATGCACAAAATACTCGAAAACATTGCAGCCATAGAAGCTTTGGAGAAAGAAGCAGTGGTTAACTCCAGCAGCACACAAATTAACATTCATAATGCGAATGAACGAACTCCGTGAAAAGTTGAAGGAGCACTTGCGACGAATTGTGATGTATAGACGAAGGTTTCCATAATCAAATGTTTATTTTATATTAATACAACCACAAAGATGTATATAAAAGAAATAAATGGATAGATAGAATTAAATAAAAAACTGTATTGATTTATTTATGTATTGAAGAAAGTTAAATAAAGTGGGAAAGTGATAAAATACATATTATTTTCTTTGGCGGAAACACCAACTGCCTACAATAACACTGAAAGGGAAACAAAAACAATAAAGTCACTTAAGTTTGTATAATTTATATATCTTTATATATAATATGAAAATCACGTGTCACTTTGTTGTCCGCGATGGACACCTAAACTACTGAACCGATTTTAAATTTTAATGCACACCGTGTGCAATTTGATCCAACTTGAGAGACAGGATAGCTTACATCTCAATTTATAAACGCAATATTATATTATTGCAAATTATTTGTATTTTGTATGACAGTCGCAATTATTTGTTAGCTCCAATAAATTTTAACCTTGTCAAATAATAGACAAAGAATTTGTAATAAAATTGTGTTGGGTCACCGATTGCAAACCACTGCATACTTCAACCATATGTTTTTATATATTTTTTGCTATTTCCACTTCTTCTTATCTGCCTAATATTCAAGGTTAAGCATTAGAAGTCATTCACCTCAATGCAGTTAATAATTGTAGTTGCTTTGTTTTTGCTTGCGTTTGCTCTGTACACTTTTGCTAACACATTAGTTAGTCCTATTTAGCATGTACGAAGCTTAATATGTAAGCAGCATATTGCAATGCTGCATTCCCATTTTTTATTTCTCTTTTAATAACTAAATTATGTATGAAGAAGCAACAGCGTTAAGTAGGGACTTAGTTTTATGAATTGTTAGAATTACATAACATATATATATATATATGTATATATGAATTTATCAAAGCGGAATTATGTACATATTTAGCGGCATCGAAATATTTTATAGAATATTATTTAAGGAGAGGAATTGTGCAAATAAAGTTAGTCTAATACCTGACCACCTTACAGTGTTGCTACTCGGCCCTTTGCCTCCAATTTCGCTTATACTTTTCGCTGTTTTGTAAATTTGCGCGGTAATAAAAAAAGCTTTATAGCTCTACAATTGCGATTGTAAATTGAGATGTAAGTTATCCTATCAATTAAAAATAATTAAATAAATAAATAATTAATTAAAATATTGAATTCTTCTTACTTTTTCAATTTATGATGTTAGCATAACCGGCCACGTGTTACTTAGACCGAAGTATAAATAAAATTCATATTATAGTGAAGATAATTCAGTGAAATTACAATAGCTTTTAAATTATTAGTGCTTGAAATAATGAAGAAATATGCTAAATTTTGAAATTTTTGTATAAAAAAGAAAAAACGTTAACTTTATGTTCAGTTTATATGGAAGTTATATGCTATAGTAATCCGATCTGAATAATTATTTCGGAGTAATCCATGTCAAATTTTGTGAAAATACCTTTGATTCCGATCGTTCAGTTTGTATGGCAGCTATATGCTAGTGATCCGATGTCGGCAGTTCCGACAAATGAGCAGCTTCTTTAAGAGAAAATGATGTTTGTAAAATTTCAAAACGATATCTTAAAAGGGACTAGTTAATATATATACAGACAGACGGACATGTCTAAATCGACTCAGCTCAACATACTGAGCGTTTATATATATACTTTATAGGGTCTTCCCTCTGGGTGTTACAAACTTCGTACCCTGTTCAGGGTATAAAAAGGGAAGAATGCCACGAAAAAGGGGCCATACACGACACATCTGTATGAAATCGTTTCGCTATACATGACATACAAATCCACTTTGCGTTCGTTAATCACACAGTGAACATGTGCGACAGACAAGCAGAACATTTCTTGGAATTTATTTTTAATATAGCACTGTTGTCTATTTCTTTGTATTTCGTTAAGAAGTTATTCCAACTTTTATTTTTCTCAATTTTATTTTTATATTTATTACTTTTCGTTTGCCAAATTGCCAATTCATTTTTTATAAGATCAATAAATTCTGATACGAAATCTTTATTAAGAAGGAGCCTGCCTTAGAAGCTGCAAACAATCGATTTTTTTTGCTTAAATATCTTTAAGAATTATCTAAGAATATGTCCCCAAAGTTATAGATGGGAATTCGAAATATTATCGAAGCTAGAAGGGCAATAATGATCGAGCATTTAGCAGATATATGAGCGCTTAGGCAGAAAGAGAAAACTTTGAAGCGCGATTGCTTTGTTTTTCATTTTTACGATTATTCCTAAATGGCGGACAGGATAGAAAAACAAAACTAAACGTCGTATGGAATTGGGGCAAAAGTTATTACCTTTGGCATAAAATTATCTTCTATATAAACTAAAAAAAAAACAAAGAAAAATCGAGTTTGAACATATTAATTTAATATTTGAACAACATAAAATAAATTTTTTTATCAAAAACCACTTTTTTCAATTTTTAAAAAATTAATAAAATTTTCCATTTTTTTGGAATTTTCTTACTTTAACTAGAAGATAAATTATTAAAAAATATGAATCTCTTTGGTTTTATTTTGTTTCCAATAGAAATTGCGACTTGTGTCCTGCCCGCCGTCCGAAAAATGCACATGCCAGATGCATCGGGCAATTGCTTCCCAAAGGCAGAATATCAAAGACTTTACACCCAAAAAATTTGTGAAAAATGTTAAAATATATAACTATAAAGCCTAGAAATTTCGCTTGAATCAATTATTCAATTATTTCTTTCCCTCCCAAAAAAATCCTCAGAAAAATCGATTTTTTGAAGCCTTTAAAGCAGGCTCTCCCTTAACACTTAACATTGTTCGTCCGCAATCTTCACTGTTCGGCGACACTACAGAAATGAGATTTTGTGTGCACACAGCGCCATACACGGCATACATGTGTGCACACCGATCGTAAAAAATCAAACATTTTCGCGAACACGAGAACTTCGCCAACTGCGAACTGGTTGCTAGTTGCCAACATCATGCTTTCACCCAATACGCTCAATAAGATCTTATATCCCACGGTAATTGGGGCATATTGTGTGGTCCTCCTTTTTGTGGATTGGGCAGAGTGCCCTTAAATTCCAGTCGACGGGCAAGCTTTCGTTCAACCATATTCTACAAAGAAGCTGCCTGCTGCATGCCCCTAGTCAGTTCTTAGCCGACGTATTTGAATAATTTGGCCCCTGCTGCTTTGTTATTCTTCGGAAGGGTAATTTCTATTTAAACTTCTTCATGGTCGGCAAATGGGACGTCTGCTCTATCGTCATCGATTGGAGAATCTGGTTCTCTTGGTATTATGCTTTCACTGTTATTCAGCAGGCTTGGTGAAGTGCTCCTTCCAACAATTTAAGTACATATGTTCTGGGCATCTGTCGCTAGATCACCTCTGGGGCTTCTACAAAAGTAGACTCCGGTCTTTAAACTGTCCGTTGGCCCAGCATCTTTTCGTGGAATTTTCGAGCCTTACCCCTTTCTGCCAGCTTGTCATGTCATATATATAGTATGTATATTTCAAATCACTGAAGCTAACTTGACAAACATTTTCTGGAAATGAGTAAAAGAAGGTATTAACAACGCCCAATCCCCTTATTACGGTTATGTTGACAATTACTGAAGAGCGATAATTCACTGGATAGTATGAAATTTCACAACCAGGATGGCAGATCTTTATGGAAGGTCTAATATTATTTCATAAGAACTGTTTGACTAATTTCAACGAAAACTTGTGGATCGTCTTCCACGCTTTTACGCCCCTCTTTTATTTAATTAATGCTATTGTACACTTAATAAAAGAGGGGCGTGAAAGCGTGGAAGACGAGGCGCGGAGTGGGAGACCAGTCGAGGTGCGGACTGACGCATAGAATCGTCCACAAAGAATTCGTTCCACCGGGGAAAACTGTAAATCAAGTCTACCATTGCCAAGTACTCAAAAGATTGCGAAAACGAGTCAACAGGGTGCGCCCAGACATCGCTCGTAATTGGATCCTTCATCACGACAACGCGTCGTGCCTCACCGCCCTCAGCGTGTTCCAGTATTTGGCCTCTAAAAGGATCGCCGTGTTGCAACAGCCGCCTTATTCGCCCGACAGGTCACCCTGTGACTTTTTTTTGTTTCCTAAAACAATATCGGTGGTCAAAGGACCCCATTTTGAGTCGATTACGGACATCCAGGCGGCCGTGACGAAATGACGTGAAGCATGAAAAACGTGCTGGAATCGCTGTATAGCTGTCCAAGGGGACTACTTTGAAGGGGATTGCAGAGTTGTAGAATAATTTTCAAATATACGGTTTATATGGAATCAGTCTCATTACCTAATTGTCAAACCTCGTATGTACGTATGTCTATGCGAACATGCCACAATGAAGTAACTGCTAAGTTGCGTTGCATACATTACTGCTTAAATTAATTTATTTATATAGGGTTTATGATGCGTTTAAGCAAGAGATCAGTGAGCGTGAATTTATGCAAAACCTCTCACAAAGTTACATAATTGCACTTGAGGGCATTTCATGAAGGTCACAAGTGCAGAGTTACAAATAGAGTTATATATACATATATGTAAATATATATGTTCTTAACTTTATATCGGTGAGGGTGCTTGTGAATTCATTCCATGTTCATGGTGACGTTTCTTTATATACAAAAAGTGACTGTCAATATAATTTACTAATTCGTAGCCTTCAACTTAAACAGCAGCAGCACATTATATATATGTTTCTAAAGCCAATTTAAGGCGTTCAAAAGCCAGCTCTAAATCTGCCCTTAAATTCCGACAAATGAGCAGCTTCTTGGGTGGAATTTCAGAACAATATTTCAAAAACTCGAAAATTTGTTTGTGTAAATATAGACAGACAGACAGATGGCAATGGCTGAATCGAAACCGATATTTTCGTAAATAAATAATCTTTAGGTTAATAAATTATAGTTATTATTTATTAATGGTACCTTAAACTTATTTTTGTGACAGCTAAAACGTTTAAAAATGGTAACGTAGACAATTTTCTCAGCTAATTATTCTGTTTTTTTTTATATGGAAACCATTTATGTTTCTGGATTTTTCGGTTCCATTTCCCAAAATTACCAGTTTGGACAAGAGACCATTCCCACGTGGGACAAGTGTTTCTTGAGCGTGCAATGCCCAGTATAGAGCGCAACAAGGAAACGGAATTTTTCTCGGGGAAGGTTGATCATATCTCTAAACTTTGCTAAGTTGTAATCTCCCAATAATAATAGCATTCCTGTTGTCTGCTCCTCACTCTCCGATCCATGCGAAGCAACTCTTACATGGTGGCATCCTGGAAGACGCCGCAGAGCGGGTTAGTTCATCGTCCAGCTCATTTCTCATTGCGCAGCGCCATATACCATCATTCACACCGGTTGAGAGAAACCGAATATGTCTTGCGGCTTAAGCTCCTGCACCACCAGAAGGTGCCTGCCATTCACAGAGGAACAAAGCACAAAAAGAAAGCCAAAATTTATTTGTTTACTTAATTGCCGTTCCGTCTTGCAGAATTTCAAGTGGCTCAAATTGAATTAAGTGATTTCGCTCTAAGTTAGTTGAGATGATTGAGTCATTCTGGTTTCTCGGGATTTATTTAGACAAACAAATTTGTTTAGTTATAATCAAACATACCTGACTGTTTTGCCATAATAATTTCTTAGTGTGATGAATTATAAAGTGAAATTTTGTGATATAAAAGTTTATACTGCAGACTGTTGATTGTGATGACTCTGCGGACAGAGCTGAAAACTTAGGTCATTAGCAGCAAATTGTTTGCGGTAATCGGAGCATTAAGTAATGCTGAAGCGTAGCAGGATTATGAAACGACTCAACAATTTGGCATCAAATGACTAATACTCGTAGGCGTCAGTTTCAACCAAAATTTGTTCAATGGGTATCTTCTTATCTTTATAATAGAACAGAACAATCGATATTTGAGGATACTCTTTCAGATTCACCTCGATATATATTATATATACATACATATTTTTATATATCTTATAAATATTGATAAACACATGCGCGAATATATGACTACGTACATATTAATTTCCCAATAAAGGCATCAAAATACAATTAGGGTATTCCACCAAGCTCGTAAATGTACAAACTTATAAGTTCAAAAATTTACGCTTTAGTTTTTTGGAACGCTCCTTTTTTTCATATGTATAAAAGCCGCGTAAATAGGTATTTTGACTTTTCTGTCAGTGTTGCATTTGTTTTATTTAAGTAATACTTACTGATGCACTCATTATACAAAGGTTTCATATAGTTTTTATTTATTTAAATTAAACAAAATTTTGCAACAAGCACAAACTTTGCAAGTAGTGTTGCCTGCACTAAAAACTTTACTTTTTTGAAGCACTAAATGTAAACTATTTTTGTGTAATGGCAACACTAAAACAAAATATCAGTTTATGAAGCAAATACGCGTCGAATTTGCCTCATAGTTTTATACGAAACGCGTAAACTTTTTTTCATACAAATTTTGACAGCTCATTTATAAGGCACAGAATTTTACGAGTTTAAGAGTTTTATGAGGCATTTATGAGTTTGATGGAATACCCTTAATAATTTTTGTACAAGTATCTATATTTTTTATGCGGCGACGGTTGGCTGAAGTGAATAGACTTTTACTTGATTCGCTTGACTTCAAAATCTTACGACAAACCTTTTTGATTCGCATTAGCGCTTTCGCTTATTCTTAGTGATTGTGCCATAATTTATTTTACATAAACTGGGTTTTCTTTTACACTAAGGCTTTGCCATTCTGCTTTTCAGTTTCACTTTCGGCAAATTAACGGCGACATTTGTATACTTTTTGAACACCTTAGAGCTTTGAATTTGGAAATCCAAATAAATTCTTCGTGCATGAAGAGCTTCTAAATTCTGTGTAGAATAATATTGTTGTGAAAAATGTTTACTTTTTACTTGCTACGCGTTTTAAATTAAGTATTATTTTGTCGATATTAGTTGATGCATATCAAATGAAGAATTTTTGAACTCTATACATTTCTGAGAAAATTAACTAATATTTCATGCTTATCCGTATTAATTAAAAAAGCTGACATTATTATCATAATCTTGTGTAAATTTCTTATCAAGTTGTCAACCTCTATATGTCAATATTCGGCATTCTGCTTAAGAAATTCTTACTTCCGTTATTAAAAGAAATTCCTGTCCTATCCTTCAATGCCCGTACCGATTCACGTTTAGTGTCTTTAATTGACTCACGATATTGGTTGAAAATTTGACGAAAAACTCACAAAGAGTCAATGCAATATGCGACAGTGCATTATTGTCCTGCAGAAACCAAGATAACCCATAATTCCGGCCTTTTTATATACTCTTCCAACCAGTTGCTACAAAGTATTATAGTTTTGTTGACCTAACGATGAACCTAACACCCAAAACTAAGGAAGTTAGAAATAGGGTTATACAAGGTGCTTTCCAAGGTAAACAGGACTGTCAAAAAAAAAAAAACAGAACAAATGTTTTTTTTTCGGTAAAATCAATTTATTTTATTCAAAATTGTCTCCTTCTGCTTCAATACAGCTATTTCCATGGTCCAAAAGCATGTCGAACAAGTGTTTTAGCTCGTTGGCCGATATGGCCGCCAGTATGCCGGTACAAACCTTTTGAAAGGCCTCCACGTCTGCATAACGCTTTTCTTTCAGGGACAAATGCATTTTTTCAGAAAGAAAGAAGTCGCAAGGTGGCATATCAGGTGAATTCGGGGAGTGGTTAATAGTTAAAATGTGATTTTTGGTCAAATAATCGGTCACAAGCGTCGATCGAATGTTGAATTCTGAGCAATTTTTAGTCGTCAGCCAATTTGTGGGGAACAAACCGTCTTTCGTAAGCTCAAATTTCGGTCAAAATGCGATAAATCGATGGAGATGTTCAATTCCATGTCCATAAATTTCAATGATGATTAACTTCACTTTCAATCGATGAAATGTCATGAAATTCTCACTGAACAATCGATAAAGATAGCAGATTCTAACGCACCAGTTGACATATAGATAGCGCCACCAGGGTACGCTAGATTCAAAAAGTCCTGTTTCCTTTGGAAAGCACCTTATGTATACATAAATGATCAGGATGACGAGAAAAGTGGAAATCCGGTTGACTGTATGTCTGTCCGTCTGTGCATGCTGTAACTTGAGTAAAAATTGAGATGCATACATATGTCGATGAATCTTAGTATGTGGGTTCCTTAGTACAAAAAAGATTTCTAGTACGTAGATGGGTGTAATTGGACCACTGCCACGCCCACTCATCGCCATTAACCGAAAACAGATAATGTGCCATAACTAAGCACCAAATTAAGATATAAAACTATTTTTTGGCATAGGGGATCGCAGTAGCAAGCAGCACCTGGGGGCAAAAATTTTTGAAAACGTGGGCGTGGGCTCATTCTTTAATATGTTTAATGTCTATATCTCCTAAACCACTAAAGCTACAATGGCTTAATTTGCTCAGCTCTAATAAATAACTCCTAGCGATAATGTGAAAATGGATGAAATCGGATGGAAACCTCGTTCCCTCCCCGTACTGTTCAAGACTACTAAAAGCGCGATAAATCACTACTAAATGCGCCAGAGACGTAAAAATTTGTCGCCGAGATGGTATGACAAGGCTAAAACTTGAGCGATGGGCATGGCACCGCCAACTTTTTGGTGAAATCCCATATCTCGGGACCCGAGTTGTGAAAATTAGTGAAATCTGACAACAACCACGCCTTTTCATATAACACAATTTTAAATTCCACCTGATTCGTTCAGTTTCCACACAAATACACAAATCAAATTAATATAACGAGATAAGACTTTGCATGAATAATGATTGCTTTTTTAGTATGTGACATGCTAAAAGAAAAATATATAAAATCTGGTCGATACTACACCAACTACCGTATACTATTTGTAATGGTTTTCGTTTTTCTAACAAACCTTATGTGTCTATCTGTATTCTTGTAAGTTGCAAGAGTATAAAACGTTCGGTTGCACTGATCCTTTCGATATTCCAACGATGCCTGTAAGATCTCTGACTTTTATTCGTCGAAGCACAAATACAAATTCCTTTATTTTTTGACGTGTTGATCATCGAAAAGCGTTCTCGATCCTTTTTGAATATTTTTTACCAATCCAACACTTTCTTGTGACAAATGATTATCACCATGAGCCTTATCAGCATTCTAAATGTCTCCGTATCAGAAATGTGATTCCACATGATATGAAGCGACAGTAAAGCACGGTTTTTAAAAAATTTGTATTTCAAAGGTAACCTCCATTCATTCCTTTCGAAAGCATAAAATGTAAAGTCCATTCTTTAAACACATTTTCTAACCAAGAACTCTTTTAGTAGCGTCTGTGCGCCCATTTAATCAACACTCTTTATCTAAAAGAAATTTTTTCTGTAATTATACTAACACGGTGATAAAAAATTTACCAAAATATGTTATATGGGTCTGTAAATCTATGTCTCGGTATTCTATTCTATGCACATTCACCATAACCTCTAATAACCCATTGTGGTGAAGTACATTATTTTGGCACACAGGTATACCATATATGTTTACAAACAAGATCTGTTATATCTGTGGTTTACACTTGTGTGTGTAAGTATAAGTACAATTCGCTCATGCAAATCTTGCCGTGAGCAAAGACAACTTCGCTTCAATTCAACCTGCAATGTAATTTAGCATCAAATAGCTAGGCTCTGGGTGATTAGTATTTTTAAGGTATTACGGTAAACGTTGTAAAAGTTTCCAATGAACCGATGATACAATATTCATAAAAGTAATGCTGAAATGCTAATCTCAATAACCTTTACCATTTCTTACCGAGTTTCAGGTTATATTATTGCATGAATATGTGATAAGAATTTGTTACATCTTTTGACTGCGACCGAGAATAATTTGCATTGAAATCAAGCTCGCTGAAGGCATATAAAAGTTAAAATGTAAACGAATGAAATAAACTCACAAATAGAGGAAATTATAGAAGTGAATATATTATATGAAAAGTGAAAGCTCAACACCTAACATGTTTCTATTCAAATTTGAGCTCCTTCAATATGTATGTATGTATATGACATTTGTCGTTATGTAAAAATTAATTGTTGTTAAAGCTTCAGCTCTTACTTTTTATTTTTATTTTTTTTGAAATATATGAATTAAAATTATAAATAATCGTCTCTAATTTTTGCATACTCTGTAAAAAAATTACGATATACTTTTTGTGCAAATTCTAATTTATTTGTCAAACTTCCACGAAAATAATTAAAATTTTCAAAGGCAGACCTTCAAAATATTATTGGCTTGAACTAAAATCGACTAGAGCCGCATACTAGGTATACGCCGCGGCGCTCCTTAGAGTATTCAGTTTTGTCATAAAGTTATTCACACAAAGCAAAGGCAATTAAAGTATTGTGTACATTTGATGCTTTTCCTAGTTTGTGTTCATATATACTCCATTAATCAGATACCGTCCAAGTTCTCACTATTCGCTCGCATTCTTATGGCAAATTGCTAACAAGATTTTATGGAACTTTGGTTTTTGCTTATAAAATGCTCTTGAAACTGTTGGCAATACTGTGTTAATGGATTTTATGAAGTGGTAAAGAACCGCAATACAAATGCTACCATTAAAGATATTTTCAAACCCCACCTTTTTACCATTACTCACTATAAGCCTACCATGTAAAGTACTGATGCGACTGGTTAACCTTGATTTTAGCCAAAGTGCTTATTTGGCTTCTCGACCCAGGAAAATGATCAAAATACTTGGAATAGTGCGTTTACTGGTGTGTGTAATAATATAAAGACATACATATGTTCCTTACATACGTATGTATGTGTTATGGATATGAACGGAAGCCGCACAGCCATTTTAACGAGCTGCTTGACTGCTGACGAAGGCCAGTTCAGAGAATTTCATATCGGTTCAGAAAATGTGCATTTAATCTCGTAGCTTGTATAGGAAGTTGCTTTTGTGGTGCTTTTGTGAGAGAATGTAATTTTTAAACGCAATGCTTGGTATTCCTATAAGTTCAACAAAAGCCACACAAGCATTTAATCAAAAATTAAAAAGGTCTGTGTATTGAGTTATTTTCTTATGAATTCAAAAAATTAAATATTAAATTGACATTGTGTACTTTGAAAAGCCGGCTTGTATGAGCATTAGAGTGGGTCAATTTTTTTCTTGACAAAGCGGTTATCAAAATCGTAAACTACGATGAATTCTAAGCAAATTTGCCCAAGAAACTATGGGTCTAAAATGAAAATCGAGCCTCCGGTTTTTAGCGAGAAAATTTCGTATATTGTATTTAGTAACAAAAAAATCCAATTCCTATTCCACTGTCGATTGTTTGCTTGTTTTGTAGCTATCGAAGCTAATTTGCTGAAATTTGGTATGTGATGTTGTATTTAAGCAGAAAATTCGACAGTACAGAAATTTTTTATAGGGGGCGTGGCACTGCCCACTTATGAGTTCATATGCATATCTCTGGAACCACCCCACCGATTTCGTTCAAATTTGGTATACATATTACACAATGCCTACTTAAGAAATATCTGGAAAATGATCGAAATCGGATAATAACCACGCCCACCTACCATATAACGGTAATTTTTGAAAACACTAAAGATCGGAAATTTTAATAACAGTTGAAGGGAAACATCTTGAGTTTGGTATTCGGTGTTGTATTGCAGCCAGAAATTCGACAATATGAAAATTTTGGCATGTCACCGCCCACTTTTGAGTGCATATGTAAATCTCTGGAACTTCTTTATCGATTTCGACTAAATTTGGTACACATTTTAGATTGTACCTAGTTAGGTGAGATTATGAAAATGATTAAAATTGGGCAAAAACTACGGCCACCTCCCATATAACGGTATTTTTCTGTATGGTCACTGCTTTATGTTTTCGGCTCCAGTAGTTGTTACTATTTTCCATTTCATTTATTGAAAAAAAAAAAAAAACAAAATGAAAAGTTTCTCGTTAAAAACCGGAGGCTCCGTTTTGATTTTAGAGCCATGGTTTCTTGGGCAAATTTTCTTAGAATTCATCGTAGTTTACGATTTTGATAACCGCTTGGTGCATTTTTTTTGCTCCATACAAATTGACCCACTCTAATGAGCATGTATGTAAGCATAAATGTTGACGATTTAAAAGGTTTCAACCAAACGAATTATTTTATTTTTGTACTCAATGCTTTTGAGGAATTTTTACACATGAATGCTTATTATAAAAATGAGTCATTTTGTAACGTTAACAAAATAGCTTCCATATAATACAGCTATACATTTTGTCGGTTGGAAATAGCTTTAAATGGAACTATACTTCATTAACTTTTGAAAAATTATTTGACTACTTTGAAAAAATTAGAAAATTGTATGCGAGAAAAGGTAAAATTTAAGCGAAACTCGACATGTGGAAAAAGAAATCGAACAGCATATTTCATCGTCAGCTGTAATGCTTGCATACTTAATCACAATTACACAGAGATGTGCATACTATAATTGTATATCCGAACTTAAGTGCCTTCACTCGCACATTCACTGGCATTGCTTGAGTCGCACCTATGGTAAATCTGCAATAATTGTACGTGTAGCCGAATATTTCTAGTTCGGAAATGTCTGTTGTTTTCTGCTTTCATTTGGGATTAAAATGTATGTACAACAGCTCTCGTCGGCTTAGCTACCAGCTTCTATAATAGTATATTTCATCAATCACTTAAGCCTATAATTACATGCAGGTACACTTCAATACAAACTTCATACTATGCACATTACATAAGTTTTTATGGGATCCAATGGAAAATTATATGTATCCGCTTTACTTTACTTTTATCAACTTTAAATTTCATGTCTATCGTTCACAATTATCACTTTAATTCACTGTTGGTGGCGATGTAAAGCAGCGCTGGAAATAATTACCATAATGATGTTACGTTTGCGTCATGGGGGTCAATATAATAAATGAATAAAGTAAGTATTAATTATGAAGCAGACCGCACAGACGATTAATTACATCGTGTTAATCCCTGTGCGTTGCTTATATAACACTTCACATATAATGAAGCAAACAAAACAGTTAAATTTTATTCATGAAAATTTAATTTCCTATCCCAACTTACGCTTTATATTGAAAAAATTGAAATATATGTCCCTCTATCTATTTGTACAGCAATCGCAGCAAAATAATAAAATAATTGCATACGTTTGCTTTGAATATGCTGATCTTTATCTTCTGAGTATTATATTGACATTGAAATCAGGAAACTGTCGAAGTGTGTTAGCCTACTGAACACAACGGTCTTTAAGGGGATATTCTACTCTAAAAATCAAATTTTGTGCAGTTTTTTGAATTTTATTTAAAAAAAACTAAAAATATTTTTACCCTCAATTTTTTTATGGTGTTTTTTATTGATATTTTAAGAATACAGAAAAACAAAAATTTACAAAAAAATATTAAAAATTAAAATAATTAGAGGGTGGGAGAGACAAGTGTAAAAAAACTGGCGCATCTTAGTGACATTGATCCGGACTGGTGGTCTAAAAAAAAATCAAAAGAAATTCTTAATCAGTAAGGATGCTGTTATAGTCCCTAAATCAGGGAAAACGATTTTTTTTTTTTTTTTTTTTAAATGGCGACTGTCTGAAAATAAAAATCATTTTTTACGCTTTTTTTTTGAAATTCCTGAATTTTTTTAAATATTAAAAACAAAAATTTTGACACAATGCTGGTAGGAACGATAAAGGATTATATAAAGGTTCGCACGAAATTTCAAGTAAATCGGTTGTATAGAACTTGAGATAATGCCGGTACCGTGTGGAAAAAAGTAGTTTCGAGAAAAACGCGTTTAAAAAAGTGAGTCACAAAAGTAACTGTAGCTCTTAAAATAATTTTAATTTTTAAAAATTCTTTGGAGGATATGTTCTTAAGGGTCTAAACTTTAAATATATGAAAAAAAAATCGAATTTTTCAAAATTCCAGAGTAGAATTCCCATGTGTCCTTAGTAAAAAAAAATAAATGTATATAAAAGTTTTAATTCAAATATTTTTGTAAAATGATACTTAGTATTTATTGTTTCAAAAATATTTTTATTTCAAAACTAATTAATTGTGTTTATTAATGTAACAATATTTAAAAAATAATCAATACCATTTGGTTTCCCACTTTTGTTCAAAGTTTAAAATGTCATATTTCGAATTTAAAAATATTTCTTTAATTTTCTTGCCTGTTGAAATATTTACATACGAAAAAAGTAGAATAATAAGCAAATAACCTAATTCTACTTGTCTACTCAAACTATTTATCGCCTGGACTTTCGACAATTCAAATAGTGCAAACTGAATTAAGAGATTTCATTGTATTCTAAGTGAGTTGTGATAATTGAATATCAGGAATTAAGCAACCGTAGCAAATTTATTGGATTTTAAAATAAATACATTTTGTTTATGTGTGTTGTCAAACTTGTAAAATAAAATTTTGTGATTTAAGAATTTTGGAATCATTCAATAACTTGACGATTATGGTAACTGTGGCGTATCAATCGTTTGCGGTAAATTGAATTTGTATGAGCACTAAATTACTGTTAATACTTAATTATTATATCCATATAAATTCCCATTTTTATACCAAAACCAAAAATAAAGCAGAATTTAAAATAAATACAGTTTTTTAATTGAGACTGTCTTTTATTAATAGAATGCACATTTTTTTATAAACCGCTGTCACAAATTTTTTATATATCAAAATTGTGACGGGGATTATACAATAGCTAATTATCAAACGACAGACCAATTTTTATAAAAAACTTAGCAGTAAAATGATAAATGTTTTTGTAATCATTTTCGTATATAGTATTTTTCCACTGAATGCCTTAGATTGAATTATTTGGTTTCCATGGAAATTCGTTGGCTTTGGCGCCATCAATTATGAATTTGTGTTTGCACACATTAATTAGGCGTTGTAATTAAACGAATGAACGCGCAAATTACAAAGGCATCAAAAGTAAATAAGCTAATATATACTTTTCTGTATATGTTTGAAAAAGCATTATTAACAGCAGTAAATGTGTATGTGTATATTTTATTGAAAATATTACGTCTTTGCCTTATGAATGTACTTTAAGTTAAACTGTTTAATATTGATGGTAAGCTTACCTTGCGTATCCTCATAAAGATAATTATATTGTCGAATATTTTCTATGCATAAGTACTTATACATCAACATGTTCAGCTGCTTACGTGCGTCGGATTAGAATCGTTTATAGACGCGCGCGTGCTATACATGCAACTTATATTCTTATAAGTGAAAGTTTGTGTTTAGGCACATTTACATGTATGAATTCAATTGTGTATGAAGATTAGCTACTACTTTATACATTTAATCTGAATTAGTTTGGCCAAACTTAATTAAGCTTATCAGACTAATTGGAGAGTTTGTGTTTATAAGTGCGTACCATTATATCTCTCAAATAATATTATCTTTTGTTTATCATCGTCTGTTGACATTCTATTTCATTGTTACTTTAAATGAACCAAGCTTTATTTTCACAAAATCCATATTTTTGGATATATTAATGCTGATAATTTAAAAATTGTAAAATAAAATGAAAATTCTACGTGAAATTTCTAAAGCTCGCTGAGTAAAATTTTCAGCACTAATAAGTGGAAATACATTGACTTTTAAATAAAAAAAGTTTTCAATTTTTATTTCCACTTTCTGTGATGCACCAGTCTTAAGTCAGTACTGAAATAACATTCCTTCTTAGTTGTCTTCAATAATATTATTTCATGTAAATAATACAATAGACCTACAGAGGTCTTAAACTATCTAATAATCATACTATTTTATCTCACTATAAAATAATAGGCCGCCGCTGGGAAACAACTCAACATTTCTTTTCATAACAAAGAGGTTAACTGTTAATAGTACAAGGTGTAAGGTTCTTCTACTTTGTATAGTTTGTCTACCTTTTCTTGCCTTTGTTCTATTCACCACAGATACGGTTATTGTAGGAACATTTATTAACAACCCGGCGAACGTATTTTATTGTGTGCAATGTGTTGTTGTTGTGTTTGTTCACGATACAAGTTCCCTCAAAGCATAGTTGTACTCGTATACCTCATTTTTTTTTTTTTTTGATTTCTCATTATATTTTAATTTCCTTTCAACAATATAATAGTTTTCGCATAAACTCTTTATACTTTTCTGTTTAATGTTTGAGTATTTAATATTGAAATGGTGTAATGGCCTTGCTGTAAATAGAGGTCTCGTATACGCAGTGGTGCTCCATTATGCATATTGTATTAATTTTCAACACGTCATTTTTTTGACCCTTTCCACATTTTTTATATTCTTGCAACCAATTGCTACAGAGTATTATAGTGTTGTCCAGTGGTTGCATGTATCACCTAAACTAATCGAGATAGATATAAAGTTACATACATAATTGATCAGAGTGAAAAGAAAATATGAAATCCGGGTGACTGTCCGTCCCTCCGTGCAATCTGTAAAAATTGAGATATCTTGATGAAACTTGGTATGGGTACCTTAGTACTAAAAAATTACCAGTTCGTAGGTGGACGTAATCGGACCACTTCCACGCCCACAAATCGCCATTAACCGAAAACATATAAAACCCCATAAATAAGTACTCAATTAAGGGAAGAGCCTGATTTAGAAGCTTCAAAAAATCGATTTTTTGCTTAAATCTTTTTAAAAAAATATCTAAGAATATGTCCCCAAAGTTATAGAAGGAAATTCGAAATATTTTCGAAGCTAGAAGGGAAATAGTGACCGAACGTTTAGCAGATATATTAGCGCTTAGGCAGAAAACGAAAACTTTGACACGCGATTTCTCGGTTTGTCACGTTTACAATTTTACTGAATTGGCGGGCGCGATAGAAAAAAAATTAAACGTCGGATCGAATTGGAGCAAAAATAATTATCTTTGGCATTAAATTATCTTCTATTTAAACTAAAAAAAACTAAGAAAAGTCATGTTTGGACATATTTTTAAACAACATAAAGTCGAAAATTGTCGGCAAAAACCCAATTTTTTTCACAAGTTTTAAAAAATTGTAGAATTTTACATATTCCTTAGAACTTTTTTAGTTTTACTAGAAGATATATTATCAAAAAATATGAATCTATTTAAATTTTTTGTTTAAGAATAAAAATTGCGACCTGCATCCCGCCCGCCGTCCGGCAAATGCGCTTGCGAGATGCTTCGGGCAATTGCTTCCCAAAAGCAGAATATAAAAATATCACGTGCTCATTGCGAATTCTCGATAGCCATTGTGATGTAACACTTGTTAAATTTCTTATCACTTACTGAATTTAGACCGCATACCGTTAGCAGATAATAATATTAGTATGCAGTAAGACCATAGCGAAAGCGAGCAACCGAAGAATATATAAAAAAAACAGCCATAAAAAAACCAGCCGCTGTGTATTCACAATATGCTTTCTAGACGCCAATGGCCAGAAAGAAATTGACGTTTTATTTTTTGCTTTTAATTTTCTTTTGTTAATTCTTTTCGTCCTCTTTTATCAACATCCGTCGTCAACGATGCAGACTTTGATGGGAGTTCGTGCATTTTACTGTATTTATAAACATATAGAAACTTACCAGACTTATCTCAAATGGGAAGTAGAAGGGCAAGTTTAGCTTTCAATTCAAATAGAAAAATTATAAATTTATTTAAAATAATTTAAAAGACAAGTAGCAAAGAAATAAAATCTCGAAAACTTTTCTTGGCATTACTTTAGCAAGTAATGGATAACTTTAGTCAAAGGACTCCAACGTAGGGGTAAAATAATTTTGAATTTTAGAAGGAAAACAAGATCGCTGTAGCTATACGCAATGTATGCGAATATTTTCATACTTATGAGTATGTCTACAATCAACGTCAATCTTACTGACATCAAATATTTTACTGCACTTTAATGTAGGCATGAACATACTTGTATGTACTAATTATTGATATATGTACTTGTAAGTGTAAAATTAAGAGTTTACATTAAAGGGTCTGGGATTGATCGTTCTTAGTGTCTAAACACAACAAGGTGCTACAACCAAAACCACCAGCTGCTTGAAAATATTTTCACTCTTAGCCACTTTTATATAAATAATGCTTTGGCTAAAAATGGCTATGTTAACGAAACACAACAAGCGCTAAAAAATGTGGTATTGTCAAATAGTAAGTTATCAAAAAAGCTGCTGGCGAAGTTTTGGAAGTGTTAGCTCAGTTTGCTCATTTAGTTAGTTCTATGAAGCATGGAGAAATAAATCTCAATCTACTGTCTCCATATACTCGCGGTAGACCTTTATTTATATTTGTTAAATTTTCGAAAAAGAAAGAAGAGTAATAAAGGAAGGAAATAGTAACGGACGAAATAAATATTAACAGAAAAATGCTTCAATAAATGTTCTATTACATTGGTTCTGTCATGCGGGTATCATCACGACAGTTTTTAACGTCTAATATATAATTTGGAAGCTTAGGCCGATAATCGACCTGCTGATAATATTGTATCAAATATTGCATTATCAGTAAAATCTTACTCATTATTAGACGCAATTAGAAATAAAATTCTGGGGAAAAAATTGATTGCATTATGAATAAAATATTTAATGTTCCGTTGTGATTTGCTTAATTCCCATTTCCGTTATTGAACCCTCCTTCCTACAAGTACCCAATATACATAGCAGGACAACAGAAAACAAACATAGGTTCGTCAGTACATAATTTGGACAAATAAGAAAAGATTTCTAGTCATCGTAATTACTACTATTAAATATGGCACGCAAATCCAATTTCTTGACGCAGCAGTAATTTCGAAAACGCAATATAATGTGACCTTCAAAAGAGGGCGAAATTTGCTGCAGCAGAGTATAATTTACAAAAATGCCTATACGAGTAAGGATGTATATAAAAGCATAATTATAGTTGGTTGAATACATATAGTATATAATAAAGGATGCTCCAAGCAGAGGTACTTTTTTCAGTAGCCTTCTTTTGACAGATCAAGCGTGATTCGTGTCAAGCTCTCATGTTACTTTTGTTCATTTTTGTTTGACATTTGAATTGAAGCCGCTTAACCTTTCCAAGCGACAGCCCTTCTCTTCCTGAAAAGATTCAAGAGCTGTAATTTCATTCACAAGAAAGAATGGTTTGATGGGGTTTGTGGGCCAATGTAGTCATCGGTTAGTATTTCTTCAAAAATGATGACGGTGAGAACGTAGTAGACAATGGGTGGGCCATCTAACGTTTTAAATTTTAATTATTCATATTTCGACATTGGAAACGTCAAATACCATTCGCAAAGTGACAGATATTCAGTAAAAAGTCTAAGATTTACGAAATGGGTCGCTATTCACTAGAAAAAAAACTGGGAAATATTGAAAAAAAACCGAAAATGGTCCATTTTACCGATTAATCATCTTTTCGGACGAGGCTCATTTCCACCTCGATGATAGCAAACGTTACACTCAATCTTTTACGCCCTATCTTCGAAAATCGCATAATCAACAAAAGAGGTGATGTGAATTGACCTCCCAGAAGCTGCGATTTAACTCCGTTGGACTATTTTCTGTGGGGAGCTGTTAAAGATAAATGTTACGCCAGTCATCCAGAAACAATTCAAGAACTAAAGTACGAGATTCCAGCTTCTGTAGCTGCCCTAAGGCCTGAAACCATCGAGAAAATACTCCAAAATTGGGTGGATCGGATAAGGTACTGTAAACTCAGCCGTAGTAGTCATTTGTCCGAAAATGTTCTCCACAAATAAATTTCATAAAACAGCCTTTAAATAAAAGTTAGACCTTTGAAAAATATCAAGCCGTTTTTTTTTTTTTTTAAATTTGAAATTTTATATGGCCCACCCTATATTTGATGCTTTAAATTGAAGCTCGAGATCTCGGTGACATTTTTTGTTCAAAAAGACGGCACCACTTCCCACACAGCGCATAAATCAATTATTGAGAGAACACTTCGGTGAGCACATAATTTTCCCTTTTCGGCCGGTCAATCGTGAGATACATCGTTGGACTTTTTTTTGTGAGGATATGTAAAGTCGAAGTTCGAAGCTCGAAAAAGTCATCAAAAATTGGACTCAGCGGATGGACCAACTGAGACGTAACCGCCAATGCCAAAGAATGTTCTTTCGAATAATAATGAACATTCACTATCAAGTTTGAAGTTTTTAAAAAACAGTAGATAATCTCAAAATAGTATACATGAGTACTTGAAGCGAGTAAATGTATTTCCACTTAAACTAGAATATTTAATAATGGTATCGTGGTCTGGTATAGCAGGCATATAAATGCTTAACAGAATAAGTATTCCTACCTAACACAAATAGTACATTGTGTTATATCTTTTTGCCTACCCATTATATGTATATGTATGTATGTAATACTTTTGAAAATTTGGCGTCTGATAACTTTTTTACCAAGTAATTTTGATGATTGAATGATGCGCCATAAAATTTCTTTTACTTAGTCTAATTCGATGTTTATCGATTACCTCTTTATTAGTCGAAGCAAGTCACCAAAAAATCGCAAGAAGAAAAAGTTTGGCGCAAAAAAGAAAAAAATTAATTTGGTAGCACACAAAGGCAGAGTCTAAATAAGATTAGAAAAAACTGGCCCATTTGCTTTAAGATGCTTGTTAAAGCATTAATTCAAACTCTTCATTTCGTCAGCCAAATTGAACCTTTTAGCAAATACAAATACAGCAATATGGCAACTTTGGGATACTGTTGATGAAGGTTTGATATAATGAAGGATTTCTCAGGGAATTCACACACATTTATGTGGGACATATGAAGAAAAATTTAATATAGCTAAAATAAATAAGCTGACTCGTTGCTGTTGATTCTTATATTGCTCTTCTATGTGATCATCATTTTAGTAAGAAAAAAAATTAAAACAAAAACCAAAACTTCAAACTATTACGTGACATTCACAACGTCTAAATTAAATTATACAAACTTTACTAAAGTGAAATTTCTTTAACTCATATTGCCACTTAACTTTTAAAAATTTTCTAATATTTTGCACGGAGTAATATGATTAGCAACTAACTGCCCGAAAATCTGACAAATTGACTAATATAAATTAGCTAAGCGGATACTTGGTCATAGAAATTAGTTTCACAAACGCTTGCCGCAAGTCAATCCATATTGATGTGTCTCTGTTGATAAGCTTAATCAGTGATGTTGATGCTTCGAATAACAAGCAATTTATTTTGCGAAATTTTAATGAGTTCCTGTCATTTTCGCAGTTCACTATAATTATTTGTGTAAATTGCTGCTTAAGTTCTATGAATGAAGCACCACCAGTTGCTTTTCACCAAATATCAAGATAATCAAAAATTCTAAATGAGAATGTGCGGCAAAATTGGCATAATACAGGAAAGCGGTGATTCTACAGCTGCGGATTCAAAAGTAAGTACTTAAAATAAATTGATAATTACATTTTACTCCCCGATAGCGAAACTGTTATTAAAATCATCGTCAATTAAAATATATCTGTCATAACCTTAACAAAAGTGGCTCAATTTACATAGTATATTGAGTTGTAGTGCAAAGCGTCAATCAGAAAAGATTAATTGATGATATGGAGCTTACATACGGCCAAGCGAAAGATTAAAATAATTTAATAGATATATGGAAGATAACTATAGTGTTAATTCAATTGCATTAATTTTTGGCACTACCAATTATTATAAACAGAAGCATATACTCTCCGGACTACATTACCTCACATACCATCATCAATATGAAAGTAGTAAAGTCAAATAGATCGTAATATTAGTTACATGGCAGTTAGAGCAAGTTTTAATTCGATTTAATCCGTTTTAGGTACAGAGATGCATCGTTAGGAGAAAAATACACTCACTCAATTGAATGCAGATAACGTATACTTATACTGATAAATATATGGAATATAAAATCGCTTCTATGTTCGAAAATCATTGTATTAGGTATGTACATTGATGTTGTTTTGACCCGAATCAACCCATCTTTGACATGCAGACATAGCATTGTCAGTAAATGATTATCCTTGAATTTCAGTTATATATGCCTAATAAGGTTATTTATCTAAAAAGTATGCCTTTAGTCTCCTACAAAAGATAAATGGAATAGAAATTTCTCACTTTCAAGTCTATCCTCTTTAGCCACATTAGAGCTGCGACTATCAGTGCTATATATAATGAACGGAAGTATGATTTTTTCTTAATGTGTTATGAGTTGGCGGTAAATAAAATATGAAATGCACACAGAGTAATAGTAGAATTATGGGTTTCACTTTTTTTGCAAGAAAATGTGGCTTGAATGTTTTATATCTTTTGATTAAAACCGAGAATAATATGCACAGAAATCAAGTTATCTGGAAAAATAAAAAAATATGCTAAAAAATGAAATAAATTCGTGTAGAGTGGGAATTATTGAGGTAAATATATTGTATGGTAAGTGTCAACTCAATACCATAAATGTATCTACTAAATGCCGAACTCCTTAAATATATATATACATATATTTCGGCACTTAAAAACAAAATCCTTGTTCAATCGTCTGCTTTTAAGGATCTTTAAAATGAAATAAGCATTCAAATAAGAAATTGCTTATTGGCTCTTTCGCTGATTATTTTTAAAATATTTCGTACTGCACTTACTGCATACCATTAAATTAGAATTTGATTTTATTGATATTATTTTTATGTAAAATCGAATTTATTAGTCAAATTCCAAGTTCAACAATTACAATTTTCTAGTGGCAGACCTTAGACCTAAAATCGACTAAAACCGTATATTACGTATACGCCCCTGCGTACCCATGGACCTGCGAATATTCCCATAAAGTCATTCAATTTGTGCAAAAGGAAAGTTTGTGTTTATACTTACTTCAGTTCACAAATATCTACAAAACCCTCACTATGTTCATACTCTTTCGACAAATAGCTAATAATATTTTTGGGAACTTTCTGCTTATAAACTTTGTACTTTTGGAAAAGCTTGCAGCATTTTGTAAAAGGCTTCGATGTCGTCATGAAGATTTGCTATTCGTACACCGAATAGCCGTTAATGATGTTGTATAGTACATTTACAAACCCTACTTTTCTTCCATTACTTACTAAGTACCGTGTACCATTAAAGTACTGACTCAACTCGTTCAATTTGACTTAAACTAAAGTGTTTATTTGGCTTCTTGATCCAGTAAAATGATCAAAATACTTGGAACAACGCATTAATTGCTAGATGTATAAATACACATGTCCAAACGCACTTTTGTATGTGCAATGGATCTGAACGAATGCTCAGTAGCCACATTAAAGCACCACGTGCCAAAAATGAAATAATGCCAATAACAGACTCCTAAATTCGCGAAAAGCGTAAATAACGAGCTACTTAAATACTGGCGGAGGCCAATTCATAGAATTTTGTCTTCGTTTTGTACGAAGTTCAGAAAATGTGCATTTAATCCCTTGGCACGTATTGAAAGTTGACTGTGCGTTGTGTTGTGAAAGGATATAATTTTTAGGTACAATACCTGGTAATAAGTTCAGCTGCATAAGCAGGTCATCAGAAATAAAATTCCAATCGAAAAGTGCTCTGTATTGTGCTATTTAATTGAAAACAAAATTAATGTTGATTCGTTTCGATTTCGATTTAGCTTGTGTGAGCAAATTAAATATATGTTGACACATTTGATGCTTTTGGCCGAAACTCAATCTGTATATTGGGTAGTCGAAAAACTCTTTTCGAATTTCTAATCAAACTTCTATTTATATTTTTCCCTTGAGGTTCAAGAAATTATAAACGACCGTGCCTTCCGCAGTCAAATGAAATCAACGGGATTAGAAGTCCGAGGCAAACGCACATACTCTCAAAAGTATAAATAAATAAAATTAATATTTATGCTTTTTTTTATTTATGCGGGGCTATTTACTTTAAATTCATATTTGAATATAGTATTAAATTCATAATGCTATTCAAAGACTAAACTGTACTTAGTGGTGGGTATGAAGCTTGATAGAATAATTAGTTGAAACTTAGAAAAGGCAACAAGTATATTGCATTTTCACAAAATGCCTCTTTTAATGCATGAAGCATAGATATTCTCAAGAACAAAGAATGTGTATTGAAGTTCACTACTTTTAAATTTTAGTTTAAAGAAATCTGCAACTTATATGAGGTCAGAGTATACATTTAAGTTACAATAGTGTGTGATCATCAGCTTTACCATTTACTTCAGAGTTTACTTTCCCTCTTCCTTTCCCTTTTCCAGATTATACACTAGTTGTAAAACCCATAGTATTCACCTCTAGTATCCGAATGCATTTATATTCGCATCAATAATCCTCTTACAAAAGTAGAGCCAAAATACCATAATCGTATATTCAGCGCTTAAATTTTGTTTTCGAACAATTCGAATATTTTTTTGGTTTTGCAAATTATATTCAGTTTAAAATATTGAAATAGGTTTCTAACCTAAATTTTACTCAAGTTTTCTATATATGTATTTAGCTTTCAAATGATTAATATTTCTAACAACAAGTAAATGTAAAAATAAATTTTTAAATTTTAATTTAAAAAAAAATATTAAATAACGTAAAAAACATTGCAGCTATAAATTATACAGAAATGTTTATAATGGCAAATTATATTTAATATTATAAGTAAATTCATATTTTTGACATTTTGCTTAAAAGAACATAGCGCCAGAAAAATTATAGTTTTCCACAATGAAAAAATGTATTGAGATGTCTACCTTAGCACTTTATAACGTCACACAAATAATAATTACAAGATTAGTATTATGGATTTTTTAACGCATAGTCTGTCTGGGCGTATACGTAATTTGAAATCAATACCCTGTATTCTACTGCTCGTTAAATAGATCTCTTATTAATTTAAAATATGCTTTACACTGCTATGGCAAAAAATACAATTGGATGGAATTTTTGTTTTCTTCTTCTGTTTTCCTCCATACTTGTGTTTTTCTAATTTTCGTCAGACCATATTTGTACTTTGAGACTACATTTTCAAAGAAAGAAAAGCTTAATCCAGACTAATCCTTTGGTTTATTTTCCAAGTGTACGCGTACGTATTTTAATGTAAAATTTCTCCGGTTTTATTTTGATAAAAGCTTTTGCCATTTTATTACTTTTTGTTGTAGTCAAATATCTTATTCTTTTATTATTATCTAAGTCATTGGACAGCCCAGACGTCGATCGTGGGTTTAATATTTTATGTAACAAAATAAAAAATAGATACATATTTATATACTTATAGCATGTCTAATTTATATATATTCTGTGCAGACGGATATTTCAATCCTATTGCTTTAATTTTAAATTAATACTGCAACTTTCTGTCTGGCATTTGGTTTTATTGGAGAAGAAAACGGATGTAATGGGTTACGTTGTCTCAAACTTTTTACTTTATTGGCAAGTAGCTTATTTCTATGTACATATGAAAGCACAACGTAAATAACTGAGCTTGTGCGGCATGTTGTTTAAAAGAACTACACAAAAAAACACAGTACCACTAAGCTGGAAAGTAGGCAAAAAAGTTCGCTATAGGAAAGAAAACTTATCACCAGAATAGGAAGGTAAATATTTGAGTGCCAAAAAATACATTGAAAGACAGCTCGAAATTTAAGGTAAATGTTTAAGAGAAATGAGAATGTTTATTTAATCTTCGCATTCTTTTCTTTCCCACCTTGCTTTTACTGTGTAATTAGGAAAATGAAAATTATTTTCTATTTTGTATTTTTCCAAATATCTCGTTTGAAAGATTTTGAAAAAAGGGTTTTTCGCCGAGATAAGGTCAATTGAACAGTGTTTATTAAAAAAATACGAAGTGCTATGTGTGTATTAGGGTGATTCAAAAAAACAATTTTTTTTTTTTTTTTTGGTACTCGGAATAATAGGTTCCTAGACACATCTAAGAAAGCCTCTCCGAGCATGAGTTCATAATTTTAACGGAAAGGTCCTCTTACATACAGTTTTCTATTTTTTCTTATTATCAGATAGAAAAATTTATATCTCGCTTCCAACTACTTGAAAGAATATCTTGTTCCTTGGATTTTGTAGAAAATTGAATGCCTTAAAAAATGCCTCCTATGATTTTTTCGTAAACTCAACCGTTTAAAAGATATTAACAGTTAAAGTTGATTATTTTTGGGAAATTTTTTTATTTCTTATGAATTTTATAACTCAATGAAAAAAAATTATTATGAATGATTTTCATGGATTAACTTAATCAAATGGATGCAGTTTTGCAGAATGTTGAAAAGTGAGCTTTTTACTGAATTGTAGAATTGAAACTTCATACTGCAGTATAAAATGCTCCAAAAAGCGTACTTTTACATTAAAAATTACTTATGTTATTAACATTTGATTCTATAATCTATACTTTTCATTAATCTATTCTTGAAATATACTCGTTCTATAGTTATTTTGGAAAACATTAATGTAAATAAAAAAAAATTTCATGGTACCTACTTCTTTTTTTTTTTTAATTCACCGTTACATACATTCACCGGAGACATACAAAATTAGTTTTTGTTCATATATTATTTAGAAAAGGAATTATCTTTTCTTCTACAGCTTTTTTGTTGACTAGGTTGCAATTAGAGCTTTAACTATAAGCGGTTTTAATATTTATTTGAAAACGTATAGTTTCTCTTTAACTTAATTACATCTTTTTCCTCGCTAGTAAGTGTTATCAGTGCTCTGTTTGAAATTTATCGACCGAAAATATATAAATTGTGTTACTATACATACGTATATTAATCCACAAAAAGTTACACGTCCAAAAAAAAAATTTACGGAAGTGCAAATTAACCCTAGCGTTTTTTTCCGTTCAGTAAATAAACGTCAACAATATTTAAATATAATATATATTGAGCCATTTATATCAATTCAATAAAATGCAATTATTTATATTATATTATTTTTTGTAAGTGTTAATATAATATATTTAAAACTTTTATGCGAACTTCGGTGATATTACTTTTTCCATTCAGTTGCCAGACATTAAAAAAAGGACAATAAATTCCACAAGCGTAAATGCTAAACTCGACATAATTGACACAGGCAAGTTGTGGTTTTCCACTTTTACGAATATGAAATTGAACAAGGAAAAAGTGAAACAAGGTATGTATTGTATACACCATGAAAATTTATCTGCACACATATTCTTCCATTTTGACCTTATGACTACATAACATATTTATCCGGAAATATTAAAGCTGTACATGAACTGTTACACATGTTTATTTTAACTTGACATGCAACTAATGGACTTTAGAATAGACATATGTTAAACAAAACATAATCGTTGTATGTAAAGGTTTGTGGTTTATTTGCTGTAAAATTTTAATAGGAAACCGTCTGAAAAGCCATCAAGCAGGAGTGATTTTCTACAGAACTTTCAGTTACTTGTACTCCGAATAAAAGTCAAAGTCAACTTAGGTGCCCGTTGGGTATTCGGATTTGTTGACATAATAAGTGTTTAAGAAGCTTAATGTAATTATTGTTTGTAATATTAGCTTTAGATTTAGATTAAATTTATTGGAGCAGTTAAAATTTCTTAACAGTTTTAAGCGGACAACATAATTTAAAATAATTTTTACACTTGAAACTACTGCTATACTAGCACAGAATGGTAGTCACTTAATGAATGCTCTAAATTTATTTGATCGTACCATGAGCAAGGGGGGTTTAAAACCAAAAGGTGGTGCAAAAGAGTGATTAGATTATTCAGATGAATTAAATATGATTCATTGAATATTTATAAATAATTAATCGTACCTGCAAATAGGTTAAATCCAGAAGAAAACTGCTAATTGATATCTTGGGCCTTAAACAATTGCCAAACACACCCGTCCAAATTGCAGCATCATTAACATATTTACTGTCATTAAATCCACCCTGAAATATCTAATAGCCCATTGATGAGGTAGGATGATTTTAAGCAAAGGTATTTGCACGCAATACCCCTTTTTCCCGCTTGTTATTATTTAGTAACATTAGAACGGCTATGTTTAGTACACTCTATAACTTGTGTAATGATATCAGTATGAATCCACATACGCATGTGAAATATGATTTAGAAGACTTTATTAAGTGGAAAATGTTGAAAAGTTCGAATGTATCATGATCAAAGAAGGTTGATCTTGACATTTTCGGCAATCCGCGCAAGTAATTTGGTTCATTGAATCAGCTACAAATTCAAATAATTGTAGTATTTATTACTGTACTGAAAGATGAAGTGTTATGACTAAGAAGAATAGAAAATATAAGTGTTTGTCATCGTATTCAGAAACCGTTTAATAAAATAATTCATAACAAATTTATCTAAAACATTCAATAAGCACTTCAAGCACCAACGTAGTAGTCTGGTAACTTATGTCTATTTTCATGATTTGAGGAAAATAAAAATGAATTATCTTGAATATTTAGAGTGTTTTTATTTACACATTGAAGATAAAAAAAAAAAATTTTTTTGAAAAAATTTAATACTTTATTACTATTACTTATTATTGTCACTCGAAGTTGGAACCTCAAAAAAAAAAAAAAAACAATTGCACGTAGGTGGCCCGGATGATTATGGCTCTTGATGTTATCTGAAATCGAAAATTCTTGATTATACTTAATCTATAAACATGTCATTCTGGTCGGAGCTACTGAAGTTAAATTTCAAGGGTAAATAACAAAATGGTGGGCTTTGAAAGAAAAAACCCTTTTATTTTAGCAAGGAAAGGGTTGTAAAATAAAAAGTTATAAGTGAAAAACATTCTCGTTAGTACCGACAAGAACCATAAGTATGTAGAATAATGCTAAAATTTGAAAGCAATCGGTTTAGTAGAAAAAAAGTTAGGACCCGAGCCGACCAGAAAAACAATGCTTTGAGAAAAACGCGTTAAAAGCACGGTCGACCTTAAAAGTTGGGCTCCGAGGCGCTCTAGGAAGCTCGTTATAACTCCCGAAATATTTTGAATTTCTGTCTGAAGTTTTCATAGTATATTCTCAAAACATTTTACTTTCAAAATTACCAAAAAAAATCCAATTTTAAACCCAAGTTACCAGGCTACTACCTTAAAACAATAATTGGGAATGGCACATTTTATATAAATCGAACGTCTCGCTTCACTGAAGGACTTTCCCCTCAGTTCGCTGGAGTCTTAAAATTTCTTTAAAAGGCCATAATGAATAGAAATCACAAGCTTAACTTTTTTACGTGCGACAAATTACAAGCCTACTCCTAACCTAGTCGGAGGGATCAAAATCAAAATTAAGTGAAGTTTAGAGGTCGATTTTTAGTTTTCATTAACCCTTAATATTGCTAAAGTTACCGCGATACCAGCAGGTAAACAAAACCTAAAGTTTGGGTTAAACCAAGTTTTTTAAATAAATACTCTCGCATCAAAATGTGTGTGAGTACATACATGTATTTATGTATTAGAATTGGCGGACCCACGGGGGGCGAGGGGGGTTTTTTGAACTGCGGAGAGTTACCTCCCCCCAAAAAATAAAAGTTATTCATTATTTCAATCATAAATGACACTATAAAGCACCCATAAACCACGAGATTGTTGAAAACATTTTCACTCTCAGCCATCACCATGCAAAGTAAGTGTTCATCTTGCGCAATGCGTTGACTGTTCGTTGGGTATTATTATTATAACAGGGACACAGCGAAATATAACAAGTGGAACAAGTATTCAGGTGCAAAATAATAAGTCTTCAAAAGGCATCATACGGAGAATTTTAACTTTTAACACTTTAGCTTAATGAAGATGGAAAATTAAAAGTCCCTTTAAATTATTTTCTATATTTTTCTTTAACTTATCTATTTATTTTATAATTGGTTAAAATTTTCAAACCTTCGAATATCTATGAAAAAGCAAAATTGTCAAGAAATTCGTAATATTAATATACCTTTAACTCAAATTTTTAAAATTTTGGATTTTTTATTTCTTATTTCAGACTCAATTATCAAAATTGGTCGCTAACTCACACAGGTGCTTTAATATGTATTATTTAGTTATGTGGTGATTGATCAGGGTGTTGCCGAAAGCTTGCTAAAGCGTTAACAATTTCGTTATATTCTAATATCTGATACAATTTTGTATTAAATGTTGAAACACAAATGCAGATGCTCCAAATGAGATTATTTCAGACAGCAGTGAGCGCATTAATCAAACTCCACAACGCACCATTAGTTCCCTGAGTAGGTGTTCCGGCCACATTGTTGAGGTTATGTAACTAAAAAATTATTATTCACGTAAGTTGATTTAAGTGTTAAGCAACTAGAAATACTCTAATGAAGAAAGATCACCTCTTCCTATTGTTATTGCATTGCCTTGGTACTAAAATAAATTACTTGCATTTGTTAGGGATTCAGCCAAGTATTGAGAGTGCACTGGTTTACTTGTGCCACTGTCAAGCAATCTTTTCTCACTACAAAAATATAACAACATTCACGCAAAATTGTACGCAGGTGTGTTTCATGAAGGTCAAACCACAAAGCTACAAAATTCCTCATATACGCATATATGTACATATGTATGTGAGTAAACATAGTTTAGCACCATTGGAACCCAACATGTGCTCGTGCCAACACGATAATAATTTAAGTTCCAACACTATGCTATGCGATTAGTCCCTTCTTGTCACAACAACATTTAAATGAAATATTCAAATGAGGTTGCTGTATAAATATGTATGTGCATAGGCATTTGATAGAATAAAATATTCATTTTCAGGTGAGCAGTTGTGCATAATAATGAGTTCTCAAATTATTATACCCTTGCAACATATTGTTATAGAGAATAGTTTTGTTCAGCTAACGGTTGCATGTATCACCAAATATCTCACTTCGTCAGGTGTAGAAACCCGTGTAACTGTCTGTCCGTTATGTCTTTATGAAACTCGATACATATGCTCCTTGGAATCATAAAAAGTTTGGTATTGTAAATGGGCGTAATCGGAGCACTGCCACGCCCACAAATCGTCATTAATCGAAATTTGTTGCAAGAGTATAAATTTGTAATCGTAAAAGCATTGCGTATATTTAAATTCTGAGAGAAAAAAAATTCCTTTCTTGACGTTTGCTACTTGTGCTTGCTGATTATTATACTCGTACAGTCTACATATATCGTAAATATATAGTAGCCATAATACTTGTAAGTGCATTACATTTAACTTTTGCAACTATAATCCTTATTCTCCTGCTCACCAACACATACCCATTTATCTTTATATTCTAACTTATGTTTAAATATGTAAATGAAGTATTTATATACAGATTTTTGTGAAAAAACATAAGAGCACTTAATCACATTTTGTACACATAGCACGTTAACGGCGAAAGTATTAAAAGGATTTCCTAGCAGTTCAAACAGCTTTACTCACCTAGCAACATATCCTTGTTCAGAAATTTCACAGAAGTGCGAAGTAAGTACTTCAGTGAAATTTTATGATTGCTCCAAGATAATTTGCATAAAATTCGAGTATAGTGAAAGAATAAAAGGATGAGATGAGAATGAATAAAATAAATCCAACAAATAATGAGAATTAGAAAAATAAACGAATGATAAGTCGTAAACCAATATATGAGGCTATTTTAATACATATGTTTTTATAACTAATTTTTTTATTCTTCATTTATATTTATGTCATCCATTACTTTCATGTTTTTTATTTCTTGCAGCTCAATAAACTTAATGAATATCTCAGAAATTCTAGGCCAACAAAATTTGCACCGCCCCTTGTAAGTATCAACTGTTTCCGGAGACTAGACAAAACTCATCATCAGTAATAATACATTTCATGACATCCTGGTAGACAGGAAGCTTTGTTTCAGAGACGTTAAAATGACGCTGTTTTTCCAAAAAAAATTAGTGATTTTGGAACAAATCATGCTTTCACTTTTTTTAGACTCAAATGATCTTTCAAAAATGTTTTTTCTGATCTTTTCGACATTCCAACAATGCCAGGTAAAAAGATAAATAAATGAATGAGGATTGCACCGCGACCTAGGGTCTATTGTGCCCTCTCCCGACTCATTGCGTCTCAACCAGCCCCAGCAAATGGATTAATTCCAATATACTGCTAGGTGCTAGTGAGGCGATGTCATCCCTACTTAGAAACATGGATCCAAAGGCCTTAGTCCTGCGCCTACAGATCGCTGTGCAATCCATTAGCAGGTGTTCTGGAGTTTCGGGTTCCAAGTCGCAGAACTGGCAATTTGCACAAGAAGCTAGGCCCATGTTAAATAAGTGCCTCTTGAGTTTGCAATGACCGGTGTAGAAGGCGTCCAGTTGCCTGACTTTATCTCTTGGGAAATTGATTATAAATTTAAATCTTTTGAGGTTATAACCATTCATTAGCAACTTTGCGTGCCGCAAGCCTGGAAGAACGATGCCAGTAAAATCTCTGTCTCTTAATCGTCGATTCCCAAGCACCGTTCCTTTATTTTATTGACGTGTTGATCATCAGTTGTTGTTGATGGCCGACCTCGCCGTGATTCTCGACCCTCTTTATATAAATATAATTATATATATAATTTGTACCAATCAAAAACACTTGCTCGCGACAAACAATTATCACCGAAGGCCTTTTCCAACACAACTGTGTTTTTGCACACAAAATTTAATGGAACTTCTTTCTTGAATATTTTCTCTCATCGTAAAAATCTTCGTATGCACTTTATATACTACAGAAAAAAAGCGTATACTAAATACTATATTTAATATTGTACATAATATTTTCATGTAAAATATGGCGATCAAAAAAAATATAAAATTGCTTGGATTCCTCTAAATGAAGTTTTGCACTAAGGTATATCTCTGGCTTTCATCATAGCAAGTGGCAAAAGTATAAAATGTTCTGGTACACCTGAACTTAGCCCTTCCTTATTTGTTCTAAGTTCTTATGACCAGTAGCACATATACATATATGGTCCTTAGACTTAAGCTTCAAACAAAAAAAAAACAATTTTATATTAACTTATATTTATAGTAAATTAAGTACCATTAACTTTCTATTAATTTAATAATAATTCTTGCGTATTAAAATATTATTTGTTAAAAATACGAGAGTACACTTATTTTAAATAATTTTTTATTACCAACATTGATTAAATATAAATTATTACTTGGTAAGCTCACCTTTTTAAACATCAGCTCTTACAAAAATTTTAAGACAAATATCTGAAAGCGAAAGAGAATAATTTAATTAATTTTTGTTTAATTTAGGGCCTTGAACATAAATATATAACTGCAACAATGCATTTTTTCATAAGGCGGTACTTGATATTAAAAGGTAAGGACAAAATATTTATAAATAGAATATATAGACATTTTTCTTAATATAATATAATTTGTGAATTAACAAATGTGATTTATTTTGTGAGGATAATCAATTTTAAAGAAAACGAATGTAAAGTTATTATTCTTTTGAGTAATAAATTTATAAAAATAAGTAAATGAAACGAAATTTTCAACTGTAATAAATAAATACAGAAATGTTAGGAATTAAAAACTCTATCTTATTATTTTCATAATTCATATATTTTATTCAATTAGATTAAAGCTGAAGCTGAAAAATGGCTTAAAACTTCTGCAATAAATTACTTAGTAACACTAGAAGTATTTCACACCTCTTCACCTACAATAAAGTACGTTTACTACAATCGTTAAATAATTCTGCGGTTGCAATTTCAACTTAACATCCCCTGAATAAGAAGGACTTATGTATTTTACATGTTTTTACAGTCGGCGCAATTGAATCAAGAAAATGTGCTTCCACCGACGAGTGGCGTCTAGAAGCAGAAATCACTGTAAAAGTGCGGCGAGGCAATAAAAGTGCGAAAAGGTCCAACAACGTGCAACTAAGTTAATGTATACTCAAACTTCCGTACAGATATTTCAGCTGAAACGTGTTTTTACATATGTACAACGCACGTTGTGTGGATATGGTGTATAAAAAGTGCTGTCTGTTGCTTGGCGCCTTCCTTTCATATATTCACTGCAACGCTTGTTTTCCAATTATGTGCGATGCCGCTGCTCTTCGTTAAAGATTAAAGGCCACCGCTTCCCCATACAATTGGTGATCCAAGTGGAAGTACTTTTTCCAGTAGACTTTTTTTGACAGATCGCGCGCTGGTCGTGTCAAGCTGTCATGTTATTTTTGTTCAGTAGTTGGGATTTCATCAAGGAAAAACAGAGGTTTGGTGTGATTTGTAGGCCGGTGGAACCATAGGTCCAGATTTCTTCAAAAATGATTTTCAGTCAAAATTCTCGAACGGGTCATCGAAAATTGGACGCAAGGGATGGACCATCTGACACCTAGTCGCGGGAACTATGTAAATTTGAAGTTTCTGTGGTTCTTCGAAATGAAAACAGCAAACATATATGTACAACTTCGAATACTATACATATTAGAAAAGAATTATTTTGGAATATGCAAAATACCCTAAATCGCTTAAGTTTTAAATATTTTCAGAGAATTACATTTGTAAATGTCAAGTTCACTTTCAACAAAGAAAAACTTTTTCACAGTGTTTCCAAGGAAATGTAGGACAACGACATCTACAATGCCGTTAAACCAGAGATGTCACCCTCCATAAACCACCACCATTTTGACAAGATTGTTACACTCAGCCTCTAGAATGAAAAATAGTTATTTCTTCATTCCAGCTCTGGTGATGGCCATTGACTGACAAACAACATGATTAAGTATGCATCAATCTGTCATAAAACCTGGCTTCATGCGCAGAATAGTAAGTCATCAAAAGAGTTGCATACCGAGAATTTAAAATGTTAGCTCAGGCTGCACTTGTGGGTGGTATAATAAATATTTTATCAGCAGTTTGTTGAAAGCCTTTAAAAAACGAGCAGCTAACTTATTTTTATTTTATCTAAAAGTTGAGAAAGTCGTTTCAACGAAAGTTTAGGAGCACACCTAAGAAATCATAAACGAAACTCAAAGCGGAATTATTCTAATTATTGATTATCTTCATATCAGCAAATTTACAAACGCAAAATTGATGTCTGTGGTGCGCAAATATGCTGAGTATATTCGATTAATAGAATTGTCACACATAAACAAGTGCATTTGCTTTTATTAACTGAACCATAAACTCATTGCAAGGATGAACGGAAAAATCAATTGAACTCGATGTATTATTGAGTTCATTAAACAGATTACGTAATAACTGAAAATATTGTTTCTATAAAGAAATACGTTCCTTCGTATACGCATATTTTTAAACGTACTTTTTTCGAGCGGTGAAAATTCCAAAATTCATAACTCCAAAATTTTCCAAATTGTATCGAAATAAAAAAAATGTTCAATATTTTACATCAAAGAATGCAAAAGTAAATGTTTAGCACGCAAAATATTTAAGATGAAAATTTTAGATAAAACGATCCGAATGTATTAACAAAATTTTTTTTAAGTATAATTTTTTTTTAATTATTTTTTTATGACCCGTCTTCAGAAAGCATGTGACGCATCAATTGCCAAGCAAACACCAAATTATACTTACCGTTTGAAAGAAGAGGCTGCAGACGCATGTGGGCAGTTAAACACATTCCTATGTTGTCCTGGTAATCGCGGGCTTACACACATTAGATCACTTAGCCTAAGAGATTAAAAAGCCTGTAACGGACTTACCACCCATAACCGTTAAGGGAAAAAGCTCAAGACGTCGAAGAGTTGGCAAAAACAAAAAAAAACGTTAACTTCGGCTGCACCGAAGCTAACAAACCCTTCACAGATGCATTTTTTTAGTAACTATGTGTTTAAGTAAATCTAAAGAAGTAACCGGCCTGTGGTTTTCATTCAAAGGAAATATTTTACTAGTTCTTTTTAGCCAGGTTATTTGCTAAAAACATAAAGTTTATTTAATAAAGAAAATGGATATTTCAGACGTTTGTATGGCAGTTATATGTTATAGTGGTCCATTTCAGCAGTTCCAACAAATGAAGAAGAGTAAATGCCGTTTGCAAAATTTCAAAGCGATACCAGAAGAAGAAGAACCAGTTCGTATATACAGACGGACGGACAGACAGATGGACATGGCTAAATGGACTCAGCTCAACATGCTGATCATTTAAATATATACTTCATAGGGTCTCCAACGCTTCCTTCTGGGTGTTACAAACTTCGTGGCAAACTTAATATACTCTGTTCAGGATATAATTATAAGAAGACAGTTGAAATGGACGTTGGACGTTCCGACTGATTCCGAACATTGCTTTTTTAAAGCATGTTTGAAACGTGTCATGATATATGCGACCGTTTTTCAATACAGCAATATGAGTAAGACCAGCGATAACTCAAGAATGTATTCGGTAGGTATCCAACCCCTGAAAACCTAGTAAACCAAATGGTTGAATTAAAAGTGCAGTGTTCGAAATATCCACCACAATCATGAAAACCCAAAAAATCCTGCTGCTGTCGGTCGAAGAAGAGAATTCCTAAAGTAAACGCAGAACAAGCAAACGCATACTAAAACCAGTAAATTTTAAGGGAAGGGTTTGGTGACAAACATTGCACGGACCGGGATCAGAACCAACAGAGATGGGTCAAATAAATGGAACTTGTAACGGAATGCATTCAGACTATTAAAAACGTACGAGCGTAATATTTGAAGGTGCTACCGAGCGGATGGTATATTATGGTAGGAGGCTAAGTTCGGATTAAAGTTCCGCATTGATCTAAAATGTAGGCTTTCGATGCTTTCTCCTCGTAAACTAAATGCTGACAACAAAAATAATATTCATCGAAAAAAAAGTACGAAGCATTTCCATTCCTAAATCGCATCACCAAGAAAGCAAATAACTTCAATCATAAGATGTTGATTTCATTCCTCTAAATTGTAAGGAAAATAGAAAGTCGATACAATATCATTCCTTTGCAAAAAGTTTGTCTTTCATATAGCTATATAATACAGCATACATAAATAGATAACGCCTTAGTTTCAGTGCTTTTGAATTAATTGGTTCCGATTTATTCTAATCACAGAATTAGCGAGAAACACAATTTTATTGCCACTGAGTTTATTTCGTTTCTGCTTTCAATGGCTATCTGTGTATACGTGTCTGCGGGGCGTTATCCACGTTCCTTACTCGATTGGCTACTGCCCACTCTCGTAGATTGTGCGTGTGTAGCTGGATTTTGTTGTTTTCTATTTCCTTGTTTTCTTGTCGACCTATCGTTGAAAAAGTCGATGAAATTATGAAAAAGATTGACCTGGACCGTTACGTAAGCAGCCATGATATCGCTAAGGAATTTAATGGTTATGCTGAGTGTTTGGTGGGATTGAAAAGGAATCACCCACTATTAGCTGCTCCATCCTGGACTACATTTTACTGTTAACCGCTGATGATATTGACTGATCAACAGATAGGGTTCCGCCTTCCATCAGGGCAACGCTAGACCACACACATCTTTGATGACTCGGCAAAACCTGGGAGAGCTTGGCTGGGAAGCCATCGGGCTACCATTTGTTTAGGTCAATACAAAACTCTCTTAATGCAGTAAAGTTGGCTTCAACAGTAGCCTTTGAAAATTACTAGTCGCAGTTTTTCGCCAAGAAACCAGAAAAGTTTTACACTGTTGTAATAATATCTCTAGCGGAAAACTGGAAAAATGTTCGACCAAAATGATGGTTTATTGAAGTCCATTATAAATATTAAAAACAAAATTTAGTTGAAGTTTGATTAGAAATACGAAAGATTACCTACTGCCTCGGATGAGAGACGGACGATATATACATATGTGAAAATATGGGCTACTTCGAAATATTTTTGTATTAACCAGTTAAATATGAATATGAATCGTATAGAAACCATTTATAAGTATATACTTATATAAATTAAGCTTTAAATATATATGGTTAATATATATATATATAAATATTATGCATGAATGAATGGTGTCCATTTGTCTGAAATTTTCAATATTTACGTATTAGAGAAATAAAAATAGCAATCTATTGAAACACCAAACAATTTCTTAAATGTATGGAATATAATCTCGTCACAATTTCCATTAGAGATAATTGCAAACATTTATATATGCAAGTGTGCACATACTTATGTATGTAGGTATGTTTAAAATGAAGACGAAAAGATAAGCCTGGAGCTGAGACATCTCAAATATTTGACTCGCGCTTGTCATGACTCAGTTTGGTTGAGTGTTGAGACATCATTCTTTTTAGAACTTAGCCCAAGTGTGTTTAGCTGTTCTACGGTAAGTGCCACGTTTTTGAACACGTTCTCTTATACACAAGTTGGTACAAAATAAAACTGCGCTGACTTCAGCATATATATAAATAAGTATTTTAATGTAAACGTATATATAAATGAGTCGTATTTACTTACAATTTCTGCTCTTCTTCGCTCTCGGCAAGTTTAAGAATTCTTAGCCTTTTTTAGGATTTTTAATACGAAATTACAAATATAAATTATTTTGTGTACAGAAACAATAAAAAATTCGGTATTCCTCTTACATTGACAATTGTTACTCTTTGTTCGCAGTTATGCTTAAATTTTTCATATTTAAAATATAAATTAGGTAGGAATGCAGAAACTTACTGAGCGATATTATTCATTAGAATATTTGAATCATTCTATATGCAAATTACAAGTACTGTACACATACCTGTTTAGAATAGACTTTCTATCAATTCCGTTTTATCAAACAGTTGATGAATACTAAATTTATACGTATGAATTCAAAAGTAAACAGCAGTATGGTTAATTTGAAATGAGCCGAATCCAACAAAAGTTGTTCGCATACGAAGCATTCCCACGCAAAGATTGCATGTTTCTAGAAAAACTGAATATGTAGCAACCATACTACCAGAACAATGTAGAAGAAAGGTGAAAGAAAAATCATACGGATCATGCTCAGCTCTAATGTTTGTATACTTAATCTCAATTAAAGACATACAATTGCATATTGTCTACTAAAGTGCATTTACACATACATTCAGTAGCATCAAGCAACCACACCGACTTCATCGGCATAGTTACCAGCTTCTACAAGTCGTCCATTTAAGATTGTATGTACATATAGTTGCACTTAAAACGAACCACATATGCATGTAACGGGTGATCCAAGTAGAGGTACCTTGTTTTGACAGATAACGCGTGAGTCGTGTCAAGTGTCATGTTGTTTTTTGTTCAGTATTACTTGGCATTTCAGCATGGAAAGACTTACGACTGAACAACGTTTACAAATCGTTCAACTTTATTTCGAAAATTCAATTGCCGACCGAATAGACCATGACCAGTACGCAGTGAAAAAAAATATATCAGCCGTAGCTGAGAGTGTATACGAAGACCGTGGAGAGTCGATTCGTTGCAACGCACAGTGGCATTTCGGCGGAAAAAATAGTATTTTTCCCCTTTCCAATTTCAAAACTTTAATGATTTTGTTTTGTAAAGAAATCTTTGGATAAGAAAAATTCAACAAGGTTTTTTATAAAAAGTGAAATTTTATAACGGGTGATTTTTTTGAGGTTAGGATTTTCATGCATTAGTATTTGACAGATTACGTGGGATTTCAGACATGGTGTCAAAGAGAAAGATGCTCAGTATGCTTTGACATTTCATCATGAATAGACTTACTAACGAGCAACGCTTGCAAATCATTGAATTTTATTACCAAAATCAGTGTTCGGTTCGAAATGTGTTTTATCGACAAATTTTGTTCAGCGATGAGGCTCATTTCTGGTTGAATGGCTACGTAAATAAGCAAAATTGCCGCATTTGGGGTGAAGAGCAACCAGAAGCCGTTCAAGAACTGCCCATGCATCCCGAAAAATGCACTGTTTGGTGTGGTTTGTACGCTGGTGGAATCATTGGACCGTATTTTTTCAAAGATGCTGTTGGACGCAACGTTACGGTGAATGGCGATCGCTATCGTTCGATGCTAACAAACTTTTTGTTGCCAAAAATGGAAGAACTGAACTTGGTTGACATGTGGTTTCAACAAGATGGCGCTACATGCCACACAGCTCGCGATTCTATTGCCATTTTGAGGGAAAACTTCGGACAACAATTCATCTCAAGAAATGGACCCGTAAGTTGGCCACCAAGATCATGCGATTTAACGCCTTTAGACTATTTTTTGTGGGGCTACGTCAAGTCTAAAGTCTACAGAAATAAGCCAGCAACTATTCCAGCTTTGGAAGACAACATTTCCGAAGAAATTCGGGCTATTCCGGCCGAAATGCTCGAAAAAGTTGCCCAAAATTGGACTTTCCGAATGGACCACCTAAGACGCAGCCGCGGTCAACATTTAAATGAAATTATCTTCAAAAAGTAAATGTCATGAACCAATCTAACGTTTCAAATAAAGAACCGATGAGATTTTGCAAATTTTATGCGTTTTTTTTTTTAAAAAAAGTTATCAAGCTCTTAAAAAATCACCCTTTAGTTAAAAAACTAACAGAAGTGGACGGAAAGTTATTCAATAAAATCAGATTAAAGTTATTGTCCAAATAAAGAACTTTTTTGTGTGTAAGTTTACAGCTATGGCTTTTCTTTTATTTTTTAGTGAAAATATAGCACCTACTTGTTTATAAAAAAAAATTATTGAAATTGGCAAAGTAAGCTAATTTTTATAATTTTTCAAAAATTATACTAAAATATATCATCTTTTCATTTTTTGATGGAAAAAACTTTATGTGCTTTGCCTTGCTTAGCCCTCTTACTATAAAAAAATGAAAGTTCCGAGTCTGTACTTTCAATTAAAAAAAAACAACAACCGCCAATTACCGTCCCTTTTAGTAACATCGATTTTAATACTGATGTCTTCAACAAACCTCTTATAACTTCGAATCTTTACATAAGTAGCTTAAGGCGTCATTCGAACAAAATTTCCTTAGAACTAGATCCCATTGTTAAAAATATGGTGCTTGCATAATATTACAAATAAAAACTGACACAATTTTTCGCCTGTTACATATTCAATTAAAACATTGCATATTATATTGGATTTTTATCAAGGTAAAGGTATAAATAACTTCACTTTGCGTTTAAGTTAAATTTTTTTTCATCAGGAGAACTCAATTAAGAAGTGTCCCGAATTTCAAGTCTCTAGGTCCAAAAATAAAAATTTTGGTAAATGCAGTTATATGGGAGGTAGGTGTGGCAGTGGGCGGTTTTCCAAGATTTTTTCCAAATTTCTTAATTTAGTTCAGGGAAGTGTTTCTGCAAAGTTTCATTGTTGTACGACCGCTCTTTCTATTTTTTTCCAAGAAATGTATGGAGCGGTGCCACTGTACAACGCGTACTGACATTTGGAATCAAAGCTTACTAAAGATCTAAGACTTTGCGACCTTTTACTATCAGGTGTTTAATATATCTCTCCATTTATTTAATGAACTGCGAATATATGCCAGGTGTTCATTTGTGCCCGAGGCTTTTTGGTTGAAAATGAAATTCACAATTTTATGCAATAAATAAGTAATTAAAACTAATTGCAATTACAAAGTTATCATATTTATATTAAAACTGAATCACTGAAATTGTCGCAAAACTGTGTAAATTGCAATAATCACTTCAACGTGACATAAATATTTTTTATTGCATAAATAACATTGGCGTAATTACAACATCATCACCAGCAAATTATTTGCTTTTTCACATAACACATAAATAAGTACGCAATCAAACACTGTTTAGCCCCATAGGAACCCAACTCACGCCTTAGCCAACACGGCAATAATTTAAATTCCATTCGCGCTAACAACCCGGGTATGCGCTTAATCCCTTCTTGACACAACATTTGCATGCCCTTTGACGAACGACACCTAAATGAAATATTCAAATGAGATTAATTGAATGGCATTTGAAAGCATGAAATATTCACGAGCAGCTATGCATATTATTGTTTAGGAATTATTTATTGCGCTTCTGAACATAAAAAGCACAAGCAGATAACTTTTCAAATATCTAGCTTAAATTTCTAATTTTCTAAAAACAAACTGACTTATTTAATAACGTTGTATTTTGAAGGCATAATAGTAACTTTGTTGAGAGTTATTTTAACCGTTTCGATTGTAAAACTAAATTAATAAATCGCTATTTACGAGTACATATTTACAAAATATATTTTTCTTTCTATATTTCTTTGCCATTTGATGTTTAAGGGGATTAATTTTATTGTAAAACCAGCATTGAAATAAACGAAGAGTTTATACCCTTGCGAACTTGCAAGAATCAAAGCCAAGAAAATACCTTAAGCTGCAACTTCTCTTAGTTCATCTTCAGCTTTAGTAAATTCAATATTAAATTTTTGCTTTTTATTTACCATTTCCTATTGACATCCTTTTATTGCAGTCATACTGTTACAAAATATAAAAACATTTGCTCCTCCTACTGAATTTCCACTGATGCTTCTTGAAATTGATGCGTTCTCGATTTGTATGTCTGCCTGTTCCATATATACATAAAGCATAGATCAGGTCTCCTACTTTTGCAAGTCTTCCGTTCCGTTCAAATTACTATCCACTAAGCTTCCACTGATTGTTTTGATCAAAAAATAAATAAGTTGTAAAGTGCTTTAACAAAACGATTGTGAATAAAGCATTTTTCAACTCACTTATATTAAAATAAATATAAATATACTTTTATTTCACTACTACCACTACTGCCACACAAATCTCATTATTATTATAAAGTATATCTCCAACTAATTTACAATCAAAATGCCGGCATAGAAAATATATAAATAATCTTACACGAAAACTACAAACTGTTTTAAGTGTTTCCCAATCCAAGCATTCAGCGGTGGAAATTTCAGATTTCATGACAAATTAAAAGCACTGTGATCAAATCAATTTTTCAAGTCTACTTTATTGCTGTTAAAATTGAGATTTAACAAGCTTTATTAAGTTTTATCAGGCTATTACCAGTGTATTTAAGTAACCGGAATGTTCGGTTGCACTCGCCTTATGAGTAATTACTAGTCCCGCATGCTTTTAGGCGTATTTATAGATTATGGCAGCGCTAATATTTCGTTGTGAATTTGTTTGCTGCCTCAACGTGAAATACTCGTATAAATTATTTTTTTCTTAGAAATAAATGCAGCCCTCTCATGAGGAAAGCTATACTTCTGTTTTACTATAAAATCAAAGACTGTGCGGTTCTGAGCGTACCCTGGACTCTATCGTACGTGTTTTAACCTTTTATACATTTTAAGTAAGATTAAAAACCAATTGTTATTGAAGCAGTATTCTCCCTAGCTTCTCTTAAACCTTTGTTGGAATTATATAGTATATATATATATATATATATATATATATATATTCCACACAATGAAACTGAGCTACAGAGTGCTTGACTACATAACTGCCAATAACAAGCTTGGCAACATTTTTTGTTTTTAATGAATTCATTTTCTTACTTTTGTAGTAGTCACTACATACGTGGTCTCTGTGGAAGTGTTCCTTTTTACGTTGGTGCACACATTTTATGCTGCAGAAAAGCAATAACAATTTTCTTTTCCATAATAAATAAATTCTAATTTAACAAAAGCATTATTGTGTAGTTGGTTTTCTATTATTTCTTAATTTCCTTTTACTTTACGTCTTTTGTGAAAAATGTTTTGCCATTTCATTATCCGCCTTTCTGTTAACATATTATTTTTTCCAAAGGGTTTTTAATTTACATTTGTTTCCTGCTAACGTCTTTTGAATTTAAATGTAGCTGAATTAATTAAAACGTTGTAATAAACTGTGGTTACGTATACGCATTGCTGTTCCTTTATTTTGTATTTCAACACATACAACAGTTGGCTGAACCTTTTAGTTAGAACGCAGTTTTACCCAATCATAACTCATTTATATATTTTCAAAGAAATCATGAAATATTCTTAATAGACACAGAAAAGGTATGAAAGGAAAAACTAAGTTTAGAATATTGCAATGGAATTTTACTTCAATGCGCATAATATTCATAAATGACACTGGCGTTTCCTTTGAGTGACAAACATTTTTCAATTACGGAAAATATTTCAGTAAGATGTAAAAACTTCGTTGAAAAAAGACTCAAAGAAAAATTATATAATTTTGCAAACAAACAAATCTTAGGAAATCGCAAATATCCAATACAACGTCTTCTGTAATTTAAAACATTCATTCAAAGTAAGTAAAAATATATTTTGTTATGTTATTATTTTTTTTTTATGTCATATCTCTATTCTTCAAACAATTTTCTATGAAATCTGTCGCACAGTATTTGTGGACTATATTCCTATAATGATACCAAATCCTTTATATTTAATTTTGCTACCTAATTAAAGTGAGGGAGATAATTTAAAAATTTAACTTTAACTTATGTAAATTGTGGTCCTTTTTTGCGCATATGTACAACTAATTGCTGTATTGAATATTATTTATTAAATGTACTATACTCCCTCCTAGAAAATTTCTGCTTGGGATGCACCATTTTCCGGCACATCCTTACATGTATTTCAGTAAATTATATTGGGTAGTCGAAAAAGTCCTTTCGTATTTTGTCTATAGATGTGGCTGCCGTCACATATATCTAGCGCTACCAATCACATTGTGTCATTGGTGCTTTATTTAACCAAAAAAAAAACTAAATTCGGGGAAGTTGAAAAACAGTTAGATACGCATACCAGCATTTTCATGCATCTTCAAAATACCTAAAAATTAATAAAATTATAAAACTTAGTTTTATTTCTTGTCCAATTTCACGCTATTTTTTTTAGGAGAACACCTCGCTTAAAATTCGTCGCATTATCTTTCAAGGAGAAAAATTTTCCTTTGGCCCTAACCTTAATCGGTATTGTCGAACACTAAGCAAAAGTTATAAGATTTTGGGTGATAGACATCAGCTGAGAGCAAAAAACATGTAAATGCATGTGTGTGAAAGTGAAAACCTCAATTTGTTAGGAAAGAGAAATTGATCTATTTTATTTGTATTTACACACAAAAAATGATTACCTCTTCAGTGATGTTTGTAATGTTCATTAAAGTGCACAAGTGATGTACCAATAAAATGCAGTGGAGTAAAGACAGCTTAACATGTACTCACTCCAAGAAGTAAAATTTTACACGCACAGACTATTCGTCTTTCTAAGAAGTTATCAGCCACTAGCCTAATCATATAATAAAGCTTCATTTCCCTGTAATAATGAGAAAATGATTTTGGTTATTCCCGTTCTCTATGGTACTCGCGTACACAGTAAGCCTTTGTTCTGCTAACTAATCACAAGGCACTGACTTCTTTCTCGCTATTCTTGCATTTCGAAATCATTCCTCCCGATGAGCTGTGGTTACTTTGTACCTGTGTCTGATATATCAAATTTAGCAGATTAATACATACTGTTGATTAGTATCCTTGGGGTTATGGGCTATAGAAAATTCCATACAAAGACTTTCTTTATGTTCTATGTATATATAACTATATGAATAAATTCATTAAATAAGCATAGAAGCAGTACTGATATATATATTACATCCAAAAATATATTCTTTCGTATTAATCAATACTTGCTGTTATTTATTCCAAGCCAAAGCATAAGTAAGCGTCCCTTTCTTGATGCCAGCCAAAGAAGCTTGCTGAATATTATACAATCTATCTCGTGTAATATGCAAATTAGCTGCATTGTATCGCATTATGCTTAGCTTTTGTAACGGAAATCCTTACTCACCTGCTCAGCAGCTTATAATATACATATATATACTTATTATATTTACATATATAAATAAAGTATTTATACTTATAAGGATATGTGCGCATAAGCACCTATTATTACACATAGGCACGTTAGCAACGAAAGTATTAAAAGGATTAGCTAGTAAATCAAACAGCCTTACGCACATAGCAACATGTCTTAATTCAGAAATTTCACATAAATGTGCTCCTCCTTTCAATTTAAATAATAAATGTTAGACTCAGGGAAGTGAAATGAAAACATGTGGCTAAAATCAAATTAGTGAAAAGTCTTTAAAATTAAATATGGTTTCGTTAGATTTTGTGATTTCAGCGAGATAATTTGCATATATAATTTGAGTATAGTGAACGGCTACAAAAGCTCAAATGCGAATTCATTTAATAAATCCGCCAAAGAATGAAAATTAGGGAAATAAATTAAAAATAAGTCGTAAATCAATACATGAGGCTATTTTAATATCTATGTTTCTTTGAAATTCTAAAAAATCGTTCTGTTAAATCTTCTGTTATATTTACGTCATCCCTTTTATGCTTTTTACATTTAAAATAGCGACACCCCAGCTCAATCGTCTTAATGAAGATCTCGGAGTTTCCATGCCAGCAATAGTTCAATAATAATAAATGAGCTAAAAAATCATATTTACTTGTAATTATTTAATTTCGTTTTTTGGACATTTAGATAAAAATTTACAATGGCAGAGAAGCATGTGATCAGTGCGCTTGTATGTATGTATTGTTTTACTAAGTTCTTCTTTCGATCGTAAAGGCCGTTGAAGTAAACAAAACATATTTCGCATAATCTATCGAGACAACAGGCATAGTAAAAAGGTATTTTCCATTAAAAAAACAAATTCAAAGATTTAGGGGCGGAGGGAACGGTTGTGACAAATATGTCCCGTCAGAATTTTTGGATGGACATATTTATCCCGATCAGTACTTAAGTACCCAAGGCTTAGATACGATTTCATTTAGTTTTATTTGTAATACAATACACATTTTAGGCAAACACAAGTGAAATACATATTCCATATTAGATTATAAAATAAAATAAATTCGAGTATTTATTTATGATAAGGTGCAAAACAAAACAACAATAAGGTGCAGAGAGGAATCTGACATTCTTCGTATATGGTCTTTGTACGCCTCTCCTTATTCGTTTTGCGCAACTAGCACAACGCCTCCGATTATTTTAGCGACTATTTTTCTTTTTTTACCAGATGTACCTCTGCGGCGAACAGCTGCCTTCTCTTCTCCCTCTTCAATCATTGACAAACATCAAACTTGTTTTGCTTTCACAGAAAATACATTGACCCTTGTTGAGCTTAATATGAATTATTGGCAATTTCTTACGCTTTGGCAGTTAGTTCCTAACACAGCATAATTCAAAGTTTCAAAGAGGTTTATACATATCGAAGCATAATGTGACATCAGTTTCTTGTTTTGTAGCAGCTAATTTATAACTACGCGTTCGCCAAGATTTTCTTCGACAACTCCTTCTTCTTTACCGCAGTAGATATTAAAGTCATAAGTATTGCCGATAAGAGCATCACACCTAAGCCACATTTTAATGCCACGCTTCGTCATAATTTCGTCAATGCTCTGGTAAGCACTTTCCATCCTTGAACTTAAAAATCGAGATTTCAGGTATAGTTTAGATGCCCCTTCCATGTAGTCTTACATATATTCACCACTACTCGGACCACAAAAGGCTTCACCCTCTTCAGAAGACTCCAAAATATTAGCAATTGCATTAGGATCTATTGGTTTTAGCATTGTTAGTCTGTACAAAATATAAAAATTATAATTAATATAATTGTAACATGTTAGCAATAAATGTGTGCGTCGAACTGGGACATTTTTAGCCCAAAAAGAGTTCTGATGGGACACATATATCCCACAAACTTATACATACAAATAATTACAAAAATACAAAAAAATATTAATACTCATCAACTTCACAATATGTCAAGAACACTAGCATAACTATTTATTAACCTTTCAGCCGATTTAGAAACAGTAAAAATACAATTATCACAAAATTCACTACGAATTATAAAATACGCGTTTAATTATTCGCTCTCTAATACGAATACAAACAAATGCCGTTAAGAATAGTATAAGCTACGAATTGGAACTAGCTTAACCCATTTGAACCATTTTTTTCCTACGCTAGTTATCTTTGAACACTATTAATCATGCTTGTTAGTTATTTTTATCACACCGTGTGACTAGGCGTATACGTAACTTCAAATATATACATGTTTTATGTGCATCAATTTACTTCATATGCGCATTGGTTTAATTACAGATTTTCGATAGGAACAGTGATGTAACATTCTTTAAAATTCCTGTCTCTTACTGACTTTTTACCTCATTTTGTTGATTTGTTATAGCACAAAAGTAGGTACGTATCTATATGCGGTAGAAGCAACTACGAGTACAAGCGTAAGTTTTACATAGGAAAATCATTCGTTGTCGTCGCTTCTTTAATATACTTTTAACACTCCAATGACAATAAAAGGCATTTAAATTAAATTGTTTCTCATTGATTTTTTCGTAGTCCAAAGTTTTTTCACATAATAATTAATTAGGCTTCAATTAATAAATATAAAACATTCCTTTCCCAATAATATAGCAATATTCTATTAAGCTATACTTACAGAAGCCGAACTAACTATTTCAAGAGTGGCTTATAACATCGGAAACAAATAACTTAATAACACATTGAAGCATTTCACAACTCTTCAGGTTCAGTGAACTACTTCTAAAACAATTTTCAAACAATTCCGCGGTTGCTACTTGAACTTAACACCTATTGAATAACAGACGTTCATAAACATTCGCACATACCAGCAAGTTATGCCTAGAGCAGAAGTTGTTGTAAAAGTATCATGAGGTAAGAAAAATATGAAAATGTCCAACAGTATAAAGTGAGTTGAGCAACTTGAATTATCATGTCACCCACTCACGTGTTAGAGAGGATTGCGCTTGACTTTTCCAGCAGTGTGCATAAGCAACTTCGTTAATTAATGTTGCTACAAGATCCATATAAATAATCATTATTTCGTATTATGGATTTTTTAGGAGAATTACCATATTTTTCTGTTCAACTTATATTTTTTGTGTATCAACATTTTATGTATTATTCAGTACTTCTACAAAATATTAATATCTTATTTACAGTAATTAGAACATAGTCTATATAAATTTTAAATCTTTCTCAGAAATCAAACTTCTCATTCCCTAAAATATTTTTAGTAGTAAAATTGAGTAAATGTGAATAATATTACTACAAATTTCACACATTTCACGGATAATTCAACTTTTCTTCTATTTGTATTCAACCATTCGTATAAACTGACATATTCACACAGAAAATTATGCAATTTGAATTTAAGTTTAATACCCAAAGCTAAACCAACAAAAATCAAAATAAAAATCAAACAAAATTAAGCTTCACATTCAATTTAGGTCTACACCTTGAAGGCTACAATTATTTGGAAAAATAATACTTAAAACTTTGGTAAATCATCTTTTACACTTGGGTATGAGCACTAGTATTAGCACCGAAGCGGACAGGTGAAGCATGACTCAAAACAATTGATATTATGACTATTTAACTGATTGCCTCTTGTAATTCGGTATTTGGCAGACCTGGTGTTACAATCTGACCACTCACGCCAATTGTAAAGTTTGACATTTTTGATGTTATACATGCTCTGAACATACTGATATACGAGAGCAACAAATTGATTTAAATAACGCAAAAATTATTTGTTGCTACTTTTGCGTGGATTATCTCAGCAATAGTGCATCGGTGAACTAAACTCAATTCTTGGCAATGAAGCTTAATCAAGTACAAATGTTTATCCGTGATGTGGTAAATTCAAATGAGGTCGTAGATCACACTAAGTTGCGTTTTGTGAATGCCATCCAAAGTCAGTTGATGTTCCGAAAATTATTGATGCTGTGCTCAAGTGATCTATTATGCGATTGAGATAATTTAATAATAATTTAGGTATTTGTATGACCAGCAATATTGCAAGGACATTTGACTCATTTGTTAACAATGGATACCACAAAATTTGGCAGTCCTTCAAAAACAGGTTCTTGCCGGTTGGTCGAGAGAAATTTTGAAAAGAAAAGAATTATAGCGGTGCTACGAAACACGTCTATGATATCATGACATGTGATGAATCGTAGATTTATGCGTATGAATCTGAAAGTAAAAAGCAGTCGACTGTATGAATGTTTCAAAATGAGCCGAATGGTTGTCTATTTTTTCGATGGTTATTATTTATTTTTGTTCTCTAATATCAGAATATAAAAGGAAACCCTCAAAGATGTGAAATAATTTTGGAGTGTACAGAATGACTTGTTAATATTATAATTATGAATGTTTCAAGATGAGCCTGCAAAAGAATATAGATCTTTATAGAGAATATTTTGAAATACCTTAAAACGAAATTCAATATTTATATTTTGTTCTCTAATACCGAAATATAAAAGGCAAGTCTTATAGATATTAGGTATCCAAATATCACCCTTACGCCTTTTTATCTTTTGAATTTCGCGGCTAGAGGAACGTTCCGTGAGATTAATGTTGTTTTGGGGGATGGTACTCTATCACGTCGAAAGGTTTCGACGATTCAGAGTGGGTGAAAACGACACCAAGAATAAGCCACCCGGCGGAAGATCTATGACGATGAATACCGATCAAATCATGGAAAACATCGTGTTAGACCGGCATGTGGTATCTCGTGATATCGTCCAAAAGATGGGAGTCACACAACCATTTTAAGCCATCTGCAGAAGGCTGGATACACAAAAAAGCTTGATGTTTGCGTACCGCATGATTTGACGCAAAAAAAAACTTCTGGACCAAATCATCGCCTGCGATATGTTGCTGAAACGGAACGAACTCGACCCATTTTTGAAGCGGATTGTGACTGGCGACGAAACATGGATCACATACGACAATATCAAGCGAAAACGGTTGTGGTCGAAAGCCGGTGAATCGCCCTAAACAGTGGCCAAGTCGGGATTTACGGACAGGAAGATTTTTGTATTATGAAGAAGCCATCTACATAGAAACAGATTAAAGAACGAAACGTCGCTTATTTGAACTAAATCCCATCACTGCAACACATTTTATAAAGCATTGAATAACGAGGAAAAAATCGGAAGGGAGATATTTGACAACTTAATATGATAATAATTTTGGAATGTACAAAATAAGTTGTTTATATTTTGACGAATATGTACATATGTAAGTGGCAAGTTCATTTTTACAGACGACAAATATTTTCCTCAGAATTTCCATGGAAGCACATGACAACGCCATCTAGAATGTAACGTCAATAAGTTATATGTTGGAAAGGCGTTGCGCTCCATAAGCCACCAGATTACTAAAAACATTTTACTCTTGCCACTTCAAGGAAAATAAGGTAAATAAGGTATTTTTTTTCATTCCACTTCTTCTGGCATTTTTTGACTGAAAAACAACATGGATTTCAAAATGTTAGCTCAGGTGGCATTTGTGTGCGGTATAATAAAGGTTTTATAAGCCGTTTCCGTCAAGTTTTGCGAGCACAATTGAGTAATAATAAACAAAATTCAAAGCAAAATTGTACAATACAATTCTACACATGAGAATACCTTTCTGAAGAGCATAAATGAAGCATAAGGCAACAGCCAATTAATCATTTATCAAGCTGCGGAAAGCAACAGACTGACGCTAAGTAATCGTTAAAGGCAGATATGCAGATATGCTCACAAATACATTCGAATATATAAATTTATTAAAACAGAGTTTTTTTAGAAGTTGTCCTATAATCATCAGATACATATTTCTCATCTCATTAAATGCACTCAAAATTTCGCCGTTGGTAAGGCGATCGCTTTCAAATCACTTAATTATGTTAATCAGTACAGTGTATCCAGTTACATGGTAATGCTGGTATACACCAAACAGAGAAGTGATAAATAGAAGAAGCAATTAGTTGCAGTGCAGTGGTTAGCACCGGATACCAATTAGTGCGAAAATTTGGTAGAATTCTGGTGATGATACAAATAAACAGAATTGAGCGCAAAATACTGCTAATGCGAAAATACATTCATTCATAATTATTATGATTACTATTTATATACACACCAGATATGCCTACGACTTTTCAATTGAATATCTTTGATTGGCGTACGAGTATAAGCATATTAACCAACGCAATGTAATCTGACCGTCTGTAGTGTGCAAATGTTCTGACTAGACACGATTGGTACAATGTAATGATCTCCGACTTGAATACGCACTTTCACATTTGTCAAATGAACCATAAGCCCATTGCAAGGATGAACCACTTCAACTCAATGTAATATTGAGTTCATCAACCGGACAACGTAATAACTGGTAAAAAATTTTACGGTTTGTAGGCATGTGCACGATATGAATACTAAATATATGTATGTGAGTGCTGTGGTAGCGAAAACACTGAACTTCAGTGCCCGTGCATTTTGAAAACTCTATACATTATCTTAAAAGTATACATAGCTAAGCAAGATAGATATAGAGTTATGCATACAAAAGGGTGATTCAAAAAAAAAATTTTTGGCACCTCTAAGAAAGCCTCTCCAAATATGAGTTTTAAATTGTAACGGCAAGGTCCTCCTACATACAGTTTTCTATTTTTTCTTATTATCAGATAGGAAAATTTATATCTCGCTCCCAACTGCTTGAAAAAATATCTTGTGCCTTAGATTTTGTAGGAAATTGAATGCTCTACAAAAAAGGTCTCATATGATTTTTTCGTAAACCCAACCGTTTAAAAGATATTAACAGTTACAGATTATTTTTGGGAAAATTTTTTATTTCTTATTAATTTTAATACTCAATGAAAAAAAAATTATTATGAATGATAAGTTTAATGTACATACCGCCTACATCACTTAAGCTGAAACAATTTAATTTACCCAGCTCAAATATTATAAACTCCTACCGACAGTGCAAAAATGGATGAAATCGGAAGATGACGCCGCTCACTCTCCATACATATAACGGTACTGTTAAAAATACTAAATGCGCAATAAATTAATAACTAAATACGCCAAAGACATTAAATTTTGCCTCCAAGATGGTATAAGAGGGCTATATGGGAGCCGGTGTGTGGCGAAATCTCATATCTCGGGATCCGACCAACCGATTTTGCAAAATTCTAATATTCCTATGTCACAGTACCAAAAAGGACGAAATCGGACACAACCACGCCTACCTCCCATATAACATAATTTTAAATTCCACTTGATTATTTTACTTTCCAAAACATAAATCAAAAAGCGATTGATATAACGGGATAAAACTTAACGATCAAAAATTGTTCAATTCAATCCAACACTGTTCAAGACCTTAGGTACCGAGTATTTTGATCCCGTACCTATGGTTGAATTTTGATCGAAAATGTCGGTCAATGAGTGAGATATATAATTGAAATAAAAAATATAATCCTTCTCTGACAATGGTATCTGAGTGTCAAAAATGGCGTAAGTTGCGTCAATACTTTTCTTAGGCCCCATACATATATCTATAGCCTATATATCGGCCAATATTTAGTTATCTCAATGAAAATGAGAGAACGTGTGTTACTCATAACTCATAAAATCTCTGTGCCTAAAATAGATAAAACCGAAAATGTTCGGTTCCACCTGAACTTGGCCCTTCATACTTATTAATAATTAATTGCATACACAAAGTTTTTAAATTTAATTTACAGAAAATATATGAATAAACTTTTATCAAATAAAATAGTCTCGTTTGAATACATTTACATTTATTTACAATTATTTAGTTTTCTGCTCAAACTTCAGTTTATGGAAATCGCTGGAAAATGAACGCTCAATCGATTCAAATAACCATTTTAGCACGAAATAATAATTCTCAATTAAAACAACACCCGATGGCGAAATTACTTTCGCACCAACTTAATAATAACAATCAGCAGCAGCAGCTATGTATTGGCATATAAAAAGTATGTATGTGTGCGAGTAAATATTTTTCAGCGAAATTCACAACGCATGCTCACGCCCACACAGCAAGCAATTAAGCTCCATTCATCCATGCTAATCGCTATGAAAAGCGATTAATCTCGCCATGTCACGCCATTTTCTGTCACTTTAACTGACGACATCCAAATGAGATGTGTAGATAAGCATTTAAAATCACTTTGTAACAGTTATTTAGTTGATTGTCAACGAACAATTTGACACGAACTGTGTTATGCTTAAAAATTAATTTTTTTCCTAATTAAAATATTTGAGCGCTTGCGAATAAATTACTTTTTATCACTTAAAAAAAAGCAAAAATTGATGTTATGAATTGAAAACACTTAGCATAATAACATCACGATTAAGGGGGTATTATACTCTATTTGTTTTCTTGTATTTAAAGTTTAGACTTTCAAAAATATGACCTTGAAAGGATTTTCCAAAATTCGACTTATTTTCGGAGATACAACCGATTTTGTGAGGTGGCGTCCGTGTTCACTAGAATTGTCTCCTAAACTTTAAACGCGTTTTTCTCGAAACTACTTCTTTCCACACGGTACCGGCATTATCTCAAGTTTTATACAACCGATTTACTTGAAATTTTGGGTGAACCTTCTTTATATAATCCTTTATCGTTCCTACTGGCATCGAATCAAAATTTGTTTGTTTTTAATATTTAAAAAATTTCAGGAATTTCAAAAAAAAGCGTAAAAAATTATTTTTATTTTCAGGCAGTCGCCATTTAAAAAAAAAAAAATTTCGTATTCCCGGACTATAACAGCATCCTTACTGATTAAGAATTTCTTTTGATTTTTTTTCTCAGACCACCCGGAGAGTCAGAATCAATGTCACCAGGATGCGCCATTTTTGTTTTACACCTGTCTCTCCCTCCCTCTCTAATCATTTTAATTTTAAATATTTTTTTGTAAATTTTTTTTTCTGTATTCTTAAGATATCAATAAAAACACCATAAAAAAATTGAGGGTAAAAATTTTTTTGGTTTTTTTTTTTAATAAAATTCAAAAAACTGCCTAAAATTTGACTTCTACAGTAGAATACTCCCTTAAGAAAAATAATTAATTTTATTATATAATTTAAAACATTTAACTCTATTATGTATTTTAACGTTTTAATTTCTTACTATTATTAAGTTAACAACAATGAAAAGTTAGCGAACAGCAAATGTCTCAGATGGTCCATCCTTTGAGTCCAATTTTCGATGACTCGTTTTAGGATTTCGACTGATAACTGGTGAATGACACGCGTGACGTGTCTAACGGTGTGATGTCATACAATTTTATTGTCTAATCGGTCCAGACGATGTGAATGTGAAATTATCTCATCACCGAAGTGTTCTCTCAACAAATCCATTGATTGATGCGATGTGTGAGAAGTGGCGTCGTCTTTTTAAAACCAATTAAAATCGATGATTCCACCGGCTCATCAACTTCACCAGTCGTTGTTTTTCTGAATGGCAGCTCTGATATCTCTTCTAGTTGCTTTTCGTTCCAAATGTGGTTTGGTTACAATACCCATTGAGCGTGAAATTGGCCTCATCGCGGTACAAAATTTGACTCGAAAACGTCGGATCTTCTTGGAACTTTTCAGAAGCCCATAAGGCGAAACGATGCCGCTTGGGAAGGATTGAGCGGCTTCTGCTCTTACACAACCCGTATTTTGTACGCTTTCAATTTAAGATCTCGGTATATTGACCATAAGTTGAGCGAAGTGCGTGAAACACATTCTTTACAGAACGTGAATTTTCGTAATAAAGTTAAACAATTTGTAAACGTTGTTCAGGCGAAAGTCTTTCTATAATGAAATGCCAAGCAATACTGAACAAAACTAACATGACAGCTTGACACGACTGACGAGCGATCTGTCAAAAACAGGTTATTGAAAGAAGTACTTCCATTTGGATCACACGTTATGCTGACTAAAGACTGTCTATGAATAAATTTTAAAAGAAAGTCGGATACTTCACTAATATTAAGATTTCTAAGTGAAATAATAAAGAGTGCAAAGTGCAAATATATTTGAATCCTTTTCACAGCGAAACATATAATTAAACATTAGATTTTAGTCACGCCGAAAATATTGTGTTGAAAGTTTTTTATTTCAAGCAATACAAAAATTTAACATTATAGACTTTTGCGCTGACAATGCTCTTAAAACTAATTTCAATATCCAAAGGGGCAGGCTATCTTGGGGCAAAGTGTTTCCAACAAGGTTCTATTTCTGCAACATATTTTATAAAAACTTTATTAGTCAAGTATTTGTGTAGTTAGTTATTTCTTAAATATAGACACTGATTCCAATTATATTATTTATTCCAATCACACAATCAGAAAGACAAAAGCAATCTGTTTCCCACTGAGTTCTGATCCTGCTAGCATTGGCGTTCTGTTTAGAATCCATTCAAGTGGGGCTGACACCCTCTTATCCATTTGGCCACTGCACACACATGTCTACAGCTTACGATTGTAGCTGTTTTTTTTATTTTCTTGCTCATTATTTTCTTTCTTTATAGAAACAAAATGGTTATACAATCATATTAATGTGATTACTTGACACCAATAACGCGATCAAATGCATCAAATAAGATACTAAGAAATTCAATTTTCGTACAAAAGCTTCTGGGTGATTACTCTTCTCAAACATACCAATTATCTAATACTTTATCTATCTAAGCGAAAATTTATTTTCCACTAAAGTACATTCTCTACTTAAATGTTCTTAATTGTTCATAACTATGCCGCGTTGTGATTAAAGAAAATGAAATATTAAAATAGCATATACTTATAACCTACACCCTTTGTGGTTGGTATATTATAGTCACATACATGCTAATATAATTGTACTGAAATAATTGTTGAATTAAATGGGAATGTGTGCGGATATGTTAAATATACTTTAGAAAGTGTAAATGAACGGGTATAAATGGGGTATTCTATACAAAATCAACCACTTTTGAACCCGACCCCTTTAGATTTCGCTGAAACTTATCCATCCTTTTCTACCCTTTGAAAAACATTTTTGAGAATTTTTTCAAAATTTTTTGTCCAACTTCAAAAAAGTTATAAATTTTGATATTTTTTTGCTAAAAAATGGCTTTTTTATTGTCAAATAGCCAAAACTTATGTAGAAATTGACTTTTGCGGACTCTTTTTTTTTAATTTTTGTTTTTGAATAAACTTTTCGAAAAAATACACAAAAAAATTAACACGTTCAACTATATAAAATAATCGGTTTTTTTAAGTAAAATCGTAAATTTTTTTTTTGGAAGTTCGCCATTTTTTTTTTTTTTTTTTTTTTGGCTGCTAGATAAGCCACATTATAAATATCTTAAACAAAAGTGTGCGATTAGTCATGCTGCACGAATACAATATCATTGTACACATATTTAGAGGTACATATTCATGAATGATTGTGGCAAATTTTGTTTATAATTATGTTTTACCGCACAAGCAACAATATATTGTAAGTTTGAAAGTCTAGATATTTAGATATAATAACTGTGATGGCCATTTTCTATTGAAACTATCTTTTTAAGCGACTTTATTAAACTCGATTTGCACTTAAAAATTACTTTCAATACATTCCTAGTTATCGAATTATCTTGTAAAGATGCTAGAAAAACAAAAAACAAATCTATCCACACAAATTGGGCACAAAGCATTAATATCCTTTCAAAATTTAAGTTGTGGTGTATTATTAAATTTTATTTAAATCAGTTTGCGTTTACTGTCAGCGTTATCTGAGTTTAACACCCCTATTCTGTGCACAGACAAATTAATAAAATATTGAAAATGAACTCAAATATTTCTCAAGCGGGAAATATTTTAGTATTCTGTGACAATCTTGATAAAAGCAAAAGCTTCAATTCGCAAAGCTTTTCCCCACACGTGTGATGAACAAAATAATGTAAATGGAAATAGCTGATTTCTATTCAAATTATATTGATAGCAATATGCGTGCAGTCAATTGCTCCTATGGTGCTTTTTATTCCAAATTTTCTAAAAAGTCTGGAATATATTTCAAATAAATTAGCTTAAATTAGCATATTGTTAATACTTGTCCCGTTTTTATCAAAGTTTCTTTTTGCACAAAGGTATTCTCGCTTAAAGAAAATGGTTTGCTATCGTCGCGTAAGCATTTTAAATGCCACGAGCGATTCCTATTCTCACAATTTTCATCTTCGTTTAACAATAATAACAAAAGTAAAATATCCCGATGCACAATCGGATATTTAATTCATAACGAGCACTGTCCAGAACATTTGACATCTTAACAACTTATAAAGAAAAGAGCTTTTTATTTCAGACACAGAATACGAAATGCTTGATAAATTTCAAATTTTGACAAATTATAAATATGTTGAATTTGTCAAGTGCACAGAATAGCGGTGTAAGTGCAATATATAATTTAACAAAATAAGCTCACGTATACGCACTGGTGTCCATCTGTCTGAAATTTTCAATATTCACAAACATTTATACAGGCAAATATACACTTATGTATGTATGTAGGTATTATTAATATGAAGGGGAAAAAGTGAACCTGAATCTGACACATCTCAAATATTTGACTTGCGCTTGTCACGTACTCAGGTTGCTTGTGTGTTGTTTAGAACTGAACCCAAGAGTGTTTTGTTTCTCTACGGTAAATGCCACGTTTTTGAACACGATCTTTTACACAAGTTGGTGCAAAACTGTGCTGACTTCAACACAAACATATATAAGTATTTTAATGTTCACTTATTATTGTGCAAAGTTACTGGTAACTTTTTAGAATAGACTTTCCATCAACTCCGTGCTATAGGTTGAGGCAGTGATTATGCCCAAAAACTATTTAATTTTCGGCACAATGTTGTAAAGTTGAAAAGTGTCATTACTTAGTAAAAGAAAACAATCAAATTATTATATTATATAACATAACAACAAACCTTTTGGATTCACTTCAAGTATAAAAAAATCCACAACTTTTGTATGCCTGAAGCTATGCAAGCTACACAACTGCGTATTTGTTTACGACATCAAACTTTTAACTTTTGTTTTGTTTACAAGAATTTGGAGCATACAATGTTTATAGCTTTGAGCCGACACATATTTTCAAATGTTGCTAAGGGCTGGCTTTTATTTTTCGCAAGGGCGAATGCAGGAAATTAAAGCTGTTGTATTTGTAGATGCATAGCACTTATTTGCTACACGAATCCTTACGTACATAAAAGCAAAAGGTTGAAAAGACCACAGTAAAGGCAGCGCTAAGTTTCATCGAAAGAGAGCGTTAGATATTCATACAATGTCATCATTTACGCAGTAATGACTTTAAATGTTCAACATAGAGCTACTGAGAAGTACCCGTAGGCATTATTGCCATACGATTTTACTATTTTCTCAAGCCTTATAATGATATTATTTTGAGAAGAGGCTCAAAATTGGTATAATAAACTCATTTGAATTTTTCAAAAGTAAAATTTTATATGTAAAGGAAGTTGTAAAAACTGGCATTGTTTAATGATTCAGCGGCAGGTAGCGTATACAGATTTATATCGTGGTTTTCGTATTTCGTCAATAGATGTCATTGCAGTCGTATATCTCCAGTGCTATCAATCACATTGTGTCATACCATACAGCGTTGGAAAGCGGAGGTTTTAAGTTTCATTTAACCAACAAATTCGAGAAGTTGAAAAAAATTACAGCTGTTCAAAAATGAGTGAAAATAATGAAGAAGTTCGCTATATTTTAAAATTTTTGTATAAAAAGGTAAGAATGCCACGCAAGCCGCCATTGAAATGAATTGTTAAGTTTACGGAGACGATTCTGTATTAGTTCGTGTAGCATAATGATTCGCGCGCTTCTGTTCTGGAAATTTCAAAATTACGACTTACACTGATGGAAGTTTTGCACTAATGGAATAATCTTTCTAGGGGAAAAATGGGAAAAGTGGTCGACCAAAATGGTATAAATCGATTGATTTATTATTATAAATTAAAAAAAGGTTTAAGTTTGATTAGAAATAAGAAGTCTTTTTCGACTATCCAATATTAAATTTACCATACATGATTTGCCCCAAGTTTCAGAAACTTCTACATAGGAGTTTAACATATTGTCGCATAATGAACACTAAGAAAATGTTTTTTTTACATATATAGCTACAGAAAGAACTATTTTCAGGTAGATAAGCTGATAATGGTTCTGGGATAAATGTGTCAATTATTTGTCCTTGTAGCATGTATGTATGTATATGTAAACACATAAAAATACGAATATCTCGGAAAACATTCAACTACCGCAAGCTATAAATTCGGCGCATAAAGAAAAAATTTCAGTAACCTACCGACGAGTTTCAAAATTTGGAAATCGCACCTTGCATAAATACGTCCGGCAACAGGAGAACACTTATGAGAAAACTAAAAATGTTAGCAGTAAAACAAAACAGATCTCTGTAGTTTATCAAATCATTGCATGAAAAAATTGTTAGGAACAAACTACAAGAAAATAAGAAGCTTTGAAGAAAGAGGAAGCGGAACGGGAGTAAGTAAACGGTTATTTTACATAAATTCATTTTGATATAAACAAAAATTAAATAAATGCTTATTTTTTTAATGAATGTGTATTTATATTTTGGAGCTTCACTTTCATTAATTCATAGCACACTTGATACTCTGTCTAAAACTAAAGACACATAAAAAGTTTTGCTCTTTTCATCTCCACAAATTACCTTTGAAGTTTTTAAAAAATTACGTATTTGGACCGTGCAAGAAGCTGAACTGAAGCAGAAGGATACTACTTGTATTTTGAATAAAATAAACTTATTACCGTAGCTACAGTATATTTAAACCAGCTAATAAGCACAGTTTTTGTCTTATTTGAAAATAATATTCCGCTACTGGAAAAGAAGTCAACATTTCTTTTCCTAACAAAGGTTACGAATAATATTGCTACGTACGATCCTTCTGCTTTATTTCTCTACCTTTTGTCGTTTTTGTTATATTCGCCACATGTGCGGTTTGTGTGGGAACATTTATTATCAAACAAATGCATACATGTTGCGTTTGTTCGAGATACAAATTCCATGAAAGCATGGTTGTATGCTTCTTTCCCCATTATTTCTTAATTTTCTTTCAACATTATAATTGTTTTCGAATGCACTTTTTTCTTTTCTCTGTTTAATGTTTAATATTATGGTGCTTCATTTATATTCATTTTCTTCATCACAAATACATTAAGAAAATTAGAATTATATAACAAAGTAAAGGGTAATTATTTTGAACATTGATTTTACATGGCTATGTATGTACAATTTTCTTTAAATAAATGAAAAAAATATAAAAAAAAAATCGGCCCACTCCGGGATTAGCAGGGATAGTTGTCAAATTAATTAAAGTGTTGACGAACTTAAAAAAACAAAAAAAAACCGATTATTTTATATATTCGTAATTGAACGTTTTAAATTTTTTTCGCGTATTTTTTGCGAAAAGTTCATTCAAAAACAAAATTTTTTTTTAAAAAAAAGGTCCCCAAAAGTCAATTTCTACAAAAGCTATGGCTATTTGAAAATAAAAATCCATTTTTTTGAAAAATTCATAACTTTTTTAAAGGTGGACAAAAAATTTTGAAAAAATTCTCAAAAATGTTTTTCAAAGGGTAGAAAAGGATAGATAAGTTTCAGCAAAATCTAAAGGGGTCGGGTTCAAAAGTGGTCGATTTGGTATAGAATACCCTGTATACTGTAACTGTAAACTCAAAGATATATTGCATATGAAACGTTAAGTAATCATACACCTTTTTATAAAATACAATAGCTATTCAGAAACAAATACCGTTTTGATATAAGTAGACATTTTGTCGGCCATCCTTTTCACAATTTCCACCTGGCATATTAAAAATTACGCTTAACATAAAACATGAAACGAACGCCTTACACTTTCTTAATATACTTATGCTAAACTTATTCATGTACTAGCGTGTATTTGTATTCGATATACGGCGACAGGCACTTCCTTTTCTCCAAGGTTTAATCACCAAACTTCTTATCCTTTTGCTTATATCTAAGCGCTAACACTTTCGTTTTATTCATTGCGATTCACAATTCGTTTCAGACAAACACTGCCTCCTTTGCCCTCAGGTATTTTTATTACCTTCTTCAACATTGTTTTCAGCAAATTAGTGTAGAAACTTGAATATATTGTTTGGGCATATTTGAATACGAAGTGACCATAAAGAGCTCCTCAATTCTGTGTACATTGAAATTAGCTCAGGCAATGTTTACATTGTTTGTTATACTAGCATTCGGTTGATATTCGTTGATGTATATTAAATTAGAAAAGAACAAACAAATTTTTGAGCTCTCTTACTTTTAGTAATGCTAAGAATGGTAATGAGTGTATTTTGTTAACACAAATTCAAAAATAATATTTACATTCTTATCAATTTCATTCTTTTGTGATGTCTTCGGATTCCTGTTTTTCTATCGATATTTGTGTTAAGCTCTGGCCATTCAACACAGTAATAACCTAATTTTCGGCATATTGCGATGAACTTGTAAAAGGCATATTATTTGAGCACATAAAGGCAATCGAATTATTATAGACGACAAGCTCAAGTAAAAAAAATCCTCGATTTTGCTATTTCTAAAGTATATAAACCAAACATACTGATTTATGATATCAGCCTATTACTTCGTCTTTTTCCAACTCTTTTAGTGGTATATAAGAGTTTAAAGCATGCAATGTTATCGATTTTTATGCATACATAATTATATACATACATTTTCTCGCACATACTTTTATGTCATTAAGAAAGAGAAATAATTCTATGTTTTTTTTTCTAATTTTGAATCATTTGCCTTACTTTGAGTAATTCTTATATACAAAATTTCCTTAGATAAAGATTTGCTTGCATATTTAATTTCAATTGCTCACACATTTATGCATTGCCTAAGTCCGCACCTAACTCTGCACTAATTGAACGTGTATGAGAGTTTTCAGCTTAGAAATCTCTATTTTTTCTTGCTGTAATTTATGACTGAAATGGCTGTACAACAGATTTCATCGGCTTAGCACTAGGCCACTTAAGAGTAAAAGATGTGTGACACACATAAATACGAAGATATGTACATACTACATATGTATATGGAAATATGGAATCGAATGCTTTAAGTTTTTCATTAGCTTTAAATTCCTATATATTGCTTAACAATATTGCAAGCACTCACTTCTGCTGGCGACGTAAATCAGAGCGAGTAAATAATAATTCATTATGATGTTACGCATACGTCATGGTGGCCAATACAGATTATAGTGAATATTAATTATGTACCATACCTCACTGACCATTAATTATTTTCTGTTAATCCCTGTGTGCTGTTTGCAGGGAGTAGTGTGAAGTGTAATGCAAGTAGGGAGTTTTGCTTTTTTATACATCGTATATGATTGTCTAAATACAATTTCTGCGTCTAATATTTTTTTTATTCAGTCATCTTGAAAAATTTAAGAACGAGCTAACAATTAAGCTAATTAGTACCAAAAAACACGGAAGTGATTTGTAAAAGAAGAACGTAAATTTGATAAAAAATAAATTTCGTTAATAGCAAACACTTTGATTTTGATTTATAAACGTTTTATACTTATATCTAACTTGTGACAGGGATTATATATATTAATAAATATTTAAAATAGTTTAATAAAATTTTAGCGACAAAAGAATATATGTTGTAGTATTTACTATCGTGTATAGTAACTGGATACTGAATGCCTTAGATTGAATTATTTGATTTCCATGGAAATAATGCGTTTGCTTTGGCACCAGCAATTATAATTTCATATTCATAGAAATTAATTTGGCGTTGTAATTAAACGTGCGCGACGCGCAATTTATAATGAGATCAAAAGGAAATTAGCTAATGTTGGTGTTTTTATAAATAATACAAACTTTATTAAGGTATTCTAAGAAAAAGTTATCACATTTCCGACTAAGATATTAAAAGAAATGTTTAAAGCGTATCAAAAGTTTGACGAATTTTCTTGTTACAAAATAGGAAAACGAACAGAAAGTAGGAACATTTATATATATAAGAAATGGAAGTTTTACACTTCCGAAACATACTTCTCTACAGGTCGCGGAACTAATTTATGTACGAACTTGTTTACATTTTACTAGCTATGGATATTTATTAATATTGGTAGTTGCATATTAAATTGGGAAGGATACAGGATTTTTTTAACCATCTTAATTGTTGTAGTATTTCTAAGAAAATTAATAAATATATTATGCATAATCGCATGCAAATTGAAAAATATTATTTACATTATTATCATTTTCTTTCTTGCGCGTTGTCCTCGGATATCCACTTTTTATATTGACTTTTCTTTAAGCTCTGGCCACTCTTCACAAGAATAACGTAATTTTCAGCACATTGTTATGAACTTGTGAAAGGCAAATTATTTGACCAAAAGAGGGCAATCAAATTATAGTAGCTGATAACCTCAAATTATTTCCATCACTTCAATATCAGACTCAAATAAAGCCCCACAATTTAGCTATTCTTAAAGTAAATAAACCCACACACAATGGATTTAATACATGAATAAATTACTTTTTCTGTAACTCTTTTGATAGAATACACATATTTGGAAATTGATAAACGAAGTTGCCTGATTAAAAGTACTCCTCCATTTTTGAAATTTTAAATTTTTACTAAGCAGCGAAGCAACTCAAAACATTCGAAGCATACCATAAAATCATCAAGCATCCATAAAAACCGTATATTTAAAAATTATTCTACAACTCTGCCATCCCCTTCAAAGTAGTCCCCTTGGGCAGCTATACAGCAATTCCAGCGCGTTTTTCATGCCTCGTAACATTTCTGGAACGCTTCGACTGGGATGTCCGCGAGTACCCTCGTCACGGCCGCCTGGATGTTCCTAATCGACTTAAAATGGTTCCTTTAACCACCGATTTTGTTTCAGGAAACAAGAAAAAGTCACAGGGTGACATGTCGGGCGAATAAGCCGGCTGTTGCAAAACGGCAATCCCTTTAGAGGCCAAGTACTGGGACACGCTGAAGGCGGTGTGGCACGGCGCGCTGTCGTGATGAAGGATCCAGTTACGAGCGATGTCTGAGCGCACCATGTTGACTCGTTTTCGCAATCTTTCGAGTATTTGGCAATGGTAGACTTGATTCACAGTTTTCTCCGGTGGAACGAATTCTTTGTGGACGATTCCACGGCTATCAAAAAAGGCATTAATCATCGTTTTCACCTTCGGCTTGCTCATGCAACCATGCGGAGACAACCATTGTGACTAAGAGCACTATCACCATAGACTCTTACAAGTTTAGCGTACGTTTCCGAAGCTATTTCACCCAATCTGGCGCACAATTTTTTCGCGACGCGTTGCTCTTGATTTCGTTTTTCTATTTTCGTACGAGCACTAGAATCACACGTCTACTAAACTTGACGCAGCAGGCGAACTAAACAAGATGGAGCGATGGTACATATATCAATGGAGAGGGGAGGGATGCGGGAAAAAGGGAAGAGAAAGGGAATTTCAAGGTCATAGGTTTATCAGAAGCGCAGCAATAAAATCAGTCTCATTACTTAATTGTCAAACCTCGTATACCCTTTCAGTTATAAATTAATAAAAGAAAATTAACGCAAGATTGATTTTAAATAAAAAAAACAGCTTTTGGTCTTTCGATTTGTAATTTCTTTTTATAATCATAAGAACATGCATGCTTGGCTATGGAATAACACAACGGTCGGATGGCCTCCACGGCGATACAAATACGCTTTAATACATACTTGTGTTTTTCATGACTATTCTGCTTAAATGTGGCCGAATTTCCTTGAAAGCACTCGTGGCTGCTGACTATTTGAAATATACCTGTGTCTATAATATCCCAATAAAGAGAAATCTAATGATGTTAAATCACACAATCTAGGGGACTAATTCGGGTCATCAAAACGAGAGAGTACATACAACATTTCATTTAGTAATTGAAGTGTTTCACGGGTTGTATGACACATTTGGTTACATCGACATCATCCAATTTCAACAAAGGTAAAATTATTACGGCGCGATGTCGAACACCAGTAACAAACGCAGTTTGCTCAGCCTTATTTTCAAAAAAGTATGATCAAATTATGCTTCCAACCAAAAATCCACACCGAACAGTAACATTTGTTTTTCGGAAATCACTTGTGGGATTAACAAACCCATCAAAGTGGAAATGTGCTTCATCGCATGGGATGATTTGGCACGAAAATTTAGCATCCATTTTTTGATGCTCAATAATTCATTCAACAAACGCTCTTCGTTGTGCATGATTATTAGGCTTCAGTTGTTGTGTTAATTAAATTTTATATGGGAGGAAACACAGATCTCTTGTATACGCTGTAGAGAGCTTCTTAAAATTTGCAAGTCTCGTTCATGACGCCGAATTGAGGTTGTTGGATTGTCACCGACTTGACTTATTATAATTTGAATGACTTGGTTTTGAACGACCAGTGTGTTTGGCGTCTCCTGGAATTTTAAATTAATCTCTTTATAGTTGACGAAGTTAAAACAATATTCTGACCATATTTTCTATGCAATTTGTGAACTGCTTCCAAGATATTATTCAATAATGAAGATGTTCTAACGTGTAACACTCCATTTTTACTAAGCCTAAACTATCAGCTGTCGATTACTTAATAAACGGAAAGAATTTTTCATAAAACTTTTAGAGTTTTGCGCACTTTAGTATTCTTTATTATATTTCTAGATATTTATTTAAAAATATTAAAAATTATATTTTCCTGTTTTATTTAAACTATTTTCCGGTATCGTTCAACCCTAGTGAAAAAAACAATCGCATATATCAGAAAAATTATAGTATCAGTATTATTATAATATTTAGATTTCCGTGTATTCCAGTGTTTTCACTTTAATTTTAATCAGTAATAAGTAAAAGTTACTCTTAAAATTGTGCTGGTAATAAACTATTATAAATCAAAGGATATCACTTTCAATATTGTAACAGAATTTGTAAAAATTACTGTGAAATTTACCAACATTAATTATTAACATTATTTAGTTATTACAGATATTTCCAACATTAACTATTTTAATATGAACACTGAATGTATAGAGAAATTTATTGAGATATTTAAAATGTAATAATTTTAAATCTTTATAATACCATGAAAAAGAGGAAACTGAGTTAACATTTTAAATTCTCCGTTTGGACTTTTCATACGAGGGCTGATATATATATATTTCTGGCCTAAGTAACACTAAGTGTTGCCAGGTGCAATCTGACATTTGCATTGGAAAGTTTGACATTTTTTAGCATAACATCACTCAGAACGTTTTGTCATTTAATCGTGAATTCTTTTATTTAGAGGGAATTAAAAATTCATCTCGGCCA
>CM050323.1:116012763-116020263 GCA_027475135.1 Bactrocera correcta
GCCCATGGCTCTGCTCCATATAGGATGACGCGAACGTTAAGTGACTTATAGAATTTGGACATTACTTCTCAATTGCCTACTCAGTCCGAAGTCCGCCCTATTGGAAAGAGTTATTCTGTGTTGGATTTCATGAAAGATATTGTTGTTGGTGTTAATGCTGAATCTAGGATAGACGAATTTATCCACGACTTGGAAGTTGTGAAACTTGAGAAAGCATAACTAATCACGCGGTTATTGTGGCCAATGATACCGATGTCATCGGCTTAAGTCAGCAGTTGTATATTCTTGTAGAAGATTCTTTTGGAACTTCCTTACTTAAAACCACAAGGTGCTTTCCGAAGTTGTATTTAGGTTCCAAAATATTTTAGCAATACCGATAAGACTAGTCACAACAGCAACACTTCAGCTGTTTTGTTGGTCCTTAAGTCGCCAGCTGTTTACACAAATATCTATTCCTATGGATCAATACGAGTATGCTACTCATTGCGTCTCTTCAATGTAACCACGGTAGAGTGTAGACTGAACAACTTTATTCGCCAGGTCAAGTGCCGGCTCACAACACAACAGCCCTTCAGCAATACAATGCTATTTTAATGCACACAACTGTTTGCATGTTTCTTTGTTTGCAATTCTGAAGCTATTTAAATGCAAAATCTTTTGCATACTGTACATACACACACGGGCATCGACACACTCGCTGCATTTATCTTGCTGCAGCCAATGTGCCACACAGCATCAGCGCGTTGCATCTTCCACTGTCACTATTTATTCTATGTTTTATTCCTTTTATATTGTTGTTTTATGTTGTACTTTATGTTGATGATGATAATGATGATGAATGTTGCTGCCACAGCGTTTGAGTTGTGCTCTTTTTATGACGATTGTTAATGAAATGCAACGCGGCGCACTTGACTTTTGCATACGAGTCGCTGAGCTGATGCGCCGCCACCACAGACCCTTTGCCACATATGCAAGTTGTAGTTGCAAGTGCACTTGCATGTGCCTCGTATTGCAGCTAATGAGCGCATTTATGCGCGCACACGCACACACACTCTCTCGCAGTTCACCTATTTTTACGATCTGCCATGGCTCGCAGCGTTTTTCCGTTTCCATTTGCTGCGTTTTCTGTATAGTTTTCCTGGCGAATGACTTCCTTCAGGTGGCGCAGCGGCAATGACATAGCAAAGACAAAGCGCTAAAGCTGTACACATTCACCGTACATGTGTGTGTGTGTGTTGCTTTGACATCCTCCTGCTGTGCCACTTGCATTGTTTGTGCCAACAAGCAAATCGTAAATGCGTAATGAGGTCTCTCAAGGTCTGAAAACGCACTGCTTTCTGGAGTGCGTGTGCTCGTTTTGACTACAAAGTAAGTGTTTTCTTCCAGACGTGCGTATTTAACCCTCTTAAATAGTTAACTAGCACACGCGCATGCGCCGTTGGTAATATTATAAGTCAGTGTGTATTTCACGGTTACATAATGCTATGGAAGCACTGTATTCGAAACTAATTAAAAACAGCTAAGTGAAATTGTTCATCAAAGAATTTCCATTAAATTTTGTGTGTGGCATCAAATTTATGGTGCCGGAATCAGTCAAAAAGGGCCGAGAAAGCGTTGACGATGAATCAGGACTGCCATCAACATCGACTGAAGTTTAACACGTATTGGAATCGGTGATTAACAGATATCTTACTGGCATCGTTGGAATATCGGAGGATCAGTGAAAATCATTTTGAAAAATCCTTTGGGCCAAAAGCACAATTGGTACCAAAATCACTCAATTTTTCGAAAGACACTGTGACATTAACGTCTGTGAAACAATGCTTTCCGACTACCAAGATGTCATGAAACGTATTATCGCTGGCGATGAGTCTTAGATCTATGTTTACGGCGCAGAAATATACGATCAATTGTCCGAATATCGTGGAAAAGGTGAGCCGAAGTCGAAATAACCACGTCAAAGCAGGTCAAAAATCAATGTTAAGTTGACAGTTTCTTGGATTATCGGTGTGCGGTGCACTGCAAATTCCTTCCGACTGATCAAACTGTCAACAAAGCATAGTTTTGAAGTGTTATGCGTCATTTGCGCGTAGCTATTCGTAACATGAGGCCGGAATTATTGGTCGCCACCCTTAGTTTTTGACCCAGATAATGCACCGTCGCATAATGCATTGATTCTTCGTGAGTTCTTCCCCAAAAATATTCACCAATATCGTGCCACAATCACCGGATTTAGCACCGTGTGACTTCAGGCTGTTCACCAAATTCAAACGACTGCTTTAATTGAAGACAATAAATGTGAACCGCACTGAAGGCTACTCTGGAAATTGACTTTAACAACTATTTTCGAGGAGGAATAAGAGCATTAGCATAAGTGTATTGGGGCCAAGAAAAATTACTTGGAGGGGAACGACATAGATTTTTAAAAATAATTTAATATTTTTAAATTGGATTTTAATTTCTTTGCACTTACATCGCTAATATCGATTATTGAAATGAAGGCTTGCGCTTTCTTGCTCTTGTTTAAGCAATTTTTCTGATATTGTTATCCAAGAAGTCTTCATGAAAGGAATGCTCGATGCTGAAAACAAGTATATTTTAGCATATGAGGCAAACTATCTGACCAAATTTGACCCGGACCGCCACAAAAACTACATTTGTATTCAAATCTTTATACTTGTCTTCACAATAGACGCCCGAGACAATACTTGTTTAATCATTCCAACGTTTAATCCAATTTTCCATGCATACATCATTCCATAAACCTCGGCTGGGGTGGCCTTTAGTAAGTTGAGCGAGATTTGTTTTTGTTCAGTAAATTTTTGGAAGGCAAGTTGCTAAAATCTTGAACTGTTTTGATGTCGCAACCATAATTCCACGTCTCGTTTCCTGCAATGATCTGTTTAACGAATGTAGGGTCATCAGCGACGTTGTCAATTCAGGTATTTTCGTATGAGTCTAGCTTTGGCAAGCTTCATACCCAAAACATTAACGAAAACATTAACCAAAATGATTGCTTCGATCCATGGATAGCAGTTGAGATCGGTTGAATTGCACGGACGGATGAATAGGTGGATGGGCAGACTGACAGTCAACCAGATTTCAACTTGTCTCGTCATTCTGATCGTTTTTAGATATGAACAAAACTTTTATACTCTGTAGCTACATGTTGCAAGAGTTTAAAAAGAACGTATCGAAGAGATTTACAGACTTTCAGTTAACCAATCAGAGATAAAGCGAGTTTTTCAAAAATTTTGTGAGGTTATGTGTTTCGGAAATAAGGATATAACCAAAATATACACAATTTAGTGAGTTTTTTTTTCTAAGTATTTTACAGTTATTTTAGCATATTATGAGAATTTAAGTAAAACCTTAAATGGATTTATTGAATTCACTCCACTAAAATATTAAAGTTTACATTTTCGTTTTGTTATTGTACTTTGGCATGCACTTGTGTTATAGACAAGAGCTTCTCAGAGTAATGCAAAGCAGTCGTCTCGCATTATATTACTATTTAGTTGGTATTGCAAAAATGTTTGTGTGCGTGTGTGTATGTGTGTGTTTGCGCGGTGAGTAGGAAGTTTGGGTCACAGTTTGTTTGAACTTTGAGCATTACAATCGGCATTCTTGTGGTTTCACAGCTTACTCAATCAAAACCCTAATTTGTTATTTTACCTGCGCTTTGTTGATTTTGCTTTGCCTCGGCTTGCGGTTTATTTTGTGTAAATGAATTGTTTAATTCTATTAAATTGCTTACTTGAATACTCGTGTGAGGCAAATTACAGCAAATTGTCGGGGAAATAAGCGAAGGCTATTAAAGTGTCGGTTGCAGTGGCAATGCTGAGCTATGTTATGTGCTCGTAAGGTGACGCGTTGTGGAAATGGGGACACTTTATGGTTTGAACAACTCGTTGTAAATTGATATGTGTACAGAAGTGTGGGTAACTGCATTCCGATAATTGTTTGAGGGATTTATAAGGCAACGGAGTAATAAAGGGTTGTTAAGCCTTTGCTGCATTCAATTGCGGTTTTCGGAGGTATATATACTTGAAGGAAATGTATAATTGATTTCCTTTTTTTTTTTTTGTTTTTTATCATTTATATGTGGGTATTATTATATCGTTGTGTTGTTGGAAAATATTTTAAAATTTCATTTATGTGCAGTATAAATATAAGAAATGGTGTGAGTCAGCTGTGAATATATACACTCAAAGCAACACTGATGCCGAATTTTCTCGGGGAAAAATTTGGGTGTTAAGTATTAACTGAACTTACTCATATCCAACGTGTGCATGCGAAGACCTCTCTTAATATACTATACTTTGGACTACCAAAAACGAGCCTTTTCTTTCCGTAGTTGTGTTTTGTTGTTATTGAAAAGTGGAGATCTACCTCTTCCTCTGTTTCTCCCGGCGGGTGCTGCGTCGAATACTTTCAGAGCTGGAGTTTTTCGTCCATATGTACGACATGACCTAGCCGGTGTCTTTTAATTCGATGAACTATGTCAATGTGGTCGTATATCTTATAAAGCTCATCGTTCCATCGAATTCGTATTCGTGACTCGTGACCTCGTGACTGCATAACCTTTCTCTCGATCACTCGTAACATCGACTAATCGGTTGTTGTCATCGTCCTAGCCTCTGCAGGACAGGAATTATGAGTGACTTATAGCGTTTGGTTTTTGTTTGTCGAGAGAGTTTTTCAAACTGGAAAAAACAGAGCTAATGGCGCGGTTATTATGATCAATGTCATCAGCGGACGCTAGCAGTTGTACACTCTTAGATGTAAAAGACGGTACCTTCTCTATTCAGATCTGCAGCTCGAATAATTTTCTCCAGCAGGAGAATAAATCACACGACAGCGAGTCTCCTTGTTTGAAAACTTACTTGATATCGAACGGCTTGGAAAGGTTCCTGCTGATAGTAACGGAACTTTTAGTATTGTTCAACGTCAGTTAACACAGTCGAATTAGTCTTGCGGGGATATCAAATTCAGACACTGCGGCATAAAGGCAGCTCCTTTTCGTGCTTTAAAAATCAGCTTTGAAATCGACGAAGAGGAGACGTGTGTTGATCCTCTTTTCACGAGTATATTCAAAGCTTTCGCACATGTTGAATATCTCGTCAGTTATTGATTTTCCAGGCCTGAAGCCACACTGGGAAGTTTCAATCAGTTTTTTGATGGCGTGCTTTAATCTTTCATACATCGGCATCCGCCGCTTTGTTGTTCTTCAGACCGGTAATAGCTGTTCGAACTTCTTCATGGAACATATATTCCATCGCCGTATATTGGGGAATCGGTTTCACCATCTGCTAGTGTTATGCTCCAATTCATCATACTGGAGCAGTGTTCCTTTCATAATTTCAGTATGCTGTGGGTGTCAGTGACAAGATCACCTCTGGGGGTTCTATAAGAGTATGAGTCTTGGAATCTTCCGTTAGTCGCCGCATATTTTCGTTGAATATCAGAACAGTACCCCTGTCGGCCAGCTTGTCATAAACTCCGAAAAAAGCTGAAGCCGAAGTTAACGTTTTTTCTTGTTTCATTGTTATTTTTGGCGATGCCAAATACACCTAAAGAACGTTTCTATCTCTCAAAAGACACTACTTCATTCATTCATTGTCGCAATTTTACTATTTTCCTCAAAATGATAGCGCAGCTATAACGGTAGTTACAACACTTTTAAGACACGCATTTCGCGGCGCTTCCCCTTTTATAGACCATTCGTTGGCAAACTGTTTTCCATAAATTGCAAAAATTTAATATCCTTCGCACAAACTTTGCAAAATACCCCCTCTCTCTTACACACATTTGCTTCATTTCTGCACACCGGATATACCAACAGTTCCGCTCGTGGATGGGGACTTTTAAGGACACGCCGTTACTTGCAACCTGGTTTTAGTGGGCCATTCAATTTTGCAAAAGCTTAAGCGACAAAAAGAAATTCATCACGTCCCACCTGCTGACGCACACATGCAGACACATCCATCACTATTTCAGCGTATTTGTTGCATGCCACAAAGATATGCGTAGAAATCGCTTTCGATTTGTTTTGCTGCCACATTTTGTGTGCGGAGCATAATATGCTGATTGCCACGCAGTCATAAATTCGCCGAGTTCAAAATAAGTCGAGATGAAGAAAGTCAACACAGCGCCATACAGACACACACACATACACACACGGCAAGTAAACGCCTGCTACTGATATTGGTAACAGTTGTGGCATGAAAGGTGGCGCTGATAGCTGCGTGTATCACAGTGTGTGCTACGTGCCACATCACCCATATAGTGCACGGTAACTTGCCATAAACGCTAGAATGCGTGCTTAAGCTGTCTTATATGCGTGTGTGTGTATATGTGTGTGAGAGTTTATTTGCGCTGCCATAAAGTTGTGTGGGTGACCGAACTAAATTCCAAGGAAAGATGTCGTAAAAAAGTTTTACAACCGTTTGCTGCATTTTATGAATATGCTGGCACAATTTCATGCCACAGGCGCAAATATCGACGTTAGCGCGGTGTGGCAGTGTGGGAGTGTGAGGCGGCCGTGGCAAATGCGAAGAAAAGCGACTATCAAACAAACTTGCAGCAATGTTGCGTGTCTTTATGTTGACAACATTGTTGCCGAACGAGGCAATATCTTCGCCATGCCTCGCTGTTGGCTGGGGATCAGCGGCAGCTCAAGCGGAAGTGTCAACAACGGTTTGTAGTTGTTGTTGCTGCGCAAAATAAAATACAACAGCAGCGCACAGTTGAGTAATTTTGTTTGCTTATAAGCATACACTCACCCAAACATACACACAAGCGTGTACATATGTTTGTATGTGTTTTTGCGCTGTGTGGCAAGGGCTTCTACGCACGCTTCGGCGCACAAACAACCGCTAAGGGAGCGTTATTGGGCTGCATTTGACTGCCAACAGATCCATCAAAAAATCTTTATGAAATTTTTCATTACCTGCGTTCTTTTCGCTACCGCAGGCGCTGACACGCCCGAAAGTATGCTTAAATTAATAGCAGCGCAAAGCAAACAGCCGGCGTTGTTTGTTTGTTGTGTTGCCGCACACGCAAAAAGGTGGATATATAAGTATATAGAATATGTGTGCGCATCTAAATAACGGCTAATATGCCGTTAAGACGGCAACAACCACAAATTACTAACTAATTTGCGGCAAAGTTGCCGACTAATTTCTCACCGCAGCTGCGCTTCCGAGTGATTTGACGCGCGACGCTTTTTACAGCTCAAGGCGCATTTTTCTTCGTGCCACACTTTGGTGGCATAAACCACAATTTGATGGCGCATATTATGTTGCCACTTAAGTAAACATGCCACGCCGCTTGTTCGCAGTTAAACTGGTGGCAAGTTTACAGGGGCTCAGCGCGTAAATATGCATGTGTGGCATGTTTAATATTTATGCGCGCCTAAGCTGATCTAAGCAAGCAATGTGTGTGTATAAATTGCGTCACGTGACGGTGGCGTTCAATGGTTGCGCGGGAAGTAACTTT
>CM050323.1:116022763-116037763 GCA_027475135.1 Bactrocera correcta
TGTATCCGCACTTGCATATTCACTGAGCCAACTCGTCTAATATTTTAAATAATCTTTGACCGTTTGAACTTGCTTTAGAAAGCTTTAGGCCTGCTCAAATAGGCTGCGGGTTTTCAACATATAACAACTACTCCGAGACTTTCAACATTTCTGGCTGTTAGCCCAATAAAGTGAGAAGTGAGTTCATTAGGTTGTTAAGCTTCATTGCCAATGTCTGATTTTATTAAAAATCTGCTTTAAACCGGTAATACAGGCCAGTTGAGTATCTGAAATTATATCTAGTATATTTTTTCGTTACCACGCTGAACGTCACAGCCCTTATCAATACTTAGTGAACCCGCCGCAAAGTCGTATTTTGAGAAAAAATTGTAGTCATTAGTTCTGACTCTGTTTTTCATTTTGATTCGATTTAAAGAATTTTGCGTTTTTTAAAACTTGCAGAATTCTATACATTTTCTGAATCGTGCTTTATATACATACATACATATAAAAATCGACTAAGACTAAACTGAATAGGATTGTGGGAGCATAGACTCTTCGAATATATCTATATACCGTATTTTGAGCCTAAAGGTTCAACACACATGTTTTGAACTTAATCATAAACTTTTACCTAGATTCAAAATTATAAAGAAAATTTTACATATTTTGAAAATATTTTTAATTTTAAGACGTCTTCAGTTAATGTTAAACGGTTTTGCAATCATGAATAATATCAACCTCACCAGCAAGAGTTTGGTTATGAACCCAAGCTACTTCATGTTATTTCAACACAGCGAACAAGCTAAAATTCCAATGAAAGAAGTAAGGAAGAACAGAGTATGGGTATGACACTAAAACTTCTTATTTAATTGATGTTATCCATTTTTTGCATCACAAAATATTATTTCAAGAGAAAGATACTCTCTGTCTTTTATTTGTGATCGCATTAATGTCAATAAAAATTTACCCAGGGAACTTGAAAAGTTATGATCCAATTTGTGAAGAAATTATACAGATCAGCTTACTATCTGTAACAAAAAACTGCCATACAAACTGATCAATCAAAGTCCAGTCGTGGTATGGAAATCTATTTTATTTGGCAGGAAATTCGGCATGAATTATCATCGAAGGCAACCGAAAAATCTCCAAAAAAATTATTTAGATCGAACTATGTACTACTCATAAAGCAGGTAGCGTCCCTTCCATAAACAATTCATTTCTTTTTATGCTCCTATATGCTATAGGATATGCACCTGTGGGATATGTACCTGTGGATTCGGTGAATATTCAGGTTCCCAGGTCGTCTGTTTATCCGCGAATGAATGCTGCCCCATATAAGGCTCTTGGTTCTCTCTACTTTTACTGGAGACTGCTCTGTTAGCTGGTATAGTCGCGTTGGTGTCAATAGGCGGCATGATAGCTAGTACTTCAGCAGCATCCCTTTATATCGTTAGGAAATCATTTATTAGTCGGATTGCAGAAAGCCTATGAACTGGTTTTATTGGTCTTGCCTTTGATTTAATGTCCAATGCCCGTATCCATAATGGTTCTGCATATAATATCACGAAATTTATTGCTTTTGCTATAAAAAATTGCCGACTGGAACTCCCGCAGCCCCTGTTGGCCATCATTATCGATAGAGCATTATATTTTTATTTCACATACTTTGACAAGTGTTCCCTCAATTTTTACTTGGAGTCCAATATTACTCCCAAATAATATAGCTGCCGCTGTGAAGTAATCTCCCACTCCCCTATGTTGAGTGATACCCTTTCTTCAACCTTTCTTGTACCTACGAGCAAGACTTCCGCTCCCTGCTCAGCCAAGAGGTAGCAAAGCATTGATCCAGACAGTTCGTGCAATCATTGTATTTAAGTCGGAGGTCATGTAGATGTTTAGCCACTGCTACCACTAGAGGGCCTTAGACCGAGCCATGCGGTACTCCACTCGAGATGGTGTAGCTCTGAAAGCCCTCGTCCATGTTAAAGTATGCTTTTGTAAACATTTTCCTCTTTTGGGAGTAGAACCAAACACTGTATCTTCCATGGGTCGGGTAACCAAAAAAAGTGATTTTTATGGTCGTGGCTTCCTTTAGTTCACTGTTGGGTATGCCATCTATTCTTATAATTTATATACATATACTAGTAAGTACATGTGTGTCTAAATTTACTTTATAAATGAATATTTTGAAATACAGCGCTGGGTATCATCACTCCGCTCACCACCTCACCACCTCACCAATAGGCAATATATGTATGTTTGGGGCCGCTGCACTCACTTCACCATAAAATGCAGTTGCAATCGCTTGGCATAAGTTAACGAATTTCCATTTCACACAACATATCCAGCAAACAAATGCGGTTATGGTCATTGCGTTTGTTGTTGTTGTACTCATTGTATTCACATCTGTTGCATTGCGCTTTCTTGCCACGTGATTTTCTCTTTGCCAGCGAATTTGCACACACAACCGCCAAGCGTTGAACCAGATTCAGCCCACATTTATTAGCGTTAAAAAACGAGCAATGCACAAAGGCAGCAACAACAACAATTGCAACTAATGCAACATGCAATCAGTTTAGTTAGCAACAACTAACAGCTGCTGGAAAGCGCGCAACACAGCGCAACAAGAAGGTGAAATAATGGAAAATGATTTAGGAAAATCAGCATTGCGAATAAATGTGTGTGTGTGTGTGTATAGCGACGCAGACATGTCTGATTGCATTAGAAATATGTTCGCAGTTGCCACAATGGCGCGATTATGAAAGCGGCTAGCGCTGATTAGCCACAGCGACTGTGTTTGCGGCATGTTGCAACACCATTTCATGCGCAAGCTGGCGAGAAATTAGCTATGCGAAAAGAAAATAAAAATTGCAATAATAAATAAAAAGCTATGATAATAAATGTGGCACGTAGGAAAATTGCGAATGCTTGGGAAAATGCAAAACATATATATATACAATAATTCCAATCATTACATTTGCATTTGCAACAAGGCACTCCTTACTTGCAGCCGCATCTTAAAGCTGTTAGTATTAAATGCAATTACACACTTTAATTTTCGATGTCAATGACATGCACATCTCAATGCAGGTATATGTGTGTATATATGTATCTATGTAAGTATATATGTAAGTATGTACCTCCTTCTATTTACTTGTATTTATGCGCTTATTTATTCATAAGCGCATGCCAGGATTGCTGAAGCACCTCACTTGGTGTGGCAGTCAACAAACTGTGTGTGTGTGTGTGTTTGTGCAACATTGAGATTGATGCAGCTGACAGTGCTGTTGAGGCGACACTGACAGTGACAGCAATGCAAGAAACAGTTGGAAAAACACTTTGCAGCCACATTACTGGCGTGTGTGTGTTTGCGTGTGAGTGTAAGTGCAGTTAAGTGCCGCACGCACATGCAAATCAACATATTTGCACACTTGAAAACGCGCAAGCAGAAGAGTAAGCGGCAGCAGCTGCTGCTGAAACGTCACATTTTCGCATACAACATTTCTTTCATCAATGCAATTCCCAGCGCTTACTGCAAAGCGCACGTTGCACGTTGTCATCAAGTCATGCGATAATTTCAGTTGCTAGCACATTAGGGTAGTTCGGCTGTAAGCTGCCAAAAAATAAGGACTTGAAGTCATTGAGGTTCGTAAGGCAATTTTTTGATGGCATTTCGATGGCCCTTTTTTTAGAAGTCATCATGTATATGCACTATCTCTGCAACTCAGTGAGATAGGTTTCGTGGAAGTATTCATAAACGCATGGCACGTTAACAGTAACAAGGCGTTTAATGAATATAGGGTTCTCAGCTATGTTGTCAAGCATTTCTCCGGTTCTACCCGACGTCGTTTTTACAAAAGATTCAGGTCATTTAGTATGAGTCTAGCATTGACATGCTTCATACCCAAAACATTAACCAAAATGTGCTCCGTCGATTAATAAGAGATCCTCTGCTATCTCTCGAACATAAAGAAGTTTGTAAAAATTAGAATTTTCAGTATTTTTTTTTAGACTTTCAAAAATAATATCTTGGAATGATTTTTCAAAATTCGACTTATTTTCGGAGGTATAGCCGATTTTGTGACTTGGCGTCCGTGTTCACTAGAATTGTCTCCTAAAATTTAAAGGCGTTTTTCTCGAAACTATTTTTTTTGATGTGTTTGACATGATATCTCAAGTTCTACAGAACCGATTCCTTTGAAATTTGGTATACATCTTTTTTATACAATGCTCTATCGTGTCTGCCTTGTATTGCCAAAAATTTGTATTTGAAGTTTTTAAAAAAAAATTCGAAAAGGTCGAAAGTCGTTGTTTTTTTTCCTTGCAATTTTTTTTTTTTTAATTTAATAAGGTGTCAATAAAAAACATATAAAAAATGGATAGTAAAAATGTTTTTCAATTTTTTTTATCTTAGTTTAAAAAATGCCTAAAATTCATGCGCCTAGACCAGAATATCCCCTTAAGACTAATATCTGGCTGAATGGCTTCGTCAATAAGCAAAATCCATGAGTCACGATTGCATCCCGAAAGATGCCGATTTTGTGCGTCATTGGGCCGAACTTTTTCCGTTAAGATCAAGATTGGCGGACTACTGTGAATAGCAATCGCTGCCGCTCAATGATGGCCCATTATTATTGGCCCGAGTCGGATTATGTGGACTTGGACTATGCGTGATTCCAATAGGACGGCGTCACAAGCCACACAGCGAATGTCACTATCGATTTGTTGGAAATCAAATTTGGTGAACGTGTTATCTCACGAAATGGCCCAGTTAATTGGTCGCCTCAGTCGTTTGACACAGTTAGACTATTTCCTGTAGGGCTTCGTCAAGTCTATGCCAACAAGCCAGTGGCGTACAATTATCGAAAGTGAAATTGCAGCAGTATCGGCCAGTTTATACTTGAAAACCGTCGAAAATTGGGTTCAGTGTTTAGACTTCTGCAAGCGTGCTCTTGGTGGCTATGCAAAAGAAGTCAATATCCATAAGTAAATCGAGTGTACTTTCACAGAAATAAAGAACTTCATAAATATTCAAACCCTTTTTGTTTTATTTAAAACACTAGAGGACCCGTCCACGCTTCACTGTGGCTGATACATAGATAATACTACTACCATCTATTTGATTTCTATTATTTGGCTTATAACTATTAGTTAATGAGATATAATATTTTGTGAAGCAACTTGTGTTAGTTTACAAAAAAATGGATCATAAAGCATTTCGTGTGTTAATAAAGCATTTGGCTTTTTGGGGAAAATACTGTTGAATTTGGGCTCAGGGAAATCCATCGTTGAAAAGATATTTGCTAACCAGGAAACAGGCGAAATGAGCAAAGTAGGTGTCTCGCAAGTTCATAATCCAACAAAAACAACGAATAACTGATTCTGAGAAGTGTTTAAGTGCTCTCTAATCGGAATAAAGCCGAAATTTTTTGTCAGTGATAGAAACATAGCTCCATAATTTCCCACTGGAGTCCAATCGACAGTCATTGTAGTGGACTGCACATGATGAACCTGATAAACCGGTTCTCAGGCGTGGAAAAACGAAAAAGGCGCGGCGGGAAAGGTTATGACATCAGTCTTTTTGGATGCATAATACATACTCAACGACTGATTACTGAGCCAGTTATAATCCATTTCACTGCGTATTTGATTGCAGTTCTTTTCTTCTATTCCAAATATTTAGCAATTGTATTATTTTTGAGAAGACTTTGTTTAAAATTGTACGCATATATTCAAATGATTCCTATAAACATAAATTTTTAACAAATGCTTATGCTTTAAAATATAATTTTTGTATATATGAATTGTATTAAATTTTGACATAAAGAGATAAAAGGTATCCCATGTCCTTATCCTGGTTCTAAGCTACCTCTCCACCAATTTTCAGCCAAATCGGATCAGCCGTTCTTGAGTTATGGTGTAACTAACATCATAATTCTTTGATATATATAGATTTGTAACTAACTGAAAAGTAACCAAACGGTTTCTATCAAGTTTCTGAATAAATGTTATTAGGTAGGTTAAATAAAATCTAATTTAAATCGTTAGATTAAACCTCGATGCAATACTCAGTTGAAAATACACTTAAAAGTCTGGGCCTTCATGATTTCAGCTCCTGTATACAGTAAATTTTAAGGATATATTATATATCAACGAAACCTCACGGTCAGAGAACCTCAAAACTCTCATATATTCACAATATCTCAAATATCAACTCGAGGTAGGGAAGAAATTGAAATATTTTCAAAAAGCGACCCGACCTAATGTTTTAGTAAAAATATAAACAGTTGAGTCTACAACAATAATGCAACTGCAGTAACTGTGTTTCTATTTACATTTAGCTTTTGTTGCCTTGACTGTGAGCACAGCTGCTTTCTACAGCGTCAGTGGCCGCGGCAGCAGTGCACTGGCCTCTTGATGGGAGAGCGAATGCTCACGTGCGTTGCTGGTTGACTGCTTTAAGTGTTTGTGCAAGCATGCAAAATATACGCAATTACATAAACACAACTGTGTGTGTGTGTGTGTGCGGGTAAGTGTGCGCCATAAACATAGACTCATTTGTAAGCAGAATCATGCAACGATGACAGTTAAATGGCCGCTAGAAAAATGTGTAAATATTATTTGCTGTCTACCTTGCAGCAGGCTTCTGTTGGGGCGTGTGCATGGGCGCGTGTGGGTGTGTGCGACGTGCGAAATTCGCGCTAAAAATACTGTCAACTAAGCAACTGTGCAAGCTTACTGGCACGCAATGATTTATGCGCGTGGGCGTTGCATGTGACACGTTGGCCAAATGTGGCAAAGCAACGGCGCGTTCGTAGCAGCAGCAGCAATTTTGTACTTTTTCTGGCACTTATGACTGCTTTGCATGTATTGATGTATACATACAGCATATACATACATACACATCGAGGTAGGTGTCTTACCGCCAAGCTGCCACGTTGCCAACAAGTCCAGCCCAGTGACAGGCGGTCAGCGGAAATCAATGTAATCAGCTAAATGTCATTTGGTTTTGTTGCAAGCATTCCATTTCTGCACTAAGCAAACTTAAGCTGCATGACTTGGCAGAAAAGTCACGCTTATTGCGGATTTGCTAACTGTTATTACTTGGGTGAAGTGCGTACAGAAGCCAATGGCTATTCGGTTTTAAGAAGAAAAGCTTTAAAAAACATGACGCACATACTTGCAACATTGTTCAATTCGGTTTCACGGAATTTGGGTGCGGTTTATTGACACATATTGCAATAAAGAATATTAAATTCGTGCAGAAAAGTGCAAAGGAAACACTCAAAATGTAATTCCATTTTTAAACTAAAGCAGAAACAAAGTGGAATCCTGTATTTAGGACTAATGTTTGAAATAGTGTCTAAATTATGCTCTCTTATAGTCCAGAGTCTAGCTAATATCTGCTCTTTCTGCTAGTACTATAGTGTTCAGAATATCCTCTTGTCCCAAGAAAAGTCGCAAGAGTTGAACACTTGGTCACACCAAAGTTAGTCTTGCCTTAATTGTAGCGGTGTTACCTCGGTATTTGCTGTCTTTGATCAATTGACGGACAGAAATGAATATGTTAATGGAAACATACTACTAAATTTGATAAAGCCATTTCAGGTTCGTCCGACTATTTATCAAAGTAGGAGACTGGATTCGAACTCTTGTGTTGCGAAGTGTATATCTTTTAAAACGGAGCATATTCCTTACTAATTACGCTCTAAAGTATCGTAATCTTTATCAGGTGAAAAATGTGATGAAAGTTTCACAGCTTTCACCGAATTTTGTCGAAACGAGAGAAAAAGTTTACATTAAAAAATGTATAGCCTCTGTTGCAGAATTTTAAATAACACTTTCTCTCTCATCCGCTCTCACTTCCTCGCTAATCGCACAAAATTCAGTACATTTAATAAAAGCTTTGCCTGTCATGGCTTAATAAGCTTTCCTGTTAAAGCTTAATGAGATTCATATTTTAAATATTTTTTTTTTTTTTTTTAAGAATCGCCACATGGAGGGAATAAATATAATTTTAAGTTTTCATTACTTGAACGGAACGCGCAATATTTTCTCATTGTTCACGCTGATAATGCTTTATATATCTTCAAATTTCAAGTTCAGACAAAAACTTACCAGTTGATAAGAACGGCTTCCACCAGAATATTTTGTGTCTTACTAAATTTTAGACATATGGGAACTCTTTAGTAGTTTATAGTTTCCAATACTACATACTTGCACTATAAAGGGGATCCATTTCAAGGTTTTCTACATATTTAAAAAAAAAACACAAGCAAACTTCAGATTTAATGCAAAATGTTTAGTTTCATCCAAATCAATGAGCATTCTTTGACATTTATTTTTTCAAAAGACTATCTTTTTTACATAGTGGCCGCGGCTACGCTTCAGAAAGGCCATTGCTTTGAATACAATTTTTGAAGACTCGTTCCAGCATTTCAACTATTAACTGGCGAATGACACGCGCAATCTTTTGTTCGATGGCTTGATCCGAAACCAGATTGTCCGCTTAGACTTTAGACTTTTCATATCCCTACAGGAAAACCCCTACCGGTGTGATATCACACGACATTGGTGGTCAACCTACTGGCCCAAAACATGGGAATATCTGCTCACAGAAATGTTCTCTCAACAAATCCATTTATTGACGCGATGTATGGAAGGTGGTAGCTGGGTAAGTTAGATGGCTGATCAGAGATCACACGTCGACTGATAAATGTAGTTCTTTGTGAAGGCATTGAAAATAAGAACTCCTATGTTCGGACTTACAGATTGGCAATACGCTCAGTAGCCAATACAAATTTGCAAAGGCGCTTAATTTCGGCACCTGCCAGTTCGGTATGGTATCCGCAGGCATGCGACCCCAAATGTCTAAGTCTTGACCTCCCAAACGCGGGATAGTCAAGAAGGAAGTGCTGACTTGTTTCTACCGCGTCTTCTTCCAAACAACTTAGGCAAACGGCGTTTGGTAAGATTCTCAATCTTACAGAATGTACGCCATTAGGGAATGGAAGTGGGCTCCACAATGTCGCCGAGATCACGAGCTTCAATTTGAGGCATTAAATAGTCGGCCGTTGATTTTATGTATGAAATCACAGCTTTTGAATCACTTAAGGTTGCTCTTCGTCCCAAATGCGGCAATTTTGCTTTTTTTCATACCCATTGAGCCAGAAATGGGCCTCAACGCTGAATGAAACTTTACTTGAAAACTTCGAATTTTCTTGGACTTTTCAAGAGCTCCTAGAGCGAAGCGATGTCGCTTGGGAAAGTCGAGCTCTTCACATTGGATGACTTTTGTGTATCACCGTCGGAGATCGTGTATAATTCGAAAATTACTTTTTTTTTTTCTTCAAAAATTTTACTCTGTATTCTTATCATATATATAAATACCATATACCCTTTACATACCCTTTTAACTTTCCAAAAAAATTTTTATGACTGTCACAATAGATGTGTTTTTCTATGAGTTCTTTATAAAACAACTTGCTCTTTCCAGTCTTTATACATAAATTTTTCTAAAGTTCCATTACTATTTCCCAATAAAGACTTGATTAGTCTTTCTAGGCCAAATTCCTACCGGTTGCCATTTATTTTACATTTTCTTAAAAATTCTTTCACACATTTTTAAATATGCATATATTTGACTCTCCTTTTATATAACCACCAGGCGGTCTACAGATTTATTTTCAGGGTCATCTCGCATAAACCAGATCCCAGTGGAAAGACGAGATTACCTCATATCTCATATCAACCTTAAATAGCTACTAAAAGCATACTTAATTGCACTCTTCTTCGAATTACATAAACACAGGCATGCTTTAAGTAGCTGCAAATCACAGCCAGTCATAAGCCATTTTCTAAGCATTTTGTTTGCATTTGTTGTAGACAAGTGAATTTACTTGTTTTCTACCTTTTTCGACTGTGTGACTTTATCGCATTAACTGTTGTCATCTGTCAACGGCAAAGGACTCACTCCGGCAGCACTTTTTTCAGCAACGTTTACACGCAAAGCTACATAAACGAAATAGCTTAGCATACATTGAGGCGCGCTGCAGCTATGCGGTTTACTTTCGCCCACCAAAGCAACACTGCTAAAGCAATCTGCGCTAATAACAACAACAGCAACAACTACAACGGCAATCAGCATTAAGTAAACTGAAAAAAGCAACGCAAACAAACAACATTTAAAAAGGCAAAAAGGATACAAGCAATAAAAAATACAACAAAAACATGCAAGCGCATGGACGTCTGCTTGCCAGTGCGCACTTTCGGCAGAGGGATAAAAAGGCAAATATGAAATATGAGAAGTTTGTTGACACGTCGGCATTTCCGTTGCACTGTCACCATAACGGCTTTCTGCACACGGCTGTGGGCGCTTTTACGCTTTCGCGCATTTTTAATCTCTTCGGCACGTTTTTTACGCATTCTCAGCGCCTTTTTTGCACTCCCGACAAACGACATATGTTTGTGTGTGTGCGAAAAATGTATGTAGCGTTGTATATGTGCGGCGAGTTTCTGATTTTTATTTGCTTGCGCTTATCGCCAAATGCCGACAGAGCGCTTTGACGAGCACCAAATAAGGAGAAGACGAAGAAGAAATGGAAAACATATGTGAAAGTCTAGCTGCAAAGCAGACATAAGAGACTCGCCAGACGTATATCACTCAGCACGACTCAAACTCTATTTTTATATCCACATTCGTTTGCTTGTATATGTGTGTGTTAGCTTGTCAGTATTTGAATTACAAGCAGGTTTGAATTACATACGCGTCCTTAAAGCGCAATGACACACTCTCACTTGCACATACATATACATAAGGCTGCCTTTGTGTGCCCTCAGCCGCCTTGGTTGCTCGCTGCCGCATCGCCGAGGTGTAAATAAAGTCGTGCTAACCAACACATGCTCACTGCTGGCGTGATATCCTTTTTCCTTTGCATATGCGGGCACTTGTGCTCAAGTTGTCTGCAACGCCTGGCCGTTTGATCGTACCACAAATGTTGTGTGTGTTTGTGTGTGTTCATCGTTGCCTTCATTTGCTTATCGCTTGCTTTGCTAGACCGTGTCCTTACCGCCATTGCCACGTCGCGTTGGCTGTCGTTTACCGCTATTGAAGTGCCGCTTCCGCTTTTAGCCTTCAGTATATTTTGCGTTATCTGCCCTTTTCTCTCTTTTTCTCTTTTGCCGCCGTCTGGCATCAGTTAGGTTTTTGCTGCTACTGCAGCTCGAGAATTCGCAGCTTCGTTTAGGTAAATTTATTTCTGTTGCTCTTTAGGCATATGCATAATTATACTGTCGCTTTTTGCTAGTTGTTTATGTATACAGTTATTTTGCTCGTATTTCTACTTTTATAAATTCACTTTGCCATTGTGACTCTATTGTAAACTCTCTTTAAACTAGTAGGTGACCCGTAACTAAATTTGTATACAATCTCTGTATAGTATATGTACATATAATATACATATTATATATTTAACCGAGCTTTATGTGCGGTTTCGTCAACTTTATTTGCCGTTTCATGCTTGTTGCACACATTTAGTTATTTGGGCTTAAAATGCTTCACTATTTATTGAAATTAGTCGGGCAATGTTTTCGGGCTTCTGTGGGTTTGGTTAAACGTAACGTTTGATATATAACTGTATATATCTGTATAAATACGCATATTAATGAAAAAATAATTGGTACATTATGTGCAGGGTAAATTCCTTAACTACTGAACCGATTCGGTTAAAATTTAGCACATTGTGCTCAGTTTGATCCAACTTAAAAGACAATATAGTTCACATCTCACTTACAACGTCTGTAGCAAAAGAAACAGAACTTTTTAAATATATTTGTTTTTGGTGGCGCCACCTATTGGTGGGTATATGAAATAAAAAGTAGAATCTCTTGTTGACATTTCGTAAGAATTTTAAGACAATTGGATAACTACAATCGATGTTATCGATCAAAAAGTAACAGCAGCTTTTGGTCATCGGTAAAATGCATTTTGAACAAAGAGCAAATGTTAAATTCTGTTTTAAAGGGAAACGTTTACTGGAACATTTCAAATGATGAAAAAAGTTTATGGTGATCAGTGCCTATCCCGTAGTAATGTGCATGAGTGGTTTAAGCGATTCCAAGAAGGTCGTGAGGTCCTCTGTGACGATCAGAAATCACCGAAATAAAGTCGTCGAAGACAATGCTGATTTGTTTTTACGATTCTGAGGGTATTGTACACTGAGAGTTCGTCCCACCTGGCCAAACGATTAATGCTGTGTTTTACCTTGGTGTTATGAAGCGTCTTTTGTCACGCATTCGTCGTGCTCGACCTCAATACCGTGAGGCAGGGTCCTGGCGCCTGTTGCACGATAATGCGCCGTGTCATCGGTCGACGCTTGTCACTGATTTTTTGACAAAAAAACTCCATGAATACCATTAATCACTCACCCTACTCACCTGATCTGGCACCCTGTAATTTTTACCTATTTAGAAAACTTCATTTGCCCATGGAAGGGCACTGGTTTCAGAACATTTCAGCTATCCAGAAGGCGACGAACGATGTTCTCAAGAGCATTCTGAAAAATGACCTTAAGCACTCATTTGAAATGCTAATTGACCGGGCTTAACGCTGTATCGAAGCACAAGGAAGTTACTTTGAATAAAAAAATATAACTGTTGAAAAATATTAATTTTTGTTGTTTTTTTTGTTTTTTACAGTTCTGTTTCTTTTGCAACAGACCTTGTATGTCCTATAAGCTTTTTGTAGAAATCCATTCAAGGTTTGGTTCCAAATGATGCCCTATTATGGTAGCTGTTACTCTGTAGACACTTTTCCTGGACCGATTTAATAAGTCGTTAGTTCTTTTCTTGTCATATATTGGCCATAATTGTAGTTATATTGCAATTTGTTACGTTTTTCTCTCTGTTATTTGCAAATTGTTGAAATTGTCTATTGGTCTCTCTTTTGATCAATCCTAGCGGACGTAGAATTAGCTCTGTCTCGGATTCGTTGAGAAAAGCTTCTGCCTTTGCAAACTTGTCTGCCATTTCGTTGCCGAAAATGTTTCTGTGGTCGGGAACCCAGATCAAATCTAGGTGGAGCTTGTCTTTTAGTAAGCTCAGTGCTTTCTTGCAATTGAGGTCTATGTTGGTATTTGTCATGGGCGAAGTCAAGGCCAAGAGCGCTGCCTGGTTATCTGTAAATATTGCTGCTTTACGCATCCTCTCGTGGTTTTTCAATAGAGCTTCGCAGGCCTTTTCTATGCCCATTACTTCGGCCTGGAAGATGCTAGTCGAGTTCGGTAGAGGGATAGAGAGAGAAATGCTTCATCCTTTTGCATTTATTTTACAAATTTATACTATACGAGTCTACCATTGACACGTCTTATACCCAAAACATTAACCAAAATATGCTGAGTCAATCCATAAGGGCAGTTGAGACCTCTAATATCTCCCTGCTGACAACACAACGATTTTCAAGCCCTGTTCCTTTAACTTCTTCGTTGTTATCATCAGTAAAAGTAGTGGATGGATGACTCTTATGAGACAAGTTTTCGATGACATCACAACCTTCACTGAATGATTTGTGCCACTGAAATATTTATGGCTGTATTAAAGTAGAGTCTCAAAAATACTTCTCCAACATCTTCAAAAATTATATAACCGTTCATTCCACTAAAAATATATTTTCAAGCACACTCATTGTTTAATTTGTTTTTCACTGGTTATAATCGCCAGACAATCACGCTATAATTGACATAAGGAGATCAAACTTCTTATGAGTATGAAACAGATTAAATAATTTCATGAAAAATTTTACTTTTATCGATTGGTTTTGCGGGTAAAGTTTCCGAGTTAATTTCGAACATATGGTAATTCGATCCGACCAATAAGTGGCCTGCAACTCCTTAGACACTTCCAAATACTTCTCTAATGTTATCAATAAATTCGTGTGTCCGAGTTTTCTCGCGGAGTAGCAACAACCATGGACTCACTTCTATGAGTTCAGATATTGACTCGACTTGGTTAAGGAGTGACACGGATTTTCAAAAATTGAATTTTTTGTTGTCTAATTAAGTTCAACAATACCTCTAGAATATTGTCCTAAAATTTAAAGTTGATCCATGTAACAGTTTTGGAGATACAGCCTTGAGAACTTATGCGCTAGAGGCAAGCTAGGTTAAGTGCGCCGTCTTTAAAGCGTTTTCTCTAAACTGTGTTGTTGAAATCAATTGGAAATATTTCTCAAGAACTACTCAACCGATCTTCACGAACTTTTACATAGGTCTTTGAGATACAATTCTTAAAGACTTGGACAAAGTATTTTTTTTTTTTCGATTACAACTATATAAAAATAATTTACCAAAAATGTTTGCCAAAAATCCAATTTTTAGTTTTTTTTCTTCGTCCAAGTGCTAGGTTAAGGTTTTCACTAGAACAAGTAATATTTTCAGTAAGTAAGGAGTTCTCCTGCCAACGCATATTTTTTCTGGGAGGTCACTGAAAATAGCGTCGCAATGGGCGAGTTTATAATATTTCTTTGCAAAAATTTTAGAATTTTTTGTTGATATTTCTAAAAAAATATTAATATTTTTATGTGAGAAAAAAATTGTTGAAAAAAGTATGTTGTTTTACCCGAGGAAGCTCATGTAACCGCTTAACAAGTTTTAAAGTCCGTCGATGGAATTATACGTTTTGATGTAAGGTTTTCGAACTTTAATTGTGACGGGCAATTCTTAATGTAGATTATGTTCTTTGAGTCATTTTCCCCGCATACTATTTCTGCGCGCTGCTTTCTTTTAAAAAAAATGTACTTTTGAAGAGTGACTATTTTTTTATTGTAGGGGGAAGCATCGAAAACTGGAGGGCAGAGCTTTAATCCGCTAAACCTAATCACTCCCAAGTAAAGTCTCTCCAACGGAAGCACCAGGTAAAGTATTACTTCGTGGGAGTGGCAAGACATTTTATGTGTTTAGAAACCGATAACAATGGAAAAACACTTGTTCAGAGTCTTTTAGGACTGCGTACAGATCAAACAAT
>CM050323.1:116038763-116054796 GCA_027475135.1 Bactrocera correcta
TTACCTAAACTACAGTTCTATTTAAATACTTCATTTGCTTTGCTGCCTACTGTGGCCACACCTTATCTCCTCGTTCACACTGTTTTATGTTTAGCACACACGCCTTGTTTGCTTGCCCATGAAATGCTAAGCGGAGGTTGCCACTTATGCTGGTTTGTATATCATTTTACTTCTGTACATAATCTGTGCGTTTGTATATTTGTATATAATTTTACCGCTGTGCGGTATGTATGTATGTGTATATGTAGATATAGTAGGCGTTTGTGTTTATGCAATTAACATCAGCACCCGCCGCTTTGCTTGGTAAATGAGTAGTTTTGAATAGTCAATATTCGACAGGCCTTCCTGAGCGATCAAGTCAATGCCGCGAAAGATATTTGTATGTATATTTTCAAGTATGTACATACATATTTTAAATTGAAAAAAGATAAATCACGTAAATATTATCAACGTGTTTAATAAAGACAGCAATTTTGAACCTTTATTATTTATTCTTCATACATAAATAACTTACCATTTTCGCTGCGATGCTGGAACGACAGAAATTGTGGAAAGTAAGAAAACACAAGAATATGAGTTAATTAAAAATTGCGTTATTATTTAGTAAAAAAATTATGAAAACTAAAGAGATAACTTATGTATTTTAAATTAAACAAAATATACATTTCCCAATAAGAAGTTTAGAGGAAGTAATTTAGTGAAGTCGAATCAAAGAAGAGCATTGGCACAGAAAACGTAATAGAAAACTCTCAAATTTAAAACGAGAAACATTAATATTATATTATATTTCAATATTAAAAAATATTTTGTCTTCAGCCTTCGGAATCACTTTATAATTTTGGAACTTGGTTGTGAAGTGATCTTATTCAAAATGGAAGAGTATAACCTTGCCATATATACATAGGTTGCTATATATATTTCTGGACTAGGCAACACTAAGTGAAGCCAGGTGCAATCTGACATTTCCATTAGAAAGTTTGACATTTTTTAGCGTAACATCACTCAGAACGTTTTGTCATTTAATGGTGAAGTGTTTTATTTACAGAGAATTAAAAAATTCATCTCGGCCAAAAAATGAAATTAACTCGTGAACATTTTCGTGCGATCATTTTTCACAACTTTCGACGTGGATTATCACGACAAGAGTGCATCCATGAACTAAAATCTTTGTATGGCTATGAAGCACCATCCTATAGTACTGTGAAAAACTGTTACAACGAATTCAAAAGTGGCCGACGCTCGCTCAAAGACGAACTTCGTGAAGGTCGTCCAAAAACAGCCGTTGTGCCAGAAAACATCGATGCCGTACGTGAACTGTAAATGCAAGACCCTCATGTAACATACCTTCAGATAAAGGCCTATATATGCAGTTCTCCCACCAGCATACATTCGATATTGCATGAACACCTGGCCGTAAAAAAGGTTTGTTCTCGTTGGATCCCGCACAATTTGACAATCGCTCAAAAAAGGCTCGTGTGGATTGGGGTAAAGAAATGCTGAAAAAATACGATCGCGGTGACGAATCATGGATCTATGATGCGTATGAGCCCGAAACAAAACAGCCATCGACCGTGTGGTTCTTCCAAGATGAGTCAAAACCAACGAAAAAACAAAAAAAAAACATTTTCGTTGAAAAACATGCCTATTTTCATTATTTGGCCAGAAATATATATACCAGCCCTCGTATTGTGACAAAGAAAGCAAGAAACGGAAATTTCAGTTTGACAAATATCACACCACGGATATCGAAAAAAACATGAGCACCTTGATTTTTAGCGGCCTTGGCGTGGTGTTTTGGTTTTGGCTCGTTTATTTCCTACCTTCGGAAGATTGTTGACTTGTTTGCATGTCAAACTCATAAACCCATGTCTCTCATCGGCAGTTATAATGCTCTTCATGAATGTGGGATCGAAATTCGCACGCTCAAGAATGTTCAAAGAGACCTATTTTTAAAAAAAGTTCAGCTTTATTGGGAGTAGTACACCAACTAAAAGAAACTTCACAGCAGGTCATAAGTATATCAAAGAAATTAAAGAAATGGTAGCAGAAAAACGTCGATTACGCCGAAAGTGGCAACAAACAAGATCTCCATCTGACAAAAGTTGTCTTAACAAATTGTGTAAAAAACTTACCAATAAGATAAAGGCATATAAAAATATAACTCTAAGCTATTACCTGAAAAATTTATCCAACGACCATAGAAATGATTATTTTTTTTTTTCAATTTTTCACGACCCGTAACTCAGCATTGTCCAGTCAGAAAAGCAGACCAGTCATGGGCCAAGAGCGATATCGAGAAAGCAAATGTTTTTTCGGCATACCTTGAAGGTGTCTTCAAACCATATGATACATCCAATGCAGCAGAAATGGAAACTCATACTTACGAGAATTATACCGAAATTTCTCCAATAACTAATGATGAAGTATGTGCAGAAATAAAAAAACTGAAGTCTAAAAAATCGCCTGGGTTTGATCTCATTACTAGTGAAATACTAAAACAGCTTCCTCACAACGTTATATGTAAAATTACTGCCATAATGAATGCAACTATAAATCTTCAACACGTATCCATTTATTGGAAAACTGCAGAGGTGATTATGTTCAATAAACCTGGTAAGCCAGCGCATGAAATTACTTCGTATCGGCCCATATCTCTCCTGCCAATACTCTCAAAACTATTGGAAAAACTGCTTGCTGTGCGTAATTGAAGAGAGGAAGCTGATACCAGCGCATCAGTTTGGCTTTCGAAAAAATCACTCCACTATTGACCAAGTACATAGAATAACTCGAGTCATTGAAAATGCCTTCGAAGACAAAAAGGTTTGCTCAGCCGTTTTTCTCGATGTGTCTAAAGCCTTTGATAAAGTTTGACATGGCGTGCTCCTAAACAAAATTAAAATGCTTTTACCAAAAAAATATTACAATATTTTAAAATCATACCTTTCGGACCGCTTTTTTCGAATTAATCTTGGAGATATATACTCTGATTTAAAGGAAATAAAGGCTGGTGTTCCTCAGGGTAGTGTGTTGGGACCCATCCTTTACCTACTCTTTACGTGCGATCTACCACATGACGACAATTGTATTACAGCAACATTTGCAGATGACACTGCAGTTGTGTCTGTTGGCAAAACACAAACTGCATCAATTGCAAGATTGCAGGAACATTTAAACAAAATATTTGAATGTACAGCTAAATGGCGAATAAAACTAAACGAGACTAAATCAGTACACATTGATTTCGCATACAACAATACTAGATATGTGCCTCTGTACTTAAATGGTGTGCAAATACCATATCATAATACCGTGAAATACCTAGGCATGACCCTGGACACAAAACTTAGATGGAGTGCACATGTCAAAAAGAAAAAAGAAGAATTAGAAATAAAATCCAGAAACTTGTATTGGCCATTGGGTAGAAACTCTGCATTATCCACATATAACAAAATTCTAGTCTACAAGCAGGTGTTCAGACCAGTTTGGACTTATGGGATACAACTTTGGGGCTGCTCAAGCCTTAGCATTGTTGCACAAATCCAGCGATTTCAAAACAAAGTTTTAAGATGCGCCGTCAATGCGCCTTGGTATGTTCGATCTTGAATGCAATCTCGGAATTGACTCAATTGCTGCATCAATTAAAAAATGTGCAAAGTCTCATATGGAAAGACTTTCTGACCATGTGAACACTGAAGCCAGGGCTCTTGTCACTCGAAGTGAATGGAAAGAAAGGCTTAAGCGCAAAAAACCGCATCATCTCATACAGTAACCAGATTCTCTGCAATTTATACGCAGAGCACCATTAATTATCTTGTATTATACAATAAGCAAAACAAATTGTTCGTTAGTTTATTTTATGTTAACTAGTTACAATGGCATTGAAATAAAAAAAAAAAAAGAAAAAGCTTTATTGGGACGAGTCGAACAAGAATACGATTTATACTCAAAATATACTCAATAAAATCATTCGAACGGACTCGCGAGAAATATTGAGTTCTCTTTCTCTCGCTCTTATGCTTGCGTAACGATTTTGAAGCACCATATCCTTCACGTTCTTCATATTTTCATCAGTTGAAAAGGCCGAAGGTTGTCCAGAACGAGGCATGTCTTCAACGATCCCCTGACCGTCTTTGAAGGCTTTGTACCACTCGTATTCTTATATTTTTGATAAAACTGAATCGTCCCTACAAATACTTAATTTCAATCGTTCAGTCTGTATGGCAGAGACATCTTGATGAAAAAGATGTAAGCAAAATTTTAGATCAATATCTCAAAAAGTGAGAGAGTGGTCTTCGCAGAGGCAATAGTTTGATTGCCTACAACTTTTCAATCAAACTATTTTCCGTAAGACTCATAAGCTTACCGGAAATTGACCTACGGTTTACAATATTCAAGGATATAACGTCATATTAATATTTTGTTATTTATAAAATCTGTTCTGCTAAAATAAAATGAATTTTAGAAACTAGAAAAACTAAGTATCACTTATATTTATTCACATTGAAGCTGCAACAAAATTCTGCAAATTTCCAAAAAATATATAATCCTCAACAAACCTAACCCAACTTTCATCTACAACCTTGGTTACACGCCCGTCAGTTAACTGATCGATTTGGCCACGCATTGCATTCTTTCATACTTCGCAAATTCCCCACAGTCACTATGCGCCACCTAGGCAACCACTCCTTTCATTCCATTGACATTATCACCCGGCAACAGCAAAACCCCACCAATTCACCACCACACCGAACAACTCATCAACGCCCTTACGCATTTTGTAATCTCGCGGCTAAAACGCATCGACTACAACTTTAATCGCTTTAAATCCGCACAATCGCTATGCGGCGGCGTTGCATTTTAATTTGTGCGCATGCGCAGCCACGCTGTAATACGCTTCATTAAATGCGTGCCACATGATGCATGTGGCATGCTACATACGAGCATTGCCATGCTGCTCAACTGTCACTGCTGTCTGTTGTTTGCTGTCAGCTTAGTTCACAATCAATTTAAATGCAATGCCGACGACTGACACTGCCAGCCCAGCAATAGTCGTACAATAACGCTGAAAGCAACAACAACATCATATATACAATAATAACTGCATTAGTGACGGCGCAGTTAATATAACAATTATTTTTACTTGTTGCACTTTAGTGGAAAATTGCACAAAAACTCTATGGATTTATGGACTTCGGAGTTCATTATTTCTGCTTGGCTTTCTGCTTACGGTTTCTTTGTTTTGTGGCTGTCCATGTGATGAACGAACTCGAAAAAGTCAATGCAATTATAGCGACAATATTGCAACACGCAACGTGCAACATGCTGGCTAACAAACGGGCGAACAGCCAGCAACAACATTGACATTGTCATTCAACTTGGGCGCTCCAGCTGTGACACAATATGATTGGCGCATACATACTGACAACCATGTAAACATAGCCACGTGGCATGTCAACTTCCCTGCAATCAATTCACCTAGTTAAAAACTAGTCTACAACTAGTCAGTCTTATACAAACTATGGATATTTTTATGGATGTTGTTCTGTGGATCATCCACAGATTTCGTCAGAAATATTCAGATTCATACTAGTTCCAAAAATAGCAAGTAGAAGTGTTAGCTTTGGATGCATCAAAGCTATAGGATTCTTGCCTAAATGCTTTATCTTCGTTTTGATTGATCATACCAAATTTCTAGTAGCGGGGTTTCCAAAGTAGAATAAAAAAGTTTTCCGTTCGACATTCGTACGAAGTTCATCAATCGTCGCTGGCTGGTTGGCGTAGACCATAGACTTGACGTAGCCCCACAGGAAATAGACTAACGGCGTCAAATTGCACGACCGAGGTGGCCAATTGACTGGTCCATGTCGTGAGACAACACTTTCACCAAACTTGGTTTCAATAAATCGATTGTGACATTCGCTGTGTGGCGTCCTATTGGAATCACATATTGTCCAAGTCCACATCATCCGACTCCGGCAAAAAATAATTGACTATCATTGACGGTAGCACTTCCCATTCACGGTAATGTACCGATCTTGATCATCACTGTTGATAATCATCGCCCCCGGTCCATAACCCGCACCAAACTGTAATTTTTCTGCATGTATGCCATGACCAATAATATAAACTTTGCTTATGGATACAGCCATTCGTCGCTAAAGATGAAAATCTGGATCATTTTCAAGTTGTCAGCCTAATTCAGGAACTTACGACGATTCGGGTGGTCAAGCGACTTTAGTTCTTCCTTCATTTTAACCTGGTAAGGATGTAGGCCAAAACCTTTTCGAAAAATTCTCCACAATGATATCACACAGTTTTCCAACGCTTAAGAACGACCTGTGGGAGACTGATTTGGGTCTTCCTCAATTGATGCTCAAGCGGCAACAATACTCTCGACACAACGGCGACTTCTTTGCCTCACTGGCACGTCGTTTACTGTCCCTATCGATCTACTTTTGTAGCGTCGTTTTGAAAAAGCCCTTCAAATAACAAAGCTTTCCATTCAAGAACTTGATTCCTATCGTTTACTTTATATGGCAGCTATACGCTATAGTGATACGATATCGGCGATTTGGCCAAATGAGTAGCGTCTTGGTGAGAAAAAGGTGTATGCACAATTTATTGTGAAAACCTGAGAGACTATCTCGTATATACTTTTAAGAAATACCAAGCTGTTTGAAGTCTCAGCTAGCTTTAGAATTGATTTTCAGCTCAGGAAATTAGAAATTCTCTAGACAGAGAGCTTCTCGCAGAATTCCATTGAAAGCAAAAAACTGATCATCTACAAGAGTCTTGCGAAAAAACTCTGGATTATTTGCGAAAGACTTTTGAGGAAGCAGTTCATCCCAAAAGTATTTACAATTATGAAGCGCATGGAAAGTTTGAACTAATCGTGCCCAAAAATCATAGGATATTTTTAATTATTAAAAGACTGTCCAGAAAGTCGATTATTTATTACAAGCTCACACGACAACTTAAATACTGTTCCACTTCGCATCTGCTTTACACTAGTGTTTTTATGAAGACTTGAAGACTGTGGTAGAGTCGGACAGTCCTTAAGAATATAAATACATACATATGTAGATACATACAAAACCAAACTTTCATTGTATGGATTTTAAGCTATAAATTCGTAGAAAAATCGTTCAAGCGGATTATGACACAAATCGATTTTGACAGTTTTGATTTTGACGTTTTTTTTCTTCTTGTGATAATTACTTACACATTTACATAAGCTGTCATTCAGCATTACAAGTAATCATTAATTTCGTTTTTTGTTTTTTTTTTTTTTTGTTTTGATTTGCTGTTGAATTTTCGGCTATTTAAAGTAGAAACTAGAAATTTTAATTAATAATTATGCTAACTGTCGTGTTCGGATAGGTTTTGGAAATTTTATTAAAACCGTAATACTTAATTCGAACATAGTATTTCAGATAAAGTTTTTTATCAAGTAATTTTTTTATATTTTCTTCATTATAAGTTGGTCGTATTTTGTGGTGGTGAACCAAAGAATTTGCAGAGTTAAAAACTGGTAAAATAAAATCAAGTGGTTTATTCAAAGTGATCCAATAAGAGCTTAGCTTACATAAGCGAAACAAAAATTTTGGAAAAATCGGCGGACATTACAAGAGTGATTATAGAAAGTACGAAATGGCGCTTCTGTCTTTGAATTTATTGCAACAATAATAGCTTATCTACAGACGATTGATTATTAGACAAGTGACACATAACAATGACAGATACGTTTGCTGAAAGAAACATAATCAACAACTAAACGACTCAGGATAAAAAAGCGAATCGAAAGCACATCTGAGGAATAAATACATTTGCATATCGCCACTTCCAGCGCTTCAACAATTGCAGGCAATTTGAGTCATTACCGGCGATTTGTTGCTGGAAAATGATATAGGTAAAGTGTTAACACAGCATTGAAAGAGAAACCGGTGAGAGCGGTAAGGCGGGAGTTATCGAATAGATGCAAGCAACATTATCTGTCATTACAATAAGTGAGCAATTATCGGGATTGTTCTGTCCATCACTTGGATATGCAACTGGTTGCTTGGAATGATGACTCCTTGATTTAATCACTTTGCAAGGCTCGGGAATCACTTTTGATTGCCAACTGACTGGTATGATGTGGTTTCATCGATATGCATATCCACACATACATATGTATAGATGTGTGTGAACACATACACCCAACAGGCATGACCAAAACATAATTATCTTAAAATGATACTAGTAAAGCAATCAATCGACTCGATTGCAATCATTATGATAACTGCGCAGGTAGCAGGTAACAACTTGTACATATACTCACGTAAATATGTACATATGTACATACACATACTTATATATTATATATATACATGTATATATGTATATGCGTTAACTGCATTATCATGATGTGGCTGTGCACTGCGGCTGATGAATAACGAATCGTTAATGGCGCTGATGCAACAAGTGTGGTTTTAACTGGCTGCTTCACCTACATACATATCTATGCTTTTATTTGTGCATGTATGTATGCTAAGCTATGTGTATTATTCAGAATAAGCTGCAGATAATGCTGTAAGTGCATGCATTTTCGAAATCAAATTGCCATTTCACCGCAACATTAACGTGTCTATGATTCAGCAGCTAGACATATGATTAAAGTACTCCTGGAAAGTACATACTTATAGGTACATATAAACATCTTTATGCGTATATACCATATAAGGAATTATAAAATCATGCCGCAATGAAGCAATCAACAAATTGTGGTAAGCGCATAAACATTTAGAAATATTAAAATAAAACCGCAAAGGAAATGTACTTTAGCTCAAAGACACAAAAGCGCAAAGCTCCACGTTTTTGTACTCTTGCTACATGTTGTTGCAAAGTATAATAGCTTTTTTCACCTAACGGTTGTATGTATCACCTAAAAATAAACGGGAAATATATAAGGTTATATATGTATATATTAATGATCAGGATGAGTGAACGAGTTGAAAATTTCAACTTGAAATCTAGATGACTGTCTGTCCGTCCGTCTATGTAAGCTGTAACTTGAGTTAAAAATTTAGATATCTTGTTGAAACTTCGTACACATATTCTTTAACATAAATCTATGGCGGAGTTCGTAGATGAACGTAATTAGACCACAACAACGCCCACAAAATGTTGAAAGCCTATGAATTGCCAAAACGAAGCACTAAAATAAGATATAGAACAAAGCACAGGGGATCTCAGTAGCAAGAGCGCCTGTGGGCAAACATTTTGAAAAAATGGGAGTGGCCCCTGCCCCCTATACATATGTCCTAGACACCACTAAAGCTTCAGTAGCCAAATTCACTCCAGACAATTCTCTTTAGCAACACACCGATACTGTGAAAATTATTGAAATAACGGTCTTGATAAAAACTACTGAAATAACGATAAATAAGTAACTGAATACCAGAGAGCCATACATTTTTACACCAGAGATGGTATGGCTGCGCCCGAGATGCGTGTGACACCGCCTTCTTTTAGGTAAACCATATATCTCGGGACTCGACCGACCGATTTCGGCTAAACTCAACTCGGACTAAAACCATGCCTGCTTCTCATATAGTGCACATCCACTTGATACTTTTACTTTCCAGAGTACAAAACCAGGAAGAAATTAATATAATGGGATAAAACTTTGGAATAATAATTTCTTTAAAGTATATCCACTTGTAACCTAAAATTGTGCAAATCCAACCAAAGCTGCCGCCCCTAGATACCGAATATGAGGACCCCAGCATCCATAGTTAACTTTTGACCGAAAATAGCAGTCCATATATGGGATATATAATTGATAATAGTTTTTCTGTGTATGGGACCCCCTAATATTTAGATTTTCGAACTTTTGAGAGACTCTATACTCGAAATTTTCGAACATTTGGCTGACTTTATTTCATATAATTGGTGATTGCTTGTGAGATACCTTAATAGCAGCAGAGCGGACGTGCCGTAAATAATCTAGCTTCAACCACAGCCAAGTTATCTTAAGGAGGTATTCTACTCTAGAATTTTGAAAAATTCGATTTTTTTCATATATTCAAAGTTTAGACCCTTAATAACATATCCACCAAAGGATTTTTAAAAACCAAAATTATTTTAAGAGCTACAGTTACTTTAGTGACCCAGAATATAGCCCGGTAGGTAGGTAGACTCACTTTTTAAACGCGTTTTTCTCGAAACAACTTTTTTCCACACGGTATCGGCATTATCTCAATTTCTATACAACCGATTTACTTGAAATTTGTGTGAACCTTCTTTATATAATCCTTTATCGTTCCTAACAGCATTGGAAAAATTTTTTTGTTTTTAATATTTTAAAAAAATTCAGGAATTTCAGAAAAAAGCGTAAAAAATGATTTTTATTTTCAGGCAGTCGCCATTTTTCAAAAAAAAAAAAAAAAAATTATTCGTGTTTTATGAGGTAGGGACTATAACAGCATTCTTACTGATTAAGAATTTCTTTTGATATTTCTTTTTTCAGACCACCAGGAGAGTCAGGATCAATGCCACCAGGATGCGCCATTTTTTTTTTTTTGACACATGTCTCTCCCCCCCTTCTAATTATTTTAATTTTTAATATTTTTTTGTAAAAATTTTTTTTTTGTATTCTTAAGATATCAATAAAAAAAACACCAAAAAAATGGATGGTAAAAATATTTTTGGTTTTTTTTTTTTTTTTGTTTTAAATAAAATTCAAAAAACTGCCCGAAATTTGAATTATAGAGTAGAATACCCCCTTAACTTAACATTACTGGGAACAAGAGAACTGAGAAGTATTACTTAACATGTTAACATTATATTTCGATTGTATTGAAAAACTGATATTGCTGCCCGTTATCGAAAATATACAAAAATCTACTTGTAGAACTTATTTCAAAGAATCAAAGGAGTAATAAGAATGGCAGATGGGAAAGTGTTGCCACAATTTCGAACGATTCAAAGCCAAAAACTCATCGAAGTAATCGAAAACTATGAGGCACAAGAGAAAACTACTCCAACTGACTTTAACAAAACTTGCGTTTCTGAACGTGAAGCAGTTTTATTGAATAAAAAAGAGTTTTTTTAGTAAATGAATTACTTAAAAGTCTTATAAAACTTGAGAAATAAAACAGCAATAAACAGCATAAATCGTTACGCCATCTTGTAGACTCTTTCGTTTAATTATCTTTAGTTAAAAATCGAACTGAATGAGTTTCTTGGAGAACACAGACAAGACGAAATATCACTGAAAGACAATTGTTTCGAACATGCAATTGATTCGGACAAGGTCAGGTGGTAATATTAGGGCAATATTTCAATAGATAAAATTTCATATGAAATGAGGAAAAGAAAACGAAGAAAATCTAAGTTACACTTTGTACTTTGATTTGGTCCGTCTGCGGTCCTGGCAAAAAATTATAAAACCCCCAGAACCTTTAACGATAAAAAAGTTGTTTCAATTTCGTAGTTCAGAAGCTTTATATAAGAGTTTTCGAACGAAAATCTGTGAAATAACAGTTTCAGTTCATTTGTAATCCGTTATACCAAATAAAAGTAAACTTCCGCTACAAAAAAATACTGAACAAACGTGTTTCTTAATAAATTAAGTTGATATATTATAATACACATACATGTTTTACATACATCATATATGTATGTATATCTACTTATATATTATATATATATTCTATATATCAATTTGCGCTCACACCCTTCCAATAAATTTTTTGCTCATAGTTTCTACATACACACAAATGCAAACATATTATAATATATTGCGAAACAAATGTTTTTCTTTTTCGCTTGCGCCTATTTGATTGATATCTGTGTCCACTTCAAGCTCAATCATAAATTCATTAAAAAAATTTTGCTTTGTTAAATAAAACTAAACGCGCGGCTTTAAATACTTGAAGCAAAAAATAAAAAATAAAAAAAAAAAAACAAAAAAGCAAAAGTAATATCGTCAAAATAATAATAAATCAATTCCGAAACCCACGCTTACCTACGCAACAACAAAAGCAACAAAAGCTCTTAAGCTAAATACATATAAATATATATTTATACGTATCGCCAGCCGCCTTGTCTAGCTTTATTGACCGTCAGTACTAAGCAGCACACAGAACAGCTCTCCGCGTTATTGCCAAATTAAAGAAAAAATCTGTTGCCACGCCATTTAATTTATTGTAGATTTTTGCATATTTTATAAATTCAAAATACACACCGGCACATGACCACTTGAAAGCAGTAAATACGCACAGCTTACATATATGTCTGTATTTACGTATGTAAGTCGGTATCGTAGACACCTGGTCAACAGTGCGTGGGCAAAGTTTATGTTTGTACGGTTATATTCCGCGTTTGCTTAAGATGTTCTTGGCAGATAAGTGATTGAACCGACCACTTGCTGGGGCAATCAAGAAGTTAAGAACTTAACTATTTGTATACATAGTAATTGTATCTTAGTTTAGAAAGAACTCGTTTTGGAAGAGAAAAAAATCTGAAGGCTTAGTAGTGCCCAAAATGATAAAACATTTTGACTTTGTAAAACTTTAGACTTTGTTCTACCTATTGGTAATGTGATATTACCTAATGATTGATCGGGTATATTAAGGTAGTGTAAAGGCTGAGTATGTTACTTATGGGGTGACGACAAATACAATTCATTTGCTTGCCGAAAAGACCTCAAGGTTGTAGTAAGCTCATTAGACAAACCTTACAACTCTCAATAATAATTATTTAGAATCTTCTACCAGGCTGAAAAGTTATGTAGCGAATATTCTATGAGAGGAAGAGAATAAAATACATGTGTTTAGCAATTAGACCTTAAGATATACGAGTGTAAATATTATACTTCAGTAGAGCTTTCCATGGAGGATGGTGGAGTATATTTGCGGTGATAACATCGCCACAGAAGCAACACTGGCGGCTTTTTAGAGGTTTTTTTTTATGTTCTCAGATCTTAAGAGAATTAAACTTTAATTGAATTTTGGAATCACATATATATTTACCAAAATTATTTTGAAAATTTTAATATCTCTATATAAACATTTACTAATATACAAAAAGAACTTTGTAATCTATGAAACGAGTTGCCGCAAGGCTAAGACGGAGAACATGCCTGTAAAACGGCTTATAGAATCAGTCACAAAAAATTTAGATGTATTATATATTAGGAAAACACTCTACCTCTTTCTGCATTTATGAGAACCAAATGCACCTTTGCTTCAACGAATAAACTTAGAAGCTTTTACACGGCTAAGAACTGATGATGAATGCGGTACAGAACTACTTATGGCGCTACTACAAAGGATAAGATTCACGTCTGAGTATAATTTTAGGTTAGGATAGATTTTCAGGTCCTTAGTATCTTGAGCTGCAAAGCACCTAGATAGACGAGTTGAACAGAAATGCTCCAACGTCTCCCTTAAGCCCACTTCCTAGCACTTGCCTGCCTGGAAAGCAAGTGATGTCAACAACCGTCCTGTGACCGTGTGAGTAAAAATTATATGTGTTTTTCTTTGGGACTCTGCATGCCCCATGGGATCCCATAACATATCACCCTGATTTATCTGCCAGTCCATTCGGAAATTTATTTTTTTGTCGTTATCAGCGACCGACGTATTTTTTGTATTGTTTCGGTAACTATACGGGTGACACTATTGATATCATTATCTATTTCGTTTCCCTGAATTCCTTTCTTTTCTAAAATCCAGTATAAATACCGTCGCTTTCTGGCAGCTCTTATATCTCCTACTTCTATGCTTCTAAGGGCATTTTCTGACGTAATTCTATGCGAGATTATTGCCTTAATTGTCGCTTGGATATTGCCGTATATACTGAACTTCTTAACGTTGTTTGCTGCGTCGTTAGCTAGCTCAGTCGCTTTTCTGTCCCGCCTTCTGCCTAGAAGGATGCTGCTGTATAATGGCAACTTGAAGATAGCTTAAAATATAGCCCGAGTACAGTAAACATTTTCGATCCGTCTGTGTGGATGTTGTAAGTTCCGCTGGCGAGTCGTATGCTCCTATGTTTGCGCCCTCTTCTGGTATGATCTTCTACCCCAAACAAAGCGCGACGGTATGTCGTCTATTTTATCCACTTATCCCTGTTTATTGTACTTTGGCGGGAGGACCTTGCGGAGAATTCGTTTTACGTCGCTAATTTTACAGTTGATTTCACTGCAAGACTTTCGACTGCAATGTCGATTGGTGGTAGCTTGAGCAACCTTTCGTGTCTGGGCTGTTTTTGACAAGGAAATCAGATACCAAGGAAGATGTTTTAAGTTGGATCCTGGATTTCAACCATTTCGAATGCTTCGTGTGGTATATCCACCAAATCCAATTCCAATCACAATTTATATAGGCTAATAAATTGTCTAAATTGGTACATGCCTCTCACACCTATTGTACATAAGTCCGCAACATCGACATTTCCTCACTCTTAATGGCGTTTATGACATGTATATTACTAATAAATCTATTACATCATATACGGAGTATAAAATATAATCTAATTGTTTTTGAGGAATATTTCTTACATACTCTTTTGAGGAAGCGTCGGAGACCCTAAAGTATATATATAAATGATCAATATGTTGAGCTGAGTCGATTTAGCCATGTCCGTCTGTATATATACGAACTAGTCCCTCAGTTTTTAAGATATCGTTTTGAAATTTTGTAGACATCATTCTCTCTTTAAGAAGCTGCCAATTTGTCGAAACTGGCGATATCGGACCACTATAACACATAGCTGCCATATAAACTGAACGATCGGAATCAAATGAAAACTTTCACATTTGACAAGATATATTCACGAAATTTGGTACAGATTATTTCCTAAGGCAACTATCTATTCCCCGAAAAAATTGTTCAGATCGGATTACTATAGCATATAGCTGCCATACAAACTGAACACATAATTACTAAAAGCAATGCACTTGTGAAGGGAATATTAGCTTCGGTGCAACCGAAGTTAACTTTTTTTTTTTGGTTTGAATAAACTTTAGACATTTTTTGACTCCATCTAACACAATCAGTCATCGCATGTCTGTTACTTTTTCGCAATTAGCCAATCCATGTGCGAAAAATGGCAGAAATTTGAAAAATATTGAAAACCTTTCATGACTAATACGAAATTATCGCGGGCAATCAGTGCAATTGGCAACAATCGCCGATCGTACATAACAGTACACCTTTAATTGGCATGCAAATGTAAATAGACTCCGCTTGACACACTTCCGTTCGCACACATGTTGCATGCCATAAGGGCAGCGCATTACGCCAGCGGCAATAATAGCAGCCAATCATAGGAAAAAATTAAAAAACTGAATAAAAAACATAACGGATAAAACGACCACTTCACTCGGGCAGCAAGCACAAGCGAAAATTTATAGCGTGCGAAATATGATGCATTCCGAAGCTGCAGCCAACACCAACAACAGGCAGCCGCAGCACAACGCCAACGTTACGTTGCCGTATTGGTCGGCAACGACAAGATCTGCAAAGGTAGCTGCGGTGGCTGTCACTGTTGCCACTATCTTCATATGTTGGTCGTTGCCATTCATGCGAATACGGCTTGGCCGCTCGGCCACTTGGCCGTTTGTTCGGCTGCGAATATTGCAATTAGTGTTCGATGGCAATTGTTGCTGCTCCTGTTGTTGTTATGTGTGCGCTAGCCCCGACCAAACAACAAACAAGCAACGAAGTAGTAAGGAGGAAATCAGAAAACACACATGGATAAGGTACACAATAGTAACCGTTACAATAACAGCATCTTACCACACTTTACCGTTTTGTACACAATCGACGAAACGATTTCAATAGTCTTTTGTTTCTGTTTTCAGTTTTTGTTTTTCTTTTTCGCCTGTGATTTCCTTATTCCTTATATTGTGCGTACTATTTTGTTGGCGTTGTTGTTGTTATTTTTTGCGTACTTGTGAAGCCTTCTCCAATTGTGGCAAGGTAAGAGTGTTACTACACTTGGCTTTCCAATACGGTGTTGGGAACCAGAGTCGTGGGGAGGAGGG
>CM050323.1:116055796-116078846 GCA_027475135.1 Bactrocera correcta
ATTTCGGATGATTCCAAAATCTATTTTCATTGCACCTTCTTACTTTCTGAAACCCGAGGTTGCTGGTTTTGTAGAAATCTATTCCGAAATCTACCGAGTTTTTTTTTTTTTCTTTTTTTCGGCTTTGGGATAAAGTAACTTCGTTCCAGATTGTATAGGAGTTGCGAAGTGTGTACTGCGACCAGATTTTCAAAATGTCGCATTGGAATTTATTTACTGAGTACACTTGGGACAAAGCTCGATAATATTGTCAAAGCTTGAGGGCTGGAACCTTTTATTTCTTTATAAAGTCCATCAATGTTACAAAGCTCGAAGCAACAATTATTTTTCTTTCTTACAGTGTCAGTCTATGATGCATTCCGAGAACGTCAAAAACGGCACGGGATTCTTGGAGTAATATCCCGACAGTTGGAATCCCACAAGGAAGTGGATATAGAGAATTATATGGGTTATTTCTTCATCTATCCACGGTTGGAAAGCTGATATCTGTTGCCTTCGGATTAGAGATTTCAGAACTCCGAATTCACTCTTTCTCAGTAATACTTTAAATTCTTTTGGGGGTTTCCTCAACGCTTTCCAGAACTAATTTTGTGATTTAACCACGTAGTATTTTCTGTCTAGACTCAATAAAGTTTTATGTCACTCTCCTTGGGTACACACGTTTGGTATAAGAGATTCATATGTCGTTCCAATTGAATACCTTATGATTGCCTTTCATCAATTTCAACTTTTTGCTATAATAAAGGTTGAGAAGATTAAAAAAGTTTTGGGAAAGAAATTGGTTAGAGCTAAGCAAGAGTTTCTTAGCGGCTTTACTAAATCACATATGAAATCAGATTTGAAAATTGTCCACACGTCTTACACAAACATGCCTCTTTCACTCGCTGTCTAGAGTATGAGATGTCCCACTAAATGCCACCGATAGCGAGTCTCCCACACAACAAAAACTTGACTACCGCACTGCTTTTGGAATTCTATACCAATTGTCACAATGTTGTAAGCGCGAAATGCCTGACTTGCGAATGTGCCGCATACCCATGTATGTAGTTCGGTATGTAAGTGCAAGAAATAGCCACTTTTGTCGTTGTTGCTTACAACAAAAGGAATACAATATTGCCCAAGGTAAAAACAAATGAAGTATAAAGTTAAAAAAATAGTGGTTGAAAGACAAAAAACAACGAACGAAAAATGTGTAAAGAACCAAAACAAATTGCCATTTGCGGAAGGTGTTTGCATTATTGACAGCACAACAAGGCATTGCAACGACGAGTGTGGCATTCATGTCGCCTGTAAGCGAGTGGCAGGCGGCAAGTGGCAAGTTGTCGGCAAGTGGGAACACATTGAGTTGTCAGAAGAGCCATATAATGCACGAACGAAGTGTGCGTACAGATGGGTGAAGGGCCTTTTCTGAAGTCTAAAGAAGTCCACATAACTATGAATATTTGTAAGTATGTTTGTAGGGTCGCTTTGTTCTGTCCTACGATCTTTTGAAATTAAAAGTTCGTTTTTTCGACAAAGCATCGTATGAAATCCGTCGAATTGACTTAAGTTGAACTCTGTCAGGTCTTCTGGAAAAGTCAAGTAATTTTAGTTAGAATTCGATAATGAACTTGTTTCCTATATAGTTTATCGTAATAAGTACGCCAGTTTAATAAAGCTTAAACATTTTTGGTCAAAAATCATATTATATAAATAATATATATATTTTGACTCCCTATTATTGCAGTCTCTAGCTAAAGCTGTATTTATTTTAATTCACTAAGAAAATTTTAAGCCTTAGTAAAAGGGAGAGGATACCATGGAAGCACCACGGAGCGCACCAGTGGGACCTTCAACACCTATACGGAAGAATCAAAAATGACTAATGGATTTGACACCGGGATTTATAGCGTGCGGGAACAAGCTGCAACTTTTCAAGCTGCGACTTTTCAAGCTCCCGATACTGCAGTCGCCAAAAACGATACAAATTGAAATTACCAAAATGGTTGATAGTCGAATCATAAAGATGGAATGCCCTAGGGGCATGCAAGATCGTCAAGATCATTGGCAAAAGCCTCAAAAAAATAACTCAAACTTTTAACTAACAAGCTTTCGAAAGACTACAGGATGGAACTCGTCCTTTGCCTTGAAATTATCTAGAAAAGAACTATGTGAATTAGATACCAAATTTCATCCTAAGATCTGAAACTTTTTTCAACGAATTTTCCACAAAGCTTCGAATCAAGCAAAATTTATAAATGGATATCAATATTTTTCTGAAAATTGAGTGACATAACTGTCATTCATTCTTAAACAAGATCAATTCTGTTATCAGCACCTTACTATGAAGACTGTAATTAATTTAGGTTAAGCCTTATTCCAAATGTTTTGGTCAGCCAAAGAATCTTAATTAATCCGGGTATACGAAGTTAGAAAATAAGGAGTTTCGAGACCGACCGAAACCGTCAACCTCGAAATCCACCAATAACTCTTGCCAACAGGTGCTACTTCGGACTAAGTAAGCAATTGAGAAGTAAGTCGGCATTACGAGTTTTCAAGAGAAAGGTTCTGCAGAATGGTCTTTTGATCATTGGCAACCGCTGTCGATGGAACGATGAGCGGTACAATTCTATTGTCATAGTTCAGCGAATTAAGAGACACCCGCTACACTGGCTAGGTCATGTTGTCCGAATGGATGAAAACATTCCAGCTCTGAGAGTATTCGACACATGACCCATTGAGGGAAGCATAGGAAAAGGACGACCACTATTCCGTTGGGGAGATCAGGTGGAAAACGACCAGGCTATACTTGGAATCTCCTATTGTTTGCCAAACAGCGAAAAGGAAGAACGATTGTGTCTACGCTAATAAAGAAGAAGAAGATAGACCCACAGATTCAATTCTGATCGAACTCCGACGAAAATACTTGTCAACTCGTTACAGTTATTTTGAATCTAAAAGTTCAAAAATTAAGATATCCTAGGGCTGCTACTCAACAGGTTAAATCGCTCGAGGGGCTTTCTTGTGTGCAAGTTTCTTGAAAAAGTTAACTCGGAATAAGTTGATTAAAAATTAGTTGAATTTAGTATACAGAAAAGTGTGTGACCTCTGACTAACGGTGCATAACAATATCCGCAAATCCGCCTGATGACCGAAACCGCAGCACATTAAAAGTCAAATGTTGCACTGGACCACAAGTAGCAAAGATAAAGCGAAGAAAAAAACCAAAACAAAGAATTGGGTGTAAAATAACACGATTGAGGGAACTGCAACTAACGCCAAACGAATTGAGAAAGTGGGTGTAGTCAAACGAATCTGGACAGCTAAGTGACGGAGAAATGTGGCCGAAAGACCGAATAGAAATGCACAAAAGCCAACGACTTGACAGGCGTGACACAAAAGTAGTGGGTAGCAGATGTTGAACCGAACCAAAAAGGAGCGAAGCGCGTACACACTAGTGTGTGAAGTTGGAGTGGAGTTTGAAGGTGAAGGTAGGCGGCTGGCGGCTGGCGACCAAATGCGCTTATCATTGCAGACATTACAGCACGCATGCCGGACGAGCAGTATGCCGCAGATGACCATTTGGGGGCAAATAACGATGGCAGCAAGTAAATAGCGCGAAAGCAGGGAAAATGAAAGAGGAGGAAGGAAAGATTTAGAAGAACAAAACTTCAAATAATGCGGAGCTAGAAAGAAACCTACGCCGTTGCAATGCTGTCCAGCATTAGGGCAACATTGAACTCTTGGCCGGCTCGCCAATCCAGCCGGTCCCAGCAGTCGGAAGACAGACAAAAAAGACCGGCGAATACAGAGCAAATAAGCGGTCACAAGAATCACGTTCTTGTCACTGTTGCAGTCAACTGACAAGATACGCCGGCAATAGCAACAGCAACAATAACAACAACAAGAGGTTAACTGCATTAGTTATGGCACTGCAGCAACAAAGCGACGACCGAAATGACAGCAGCGGCAATGGCAGCAGCAACGCCTCCGCCGTGTTCGATTTCGCAATTGTCTGTCAGCTTGTCTGCCCGTCTACAACTGTCCGTCCGCTAGTGTTGCGCATTGCAGTGCTGTAATGCCACTCCAAGCTGAGTCATGCTAGAAATTAGCTCACATTTTTCAACGTAACTTAGAAATTGGAAAATAGCAAAGCGACTACAAAGTGTAGAAATCTTAATAGTTTGAAACCATATTCAGCCAAAGTGGCTTTAAGTCAACTTTTCGGCGTCGTGTACAGCCGTTTCGCTTGTTTGGCAAATCGTTAAATTGTTTGGGCCAGAAATAAAGGCGAAAATTGTAAATTATGCTTGCAAAAGCTTAAACGGGTAATTGAGTGCCTCTTTTGTTGTCTAATGGCTGCGATACTTCATGCGCTAATTCAAATGTATTTTAGTTTTTTGTTATTTCTGTTATTTTTCTAATTTTTCAGACATTAACAAATGTCAAGGCCCCGCTCGTGTTTCATTGTAGTCTCCTTTCGGCCATTATTGATATTAAGTCATTAAAGAGCGGAGTTGAGAAAAAAATTCTCACCACTAAAGCTTCACATTAATAACAGAGCTTCGGTAAAGTTCTTACGATTCACTCGTAGAATGCACAAAAAGAAAGAATACCAAAAAATCGCATTAAAGTAAAAAAAATCACTTAAGCAACGAACATATACCGATATTAATGCGACTATTTGTTCTCTGAAGTTTTTTTTAATATTCTGCACATTTGTACTCCATTTTTAGCTAATAAACGACGTAACTATGCAAAGCATGGTCTTGCATTTGGAAGGCAAATCGACTCTAACTCATAACTAGAATTCCATATATACTACTCACTAATACTACTCAGCTCTATACGTATATATAGTAAAAATGCTCGAGAATCCTAAAAAAATATGTAAGAAAAATTTCTTCAAGAGTCCGGAGATCAGTTTTTTTCGGAGATAACTACGCTTTGATCATCCATATGTGGACGCAGTTTCATTAGTATCATTTCATCATCCAATAGTTTTTTTGAAACATCGAAATATTTATCACACTCTTTGAAGAAAACACTTTCCTGTGACGTAAAAGAGTACAGCAGAAAGAAGAGATGGACTGGAAGCAGTAAGAGATGTCAAACACTGCGCTTGATCTCCAGTAGTAATTGGACTTTAATAAAGGGTTTTCACGATGAGCTTAATTTCCACGTAAAGGATATGCTCATTTGAGTAGTTGAAGTGGCTCTCTGTGGAAAGTGAAGCTTTTTTCTTAATATAGGTTATGTTAGGTTAGATGGCTGACCGAATATCCCACGTGGACTGCTATATGTAGTCCATGTAGTCTTTTGTGAAGCCATAGATAAGAAGAACTTCGGCCAATACAAATTATGTAAATTTCAATTTCGTTTAATTTCAACTCCCGCCAGTTCGGTGGGAAGTCTGAAGGTGTGTGCTTCCAAGTTTTTTAGTCTTGACCACCCAAATGCGGTACTCCCAACCTTACAGCATGGACGCCAATACGGCAATACCCTGATAAAAGCCCCACTACTAAAGAGAGGCTAGACTTACTGAGGGCAATGAGATCACTAGATCTCCCGCCATCAATTTTGAGCAAACAGGCTTTCGCGTTAGTGCATACACCGATGGTTGCCCAACGCTGGCTTCCGCGAAACCCAGCTATCTAGTAGTATAACACAAGAGGATACAACAGCACCAATCCGCTCTCATTCTACCGGTAGCGGCTCTAGGGTAACGTTCCTTGCTAGCTCAGCTTTACAATTTCCGATTCAGCTATGGCCCGCCAACCCATACCAGTCTTGTTACAAAGATACACGATGCTATTAAAAACGAGGTTAGACACTCCTCAACCAACCCTGAACGCACTGTAAAAGAGCACAAGCGTACTATCGCAGCTCTGTTATCAGAGTGTGAAATTTAACCGACTGTGAAGACATATATTTTTAGTCCATGAGACGCTAAAAAATATCCTCCGAACCGTGTATCTTTGGTTCCCCCATTTCGCCTAATCGTCCACTTGGTAGTCAATCCCTTACGTTAGGTATAAATTTATCATATACATCTCACCTATTTTTCAGGTTATAAGTTCCGTTCAGCTTAGGTCCTTAGCGATACAGATGGAGCGTCGTCACAGAATCTCCATTCTTTTCTTGGTTCCTTACTTTTAACATTTCGTGCAGCATTCTTGATTCTTCAGCCTTACTCTGCTCTCGTACGCCCTGACCAGTGAGTATTCCAACCGTATTCCTACACTCCCTTCTATCGGGAGCCCGTAAGAACTTTGTATATCTCTGATCAGTTAGCATCTCTTTCTAAATTTACTCTGAATCTTTGTTTACAATTGAAAAGTGGGATCGTGTAGTCAGTGGCTGCCAAACTGCCATAACCCACTCAATTTTGTTCGAGGGCCCTTTATGCATATTCTTCTGCCACCAGTAGTCGTCCCGCCAATTTTTCCGCGCAGTTTTTAGTGAAGGGATCTATAGGAGGCAGGTTTAGAACTAATTCAAGAACCGCAGTTGGTCCTTACAGCTCCAGGTCATAGTTATTTATTTGAAAAGACTTCACTCTTAGAACCCAATGCATCTTCTTGTGCCTTCAAACAATAAAACCCATATTTCTGAATAAATTTTTTTTCATCTTACATATTCACTACTATGTACATTAGGGTGATTCAAAAAATTTTTTTTTTTTCGTTTGGTACTCTGAAAAATAGGTTCCTAGACACCTCTAAGGAAGACTCTCCCAAAAATGAGTTTTTAATTGTAACGGGAAGATCCTCCTACTTACAGTTTTCTATTTTTTTTTATTATCAGATAGAAAAATTTATAGTTCGCTTCCAACTACTTGAAAAAATATCTTGTTCCTTAGATTTTGTAGGAAATTACATGCTCTACAAAATAGGTTTCTACGAATTTTTCGTAAACCCAACCTTTAAAAGATATTAACGGTTGAAGTTTGATTATATTTGGGAAATTTTTTTATTTCTGATGAATTTTATAAATCAGTGAAAAAGAATCATTATGAATGATGAAACTCTTAGGTTTTTGGAGAGGCTTTATCAAACGAAAAAATTTTTTTTTTTTTTTTTTGAATCACCTTAATGTACATACATATAACGGTGTACTTTACACTTCAAAGCTGACAATGTATGCATATATTGACTGAATATAATTATTCACCACTTAACGGAAAATCAATAAAACTGTCAAATAAAAGACGAAACATACGCAAAGCAATTTCCTATTTAACAACGCCGTAAGTCAAGAGTCAATAAAAATGAAAACCTCTGAACAGTCACAATGCGTTGCCACTCTGATGGACATCTACAAATCAAGCGCAACTGCAGAGTCGGCAATGATCTTCAACATTGGTTCGCCAATCAGCGATCGATCAACGATCAAAGTAACAACGCTGTGCTATCATTAAACGAGCTGCCCGCCAGCTGTAATTGACTGCGTTGTGCAAAGCAGGGACGCTATGCCGTGCTATGTTGTGCTTTGCTCGTATGATATATGCACAGTGTTGTGCTATGTTACAAAAGCTGTCTTAAGGTGTGCTATGATATTTTTTGTTTTGTTACAATACTTTGCTGTCCTAAGCCATGCGTGGCTACATAGCTGCTACTGCAAAAGATTACCACGCCGCATAGCTACCTATTAAATTGCTAGAAGGTAGTTAGTAAATGCTCTAGCAACATTCTAATAGATGCGCTGCCAGACCGGCACATTTCATGCAATTAATTAAGCAGTTCATCACATACAAATACATATACATATGTATGTAATCAGAAGCATAATAGTTGTTGCTCCCCAGCCACTCACCTTTGCTGTGAATACTTTCTACTACTAAGTACATAGTTCATTTGCCAGCAGACAATGTTTAATGTTTTTCTCTTTAACTTTTTTCTAGGCGCTTTTTCATTTCACTTATTTTTCATAAACTTCCCACCGCTTTTTAGCGCAACGACAGCGGCATCTTTCAACACTGAAGTGCCGCAGCGGCGATTTGAAAAATGCGATGGCATACCAACACATAACCACTCGAAGGCAGCAATAATTTCTGCTAAGCGCTGCGACGTGCCGGCAGTTCGCCGTGAGGCAGCTCACACTCTGACACACACAACCCTGCAGCGGTGGAAAAAAGCGCACGAGTTCATGCCACAAGCTACCTGTGCGCACACACATACAGGCTTATATAAGTTATTGCCGCTGGAAAACGTTAAGTGATTAATAGAATTTCGATTATGTGCTAAAGCTGTGGAATTGAAAGCATTTTTGGGCGTGAAATTTCCAGCGAACAGCGCGCCGTTATGTGCCCAGTTGCAAGTTGCAACAGACAAAAGCGCATAATTATTTATTTAACTGCTGATTTATGCGGTGAATAATTGCAAAATCAATTATGGCATTCATATTTAATTGCACGCCTTGATTTAACGGTAAATAACGCTGTTGTGCCAAGCTATTAATTTGCAAGCGTGAAATTGTATGAGGAGAATATTAATAGAGAAATGAGCAAATTATGATGAAACTAATTAGAAACTGTAAAGCAGCGGTCAAAGCATACTTGCCCCACAGGTGACCTAAACACACTCATACCTACTATATATATGAACATATATGTATATACATTCCCTGAAGCATATTTTTGTTGGCGCAGCATGTAGGTTTACGGCAAAAGCAATTAGCTCCACTTAACCCAATCACCTGCTTAGTGGAAAAATGTCAGAGAGAAATATTTGTAATTTTGCTTTCTGTTCGAAATTCTTCACTTTTGCACCTTTAACCTGCAGCAAAAAGCTGTGCAGACACACAGACATACATACAAACAGGACAGGTGTATAAAGGCCTTTAATGTTATTTAACATAGTAACCCAGAAAGACGATAGAAAAATTTATATATACAAAACCACTCACATTAACATACATACATACATATATACATTTAAATATGTTTAGTACGAGTATGTACGAGTATACATAGGCCATATGTAATGGCTGTAAGACGCTGGTAGCCCTCCTCATCTCGAAATACAAACATATTTAGCTACACGCGGAAATTATGAGCGCCAAGTGAAACGGAATTGCCACCTATTAGGTTTCGAACTCTTTTCAATATTTACTTTTTACGGCAAGTACTATAGTTTGAGCTCTCATTTGCCATTTGAAGCATGATTAATGATGACATAACCGAGGCGAATAAGCGATTACAGTTCGGCACCTTTTCAATTTAGTGTCAATAGCTTGCGGCGCGTAAGCAAGGTGTAAATGTTAACGAATAAAATAAGTTAGTCATTTATGACTGTGGATATATGTTTATGGGCAAAAAATAGTAAGACTTTTTAATTTAAATTTCGCGCGAAAATCCATTCGCTGGAATTTTTTTGTTTTATATAGGTTGATATGACTGTCAGTGACATCTGTACCAAATGTTACATCAAAATAATGAGCAGTGTTAAATATACGCTTGACTTTCTGAAGTACAAAAACTGCATTCGTTGATTTTTTCGGGGTGTAAAATTATTCAACAAAAAAGTTTTATTAAATTTTGTGTGCGAAATTAAATTTCTGGTTATGATACATTCACAATGTTGGAAGGCCTTCTTCGGTGACAATTGTTTGTCACGAGCAAGTGTTTGTGATCGGTTAAAATAAGTCAAAGAGGGTTAAGAACGCGTTGACAACGAACCACGTCCAAGGCGGCCATCACAACAACTGATGATCTGTCGTAAAAACACATTAAAAAAAATAAAGGTATCGTTGCTTAAAAATCGACCACTAATGGTCAGAGATCTTACTGGCGTCCTTTAAATGTCGGAAGGATCAGTGGAAACCAATTTGAATGACGCTTTGGGCCTAAGAAAATGACAGAATTATTGGTACCAAAATTGCTAAATTTTTACGAAAAGCAGCGTCCTATTAACGTCTGTGAAACAATGCTTTCCGAGTCCCAGGATGTCATGAAAGGTATTACTTTACTGGCAATGAACGTCATTAGTCAACTGTCATTTTTGTTGTTATTACATAATTGTTGCGGTAATGCTCGCAAAGTGGTAGGAATTGTCAAGCAAGTGTGTTCTTTTTACACAGAGCTCTTGAATTAAGGCGCTGTCGATGACCTTTTCATATAAGAGGATCCGCTGTAACACTTACATCTAAGCTCCTGGAGCATTCGCTGCCTTCTTAAGGAAACATTTCTTAGCAGCTAGCTGGCATCGTTGAAATCTTCTGTGTCCTTTTCTTCAGCTGCTTTCGAATACCCTCATCCTGGCCTTGCGGAAACAGAGCCCACTGCGATTCCTCGCATATGGCCACTAATATTGGTTTACTGGTATTTTTGTGTTTCTCCTTCTTACTCAGCTACCAGTCATCTACAACAACTATAAGAAGTGTAGACTTGCTTTGCAGCTTTATGCATCTGAAAGCTTTTCTTGGCTCCTCTGAAGATGCAACCAAATGCTGGCAAGAGACCTATTGAGATATACTTGGCGAGTATAAGCCTCAGTTTAAGGCCTACAAAGGTGTCACTAACCTTAACCACACAATTGTTTGAAAGTCCAAGAAAACCTGATCGAGGTTGTCAAGTGCATACATAGGTAAAAACCAATCTCGACAGTGTGACGTCGATCTCCAACCATCTTTACTATATGGCGATCGGTGAGGAAGAGTTCTCGTCTATGACAATCACCTGGAGGCTGCTTCTGGCCAATTACTGAGGTTTGTTGTAATGTTCGGTTTTTGTTTGGGTTTTTTGAACAAAGTTTCCGCCGCTTCATTCTGTTAGCAACTCCTCTTCTGGGAATCTGCCAGCATACTGATTTCTATGTGAGGTTCAGATTATTTTCTTTTCAGAAAACTTTAATATTTCTTCGTTCTGTTTTAGCGATTTATATTCTCTTAGTCACAGAGGTGCAGCAGCATGATCCCTGGCAAACTTATCTAGTACTCTTAAGCGTTTCCTGGCTGGAGGCCAATTGGGTATTTCCGTCGAACTCCATTAGGAACATTTGACATTGAATAAAGTATACCTTGGAGATTTCTAATATTTTTTTTTTGTTCGCAACCAAGGTGAAGGCCAAAATACAAGAAAAAAAATCGGCGATTACTGTTGGCAGTAGAATTTGGTAGGCATCGACTACTACTACATTCCTACTCCTGCTTTGGAATTGGGAAAGAAGTTTCAGAAAAAACTTTGTAACTGTTGGTTGGCGTAAACTTTTATTCGGAAGATTAGAAACAGTGGCATAACTTCTACTGGGTACCAAGTCACAAAGGCATTGAGGGTAATGAGATGGTGGACGAGATTGCTAAGGGTGGAGCGGCTGTCAACCCCTAAAGTGACCAAAATTATTAAAGCCGGGCAATATTTTTACGAGGATCTCGACAGAAGTGTGGTTATGAAGTTCAAAACGTGATGGAATGATCACGGCGGTACAAAACTGCAATTTCGTGTATAAAACCGAATATCAGAAATACAAGAAGTTCCTGCTGACACTAGATAGTAGGGACTGTAGGAATATGATTGAAATGCTTACTGGTAATTTCTAAATTACTTAACTTGACTACAGACAACAGCAATACAGTTATCGGAAAACTATTTTATTTACCTTTTGGTTTTATGGCATTTTCATTCTTATGCTTTTTACATTTCCTTGTCTAATTTTTTGCAAATAAAATTGAAAAAAAAAAACGATATAAATTTGAAGTCCATGCAAGTCGCTGGTCAACTACGAGTTCGCACAATCACAACTTTTCAATTGACAATAAACCATTTACCGAAAATTCGTAGACAACCAATATCCCAGCAGCTAACGTTGCTCTTCAATGCTATTTTTCAGGATAACAACAACAATGGGAACCCCCAAAAAAGGTAAGACAAACATATTTGCATACTTACAAACAGTTGCGTTGAGGCAAGTGAATGTTGGGGCATGCGAAAAGCAAAATTTTTGCAAAGCTTTCTAACGCTTCCGTTAGCCCAGAGCGGCGGCGTTGCCAGATTTGGTCAAGAGCGAGCAAGTTCGTCCACTTGCGGCCACAGATGCGGACATGTGTGGAATTATGCATATACTAAGTAAGTATGGCTGTGCGTGTGTGTGTTTATGCAATTTTGCGGTCCAGCGGCGAAAGAGTAACGGTAGTTAAATTTAATGGCCAATCGTAAATCAAGATTACCTTTGCTGTGAAATGTGAATGTTGTTACCTAATAAACAACACCGAGCAAATAAAATAAAAGCAATAACAACAAAGCAAAGCACTAACGACATTTAAAATAATAAAAATAAACGAAAAGTTCTGCAGAAAATACCAAAAAACAGCAAAAAAAAACACGATGATGTGAACGCAAATTTGCTGTTGGTTTTGGAAGCGTGGCTGAGCAAAAATAAAATAAGAGAAAAATTGTAAAAAAATAGAAATAAATTTCTAGCACCGTTGAGGTGCCATTTTTCACAACAAAAACAAAAACAAATGTACGGCCACAAAATTACACACACACACACATACTCGCTCAGAAGCAAATTAAGAACTCAAGCAACTTGTGTGTCGAAAAAGAGAAAAAAAAGCATAAATAAGCGCGCAGCTTCTTCCCGGCAACCACATGGAACTGCCACCACCAACAGCAACAACAAAAACAACAATCCCAGCAACTACAAACAAATGAGCGGTAGACCAAAGAAGAGTACCGCTATAAAAAATGTAGCGTTCACGTGTGGAATAAACAAGAAAGGCAAAAGCAACAACAACAACAGCAGTAATAATAATATATAAAACTTCTCACCAAAAACAATGTTACATCGAACATTTTGCTTACAAAACACACACATGCGAAGCGTGAAAAAAGCGTTCACCTAGATTGCGAAACGAAGCGCAGCCGAGCCAAATACTCGTAAACAAAACGCACATACACCGGTTGGATAGGTGTACTGCCGATTATACAAGAGCGAAGAAAAGCCAGCGCAAACTAATGTCATAGTTGTTAGAATGTGAAGTCAGCCAAGATCATTTGAGTCAAAGAACTAAACAAAAACTGAAAACGAATTATAAAAACAAACATTCAAAATTACAATGAAAGAATGGTGAAAAGAAAGGCCAAATAATTTGTTTTCATCGACCAGCATCCAGGTTTTACAGTGTCTCATATACAAGTCACAAAGTCCAAAAAGGTTTGTAATAAATGTGCGCATACTTCTTCTTCTTCTTTATTGGCGTAGACATCGCTTACGCGGTTATAGCTGAGTTTACAAAAGAATGCCAGTCGTTCTTCCTTTTCACTGCTTGGCGCTAATTGAAGATTACCAGCGAAGCCAGGTCCTTCTCCACCTGGTCTCCCTACGGAGTGGAGGTCTTCCTCTTCATCTATTTCCCTCGGTGGGTAATGCGTAGAGTACTTTCAGAGCTTTGGCGTTTTCGTCCATTCGGACGACATAACCTAGCCAGCGTAGCTGCTGTCTCTCAATTCGCTGAACTAAGTCTAGCTCGTCGTATAACTCATACTGCTCATCGTTCAATCGAATGCGGTATTCGCCGTGGCCAATGGCCAGAGGGCCACAAATCTGCCGCAGAACTTTTTTTTCAAAAACTTGTAACGTCGGCTCAGATGTTGTCATCGTCCGGCGCCTCTGCATGATAGGTATTATTTAGCACACCTAGTTTTGGCCTTTTGAATGTAATTTCATAATACCTCACAGAAACCCTCAATTTTATTGGCAAAGAGAGTGGAGTTTTTGAGCTCCTCATGAAACCATTTTTCACTGACAAAATTATCCACCGTAGAGCAGTATTATCTCTCATTTCGATCACTGGGTCTGTTCCAATCTATAAAATAAGTTGGAGGTCCAAATTCTCTTGATTTCTGATGAGTCACTGTTCATGTGTGTAGGCTACAGGTAGGTTCTTTTGAACAAAACTGACCACTGCGAGGATATTTATAGCTTTCTGTGGTCTCTATTCTTGCATATCTCCCCAAAGATACGGCGAACCCCTACTGGCTATTAATTTTTGCTTGTCCATAACCGTTTTCTACTAAAAATGACGAAGTGACCCACTTCTCATCACCAGTAATAATCGGTTATTGAAATATATCGAATCAGCAGCGATTCGTAAATAGGAATTCAATCCAGGATGATCGGACTCGACAACTACCATTATTTTATCAATATTTTCAACAATTGGTTTTTCAGAGCGTGATGCACCATGACAACAAAATTACCGAGAGTTGATACCTCGTTACAGTAAATTACTTTAATTAGTTCTGATTTCAGATGACACCACCTCTGCTTTAATTTGCAGACCATTCAAAATGAAATTTCGGCTTGAAAGAGAGTTGTCAATCTGAGCTTTCTATCAATACGAACAGGAAACCGTGAAAGTACGAATCACCTATTTTTTATAAGTGTTAGCTTAACGAACCCCAAATCCGGAAAATATTATTGTTAGTACTCTTGACTTTTGGTTTCAATGAATTATTTTATTTGATAAAAAAAATTTTGAAAATATTGAAAAGTATCCTGAAATATACCTATTAACGGCCACGAGTCATAGAAGCCATTAGTACAACCACTTTCTGAAAGTCCTTCAGGCTCGTATTTCATCTCAAGTTCCAACGGATATCGGAGAGAAATCGGTGGAGGACTTTTTTAAAAGTGTATACCGACCAACTCCAAAGGTCTCTGAATGCAATGTCGATAGCAATAAAATTCGCTTGAAAATCACAAACGATCGAGTTTGTGCCCATATTGTGTAATTATTTTGGAACAAAATATACTGAACAGGGAAGTGAGTTCTTAGTTTACCAAACAACTTCGTTATGGGGCTGTATTAAACGATTTTCGCTCAATTGCCAGATTAGGTTAATTTAATATTTTCCAAATTTTTATGGGCTTGAATTTATAACAAAAAACTAGAAATCGTCAGTCATTCTACATGCTCTAGCCAGTGTTTAGCATACTCCATAGACGGCCGTATGAGCGCCTAGAAAGGCCACTTCACATTCTCATTCACATTCCCATTCTCGTAGCGCATAATTTAATCTCTTCATTGAAGCAGCCGGCGCGTCGTGTGAATGAAGCGTAAAAATAACTTCACCCAATTTTCCTCACTCTACGAGCACAATGACGCGAATTCTAAGCGATTCTTTTGCTTCACCTACTGCGGATTTTCTTTTCTCCACACTTCATCGCATAATTTCTCTTGTTTTGTTACAAGCGCACCTATCTTTATACATACATATGTGCCGCTTCATCGAGATTTCTTGCTTTTTCTTCCGAGATTTTCTTTTTTGTTGCAGCTCGCCTTCAATTTTATTTAAATGAGCAACTAAAGTTGATCGTGTGCCGACGAACTCACTGAAGCCGGTCGGCTACAAAGCTGATCGCGTGCTAGCGGTTTAATATCAGTTGCTTTGTTTGGACGCATTTCGGCAAAGCGCGCGCAGAAAAAATGCTTTAAAGCAAAAAATTAAATAAACGACGCTCGTAAATTGCCTCTTTTTCGCTTAAGATATTTTCTTGTTTATTGCCACTACTTTGTTTTATCAACTTCCAGAGGTATAAAAGTTTATATTTCGTAATAGGCACATTTCGGACGCACTTTTTTCCGCGAACTACTCGCGAATCCAAAATCGGCTACTAGAGCGTACACTGAAAAGAAGTGGCTTCTTGCGGAAATTGAGCTAATTGATCGTTAACTTGAGCGCTCAGCAAAAACTAACAAAATTATAGTGCTCGCGTTGCTTATCGCGATCACCGCGGTGTTGATGATCGCTGCGTTGGCGATCATCACAATGCTTACGGTACACTTCCGTCCTTGCAACGACGACGGCGGCTCATTCAACATCTGTGGTCCAGCAGCGCTCTTTCACCGTTTTCATTGTTTATTTGTTAATTTTTTACTTCGCAGCGATTAAAGTTGGTCGTTTTTAATGGCAACTCTCTAATTTACTGGGGCTGGCTTTAGTGCTGTGAGTGCCCCTTGGTGCGCTTTTGGGTTAATTTGAAAATGTTGTGAGTTGTCAATATAAATTTGTCTATTTGTTTGGACAACTAAATTACGCTCGTTAAAAAATGCAATTAAATTGCAATGGGGGAAAATGGTGGAAAACTTGCTCAACAGAAATTACAAAATTAAGGTTAACAATTTAAGCAATTTTACATTTTCGTTGAATTTGTGAAATTACGAGTTCGTGAAGTGCTGCATAATTTAAGCTATTTGGTTTTGGTAATTAAAAATTTTATTTTTTTTTATTTGTTTTTATTTTTATTAATTATGCCCCTCACAGAGTTCATCTTACTTCATTTGAATTTAAAATATATTTCAGTCGTAAAGCCAGACAGGGCCTTATTATTTCGAAAAATTGATTGACATTTGACGCCCTCTTGCTCCTGAATAGTGAGTAGTGTGTCCTCTTATGTTATTACAACACTTCTTTTAACCCAGTCAATCAAAGAGACTTGATAAAGCTCTTAGGTTTATTGTTGTAATGCGTTCGCTTACCGGATTTATTTACACGCTAGCCTGAACTTTTCTTCCTTCGTGACAATCTATGTAGATCACTGAAGCGCTACAGATACGGGGATCAGTCTCCTAATGTGTGCTGATGATACCGAAGCCTGCAGTGGCCGGTATAAAATCCCGCAGCCTACTTAAATTTCTTTCCTTTGGGAAAGCAATTGGTCTCTTGAACCATTTTGCATTGCCTCTCTGAATCAGCCTCGCCTGTCGAATCCCTCTTAATTGTACCGCAGCTCTTCAAGTAAATACATAGAGAAGAACCGTTTAGGTGATATCATATCAGAAGATTGGCTAGCTTATTTTCAATCAGGCCTCTATGTATATTCTAGTATGATGTCATTTTCTGTGGCAACCCTGTTAAATATTCTTATGTTGTCAAGTACCATTTTTGATTTAATTTTAAAGAATTAGATTGCCTTACACTCACTGAAAATGGCAATTTGTTCCTTGTAATGGCATAAACCTCAGCTTAAATATGCTTGATAACCTGCCCATGGACAGTGATAGCCGATAAGTCCCAGATCCAATTCCATCTGAAGTTTTCTAGCCATCTTATAACTAATTATATATCGTGCTCTTAAGGCGATACGCTCGAGGATGAAGTCCTCTCGTTTACTTTTACTGCCCTCTTCAAAGTAAATTCTCTTGATAATGTCGTCACTAGGTCTGTTTTGGTTATTTCTTGTAATTTTCTACATACTTTGAACAGAAAAAAATTTGAAATATTCTTTATTCTTCTACCATATCTAACTATATCGCATTTCAACATTGGCTTTCTTATCTATTCCAGCCTATTACACGCCAAAGTACTGCTACAATTTCCACTTCATTTCACCATTCCTCATCATATCTCTTTCCACTAGGCCAATTTGATATTATCTGGTATCTAATTTTATTTAATTTTGAACTACAGTTTCGGATATCTATAATTTATATTTGGGTATCTCCCATATAACCGGAATCTTGATGAGAAATCAAGTTTAATACTAATACAGTGCGATAACTTCAAGCCTCATAAAATCGAGTTAAAGGTTGTGTGCTGATGAACGACTTCCAAATATTGACATTTAAGAGTTTTCAAAATATTCAACAGTGAGTTGAAAGTTGTCTCTCTGTAATTATGGAAGTAAGTGTAAGAGAGTTGCCTGAAGAAATACATATTGGAAGATCAATTCAAGTTTTGGAAAATTATCAATACAGGAAAACCGATAGGGATTAGCAGATAGGAAGGAAGATTGTGAGTAAAACGGCTGAAGTCCTGATAAGAACTTATCCCTGAGATCTCAGTTCCAGATATTTGATAATGCGAATTAGAAAAATGCATAGCGTGTGCGGATAGCGCTGAAAATTTAGAAAATTCCTTTGCGGTTCTCCAGTCTTCAGTCGTTTGAAACGGAATATCTCTAATGCCTCCCTTTAATTCAAGCAAAAATATATTGACCAGCCAGGCTAATGAAAACTTGGGATATTCATCACATACTCTAAGACGCTTAGTTGGGGCTAACTTGTGAACACAATGGCTCTAATATAGCACGGATAATTGCGATCATGCGTTCTTGTCTTCTTAAACCAAGTGATGTGTTTAGTTACTGTTTTCAACTCAAACCATTTACTATCTGTTTCAGCTCAAATATCAGCACTGTTACAATCGTAATAAAAGTATCAAACTGCCTAACTCTGAGGGATCCTTTTTCTTCTTTACTGGCGTAGAAACCGCTAACGCGGCTGTAGCCGAGTTAACAACAGAGCACTAGTCGTTTCTTCTTTTCGTAAGATGGCCCCAATTGGAGATTTCAAGCGAAGCCTGGTTCTTTTCCACCAGGTAATTCCAACGGAGAGGAGGTCTTCCTCTTCCTCTGCTTACCTCGTTGGGTAATGCGTCGAATACTTTCAGAGCTGGAGTGTTTTCGTCCATTCACACGACATGACCTAGCCAGCGTAACCACTTTCTCTATTCTAAGCATATTTTCTTGTCGCAGTCGCAGTCTTAACTTTGATCTCAAGTCAGTATGGTACTCGGCACTAACCTTACCATTCAGGTAGGTCTCCTTAACCTAATTGTCGAAGACGTCAAATTCAAAATTTTAACCGAGTGATTACCCGACGTTGACATAATCCGAAAGAGATCATCAAAATATGGATGCAAAGCTTCTTTCACCGGTTCGGGCACTCGCTTAAGCTCAACTGCATCGAAAAGACATTATGTAAGAATTTTTAACAAATCACGTCTACGACAATCCATAAATTAACACCCAAGTAATATTAAATTTATATAATTAATGCGACTAATTAACAGCAGCAGTGCGACGTGCTCGACACTATCAACGACCATCAGCAACAGAAAACAACAAAAAGAAAAGTAATGTAGTACGGAAAAGAAACGACGAAAGAAGCCACTCATTACATCCAATAGACATAACTAAATATATTAGAAGCGTGTTTTATCTGTGCAACTGTCAACGCAGGCGATAAATTCAGCACTCCTGTTTGGCTGCTTTCAACACGAGCAGTTAGAATGCAAGCAGCGACGAGTAATTGAATGTACGGGCTCCAGTCGAGCTGAAATGTCCCAGGTGATGTTTCGTAATGCAGCCACGAAGCAGCATTGGTAGAAAGTTGTAGTTGTAGTTGTCAGTGGAAAAGTTGATCTTACATCATAGCAGTCACTTGCCACAAGCTGCTGCCACAGCAGCAACGAAGTGAATCATCTGCCACATTAGGATGAGAGGAGTGGAAAATGTTGCTTGCGACCCTGCCAGCTCAATGATCACGCGGCAAGAGGCGTAGACAGCTAACGAGCTTGCAACTTGCAGCTATCTAACAGCATTTGTTGCATGCCGCTTTGTAGTTATTGTTTTTGGAGCAGTGAATTGCACCAGTTTTCCACAATTGTATCATTTCACCTCTACGCTGACTCAATTCTAACTGCTAACCATTTTTGTGCGCGCCGCTTTGCAATGCAACGTGCCGTTGAGGCATGCAACAGTTACGTTGCAACTGTTGTTACATGCACCGACATGCACACAGCGCTTCTAACTGACAAGTGAATTCGCTACTTTCATCATATACCAACACCAGTCAAACGGATGAAATGAGGTGAAGCAAAGATACGAAGTCCTACCTGAGTTGTTGCAAGAAGCTAACCTCAACCCGTCACGCGCCGTCCGCTGCCAGCCAGTCCGCTTACCCAACCAGCCGTCCGAGTCACTCAGCATCAATTGGAGCAGCGCTTGCCACCGTTTTGGCCCCGTTTGCGCGCGCGTACCTCGCGATGCACGCTTTCAGATAGCGACGCTGCATCTTTGCCGCAGAACTGGAATTGGAACTAGAGCACTTGAGTCAGTTTCGAGTGTGTTGTGGCTGGCATAACTGCAAAGTAACGTTGAGTATGCCGCCTAAACGCTCTTCTGCCACAGCCAGGTCCCCTTTATCTTTGTCTGCCACTTCCTTCAAAGTGCTGTTATGTTGGCGACTGCGACAAATTTAGTCAAACACTTTTCGATAGGCGACTCGGCGACTCGGCAACTCGTTTTTGCAGCGGTTCCGTTTGGCTTTGCCTTAATTAAACCATAAATATATAAATTATGCCGTGATCGCGCGCATTGCATCACAGGCAATCCAACGCCCAAACCTGGACGAACTCGCTCCATATCAAGTCAGCCCATAGAAAACTGTACAAATATCTTCTGCCATTCTAAGTCAAGAATGTCGCCACTGGTCGCAGTGAAATGCTACCATTTACAGGTTTATCTGTCACCCGTTGTGAGTGGTTTTCATAATACCATTGCTTAGTGTTGTTGTGCCATGCTATGCGTTGATGCTATGTGCGCACCCATGTGCACTGGTGTTTAGGCGCAGCGATCGGCCATCGACGGGAAGTCAAGTGATTGTGTAATACATAAATAAAGTTAACGGTGTATGAATGAAAGAGAAGGTAAGCTGACAAGCTATTAGGCGGGATTAATGAAGATAGACGGATGTTTCGAGTGATGGACGTTGGGTGAGCAACTCATTCATCTGAATGGTTGCTAGATTGATGAGTGAACTTTGATGAATAAATGTTTTAAACAATAAATTTAATATGCCTGTTTTTATCAATTATAAAATTGCTCATATTCTCTCCACAAACTGTTACTTTATGTGTAGCGATGTGTCGTCGATTTGCAAAAATTCTTTAGTAATGAAGAACTAAGCAATTAGTCTTATATTGAAGGGGCCACGATGGCTTAGCTTGGTCTTTCCCACGGAGGGGAGGTCTTCCTCTTCCTCTGCTTCCCTCGCGGGGTACTGCGTCGAATACTTTCAGAGTTGGAGTGTTTTCGTCCATTCGGACGACTTGAACTAGTCTCTCTTAATTCGCTGTTGTCGTATATCTCGTAAATCTTTCACAGAACCTTTCTCTCGAAAACTCGTAAAGTCGACTCATCAGATATTTCGTAGTCAATGGAATAGTGATGGATTATTGAGGGGCCTATAGAGTTTGGTTTTGTTCGTCGAGAGAGGACTTTAGTTCTCAGTTACCAATATACTATATTAAAAATTGGTCAGATTTTCAAGCAAACTGAATGTATGGTTTATTATACAGATTCTTTTGGAGGATTCAGAATATAGTAAGCAATGTTCTACATAGTTCACAATCTTCTTATTTTGTCCGTACACTGTGTCAGTTCATGAACGACTAAGGGGCTCGAAATAGCTATTTGAGGCAGTGAAGGAAAGTGTTGCCGGGAATTTACAAAAATTCTATTGTCATTTCGGTTCAAACTTTGATAGATATTTTAATCTCTTCCCAAAGAAATACGGACCCACTATTATTTCGTCGCTTTAAAATGGGAACGTCGTTGTTTTCCGGAATTTTTTTTAGAGACGATGGCAAATTTGTGGAACTGAAACCGAGATATACGTATGAAACGCCATTGCTGGATTATAAAATTACTTTTTGAAGGAAGCAAGAATTGGATTTCAAGTTAAAGATAAACAAGCATTCCTACTAAAATCATCTCTACGCTTCAAAAGATGCCTTAAAAATAACAAAACAAAACTCAGAGAAAAAGGTGTATTCGAAAATTTTTCCAAGCTCCAAAATAATTATATCTCAACTGCTATCGCTACTATTACAAACAGAACCGTACTTTCAAACCTCGACACAGGTAAGTTATAAATATATCAAGAAACGGCGGATATTCCTAAACAAGTTTTTTCAAAAATTTAAATATTCGTTGAGAAAGCTGATTCTTTTCTCACAAAAATGTTCCATTTATTCTGCCCGTGTTGCCAAAGTTGCGTGTTCTTTTCTCAGAATCTTGTCTTCATATCTAAAAAAAAGTGCAACTTTTTCGGCACACAATGCTTATATTTCGTTTTTGATGGTTATTTTTTTTTTTTTTTAATTTTTTATACTACTTTTAGTACAACGATCAATTTTGTTAAGCTTAATTCTTTTGTCATGTAGTTAAAAACCGAAACTTTTGTATAATGTTGCCATATGATGAGAATCATTGAGAAAAGAAAACGCTATGAGGGAGGCCTGGTGCCTTTTGTTTTCATGAACTTGGCGCTTTTCGTCCCATAAAAGCTCACACTTCGTTACTTAGTCGTGAGTTCTTGACCAATAACATTACTGAAACGATGCCCAACCTCTACATTTGCTAGACATTACTTCGTCTGAGTTTTTGCTATTTTCAGAAGTAAAGAGTTTAAGATTCTCTTGCGTGTTTGCCATCGTTTTACACGCATAGATGTCATTAAGAGTGGTTGTAGTATATAAAAAATCGTTTTTGTTTTTATATTTTCAAAGTTTAACTATTCGAGAATTTGCCTGCAAAATATTCCAAATAATATATGTATTTTGTTGTCCGGCATCCATACTAGTCCCGCCGCTATAAACGTGTCTTTCTCGTTTCTTTTCTGATGCAATTTCCACAATATTTCAAGCTCTAATCAGGCGACTTACTGTAAATATGGCATGAATATTCTTCAAATGGTTTTCATAGATCAACTTATACATATACTAACAGCCCGTCGCGGCATCGCACGGGGTAGATAATTATTTATTTTTGGAAATTTGGAAACAATTTTTATATTTGTATGTAAGTCTATTTATGTTCAATTTCTTTGATGGTTTAAGTAGCTCGCACTTTTGAAAAATTAAAAAATAAAAATAATAGTAATCAAAAAAAATTAAAATGACAGTAATAAATAATGAATTCAGTCGTTTTAAATGTAAGTGAATAATAAATTATTAAATAAATATATTAAACAATAATAATAATAATAATATTCTTTAAAAATAAGCGTATAAAAATATTATAAGTAAAAGTAATAATTACGAAAAAAATAAAAAAATACTAATTATGAAAAATTAAAAAATAATAACAATAATAATCCAAAAATTAAACTAACCTAATGAATTCAGTCGTTTTACATATATTTTTGCCACTGCACGTGCTCAATTCTGCCAAATAGCAGCGACAACGTCGAATTCCTTACTTTGATTCTATCGGCTCTGTTAGCCGCCAAATCGAACATCATACAGAATTCAATTTGCACCTTCTCTATACTTTACATTCTC
>CM050323.1:116079846-116268792 GCA_027475135.1 Bactrocera correcta
TGGGCAATGGGTCAACTTTAAATGCCTACCCTGTATAACTACTCACTACTACTACTCAGCTCTATACGAATATAGTAAAAATATGCTCGAGAATCCCAAAAAAAAATATGTAAGAGAAATTTCTTCAAGAGTCCGGGGATCAGTTTTTTTCGGAAATAACTACGCTTTGATCATCCATATGTGGACGCAGTTTCTTTAGCATCATTTCATCACCCAATAGTTTATTTGAAACATCGAAATACTTATCACACTCTTTGAAGAAAACACTTTCCTGTGACGTAAAAGAGTACAGCAGAAAGAAGAGATGGACTGGAAGCAGTAAGAGGTGTCAAACACTGCGCTTGATCTCCAGTAGTATTTGGACTTTAATAAAGAGTTTTCACGATGAACTTAATTTTCATGTAAAGGATATGCTCATTTGAGTAGTTGAAGTGGCTCACTGTGGAAAGTGAAGCTTTTTTCTTAATATAGGTTATGTTAGCTTAGATGGCTGATCGAATATCCCACGTGGACTGTTATATGTAGTCCATGTAGTCTTTTGTGAAGCCATAGTTAAGAAGAACTCCTGCCAATACAAATTTCAATTTCGTTTAATTTCAACTCCCGCCAGTTCGGTGGGATGTCTGCAGGTATGCGCTTCCAAGTTTTTTAGTCTTGACCACCCAAATGCGGTATTCCCAACTTTACAGCATGGACGCCAATTCGGCAATGCCCTGATAAAAGCCCCACTCCTAAAGAGAGGCTAGACTAACTGAGGGCAATGAGATCACTAGATCTCCCACGATCAATTTTGAACAAACAGGCTTTTCCAATAGTGTAAGCACAGATGGTTGCCCAACGCTAGCTAAGCTACCGCAAAACCCAGCTATCTAGTAGTAGACCACAAGAGGATACAGCAGCACCAACAGGCCCTCATTCTACCGGTAGCGGCTCTAGGCTGACGTTCCTTGCTAGATCAGCTTTACAATTTCCGATTCAGCTATTGCTCGCCAACCCATACCAGTCTTATGACAAAGATACACGATGCTATTAAAATCGAGGTTAGACACTCCTCGACCAACCCTGAATGCACTGTAAAAGAGTCTAAGGCTACTATCGCCGCTCTATTATCAGAGTGTGAAATTTAACAGACTGTGAAGACATACATTTTTAGTCCATGAGACGCTAAAAAATATCCTCCGAACCGTGTATTTTTGGTTCCCCCATTTCGCCTAATCGTCCACTTGGTAGTCAATCCCTTACGTTAGGTATAAATTTATCACACATATCTCACCTACTTTTCAGGTTATAAGTTCTGTTCAGCTTAGGTCCTTAGCGATACAGATGGAGCGTCGTCACAGAATTTATGACTACACGCAAAATTGTTCCTTCTTTTCTTGGTTCCTTGCTTTTAACATTTTGTGCAGCATTCTTGATCCTTCAGCCTCACTCTGCTGGCTTATGTCCAGACCAGTGAGTATTCCAACCATATTCCTACACTCCCTTCAATCGGGAGCCGGTAAGGACTGTGTATACGAGTATCTCTGATCAGTTAGCATCTCTTTCTGTATTTACTCTGAATCTTTGTTTACAATTGAAAAGTGGGATCGTGTAGTCAGTAGCTGCCAAACTGTCATAACCCACTCAGTTTTGTCCGAGGGTTCTTTATGTATATTCTTCTGCCGCCAGTAGTCTTCCCGCCAATTTTGCCGCGTAGCTTTTAGCGAAGGGGTCTATAGGAGGCAGGTTTAAAACTAATTGAAGAACCGCAGTTGGTTCTTATAGCTCCAGGTCATAGTTATTTCTTTGAAAAGACTTCACTTTTTGAACCCAATGCATCTTCTTGTGCCTTCAAACAACAAAAACAAAATTTCTGAATAAATTTTTTTTCATCTTACATATTCACTACTATGTACATTAGGGTGATTCAAAAAAAATTTTTTTTTTTTTTCATTTGGTACTCTGAAAAATGGGTTCCTAGACACCTCTAAGGAAGCCTCTCCAAGAATGAGTTTTAATTGTAACGGGAAAGTCCTCCTACTTACAGTTTTCTATTTTTTATTTTTTATTATTATCAGATAGAAAAATTTATAGCTCGCTTCCAACTACTTGAAAAAATATCTTGTTCCTTAGATTTTGTAGGAAATTACATGCTCTACAAAATAGGTTTGTACGAATTTTTCGTAAACCCAACCGTTTAAAAGATATTAACGGTTGAAGTTTGATTATATTTGGGAAAATTTTTTATTTCTGATGAATTTTATAAATCAGTAAAAAAGAATCATTATGAATGATGAAACTCATAGGTTTTTGGAGAGGCTTTCTTAGAGGAACCTAGGAACCCATTTTTCAGAGTACCAAACGAAAAAAAATTTTTTTTTGAATCACCCTAATGTACATATGGTGCACTTTACACTTCAAAGTTGACAATGTATGCATATATTGACTGAAAATAATTATTCACCACTTAACGGTAAATCAATAAAAGCGTCAAATAAAAGACGAAACATACGCAAAGCAATTTCCTATTTAACAATGCCGTAAGTCAAGAGTCAATAAAAATGAAAACCTCTGAACAGTCGCAATGCGTTGGCACTCTGATGGCCATCTACAGATCAAGCGCAACTGCAGAGTCGGCAATGATCTTCAACATTGGTTCGCCAATCAGCGATCGATCAACGATCAAAGTAACAACGCTGTGCTATCATTAAACAAGCTGCCCGCCAGCTGTAATTGACTGCGCTGTGCAACGCTGTGCAAAGCAGTGACGCTAAGCCGTGCTATGTTGTGCTTTGCTCGTATGATATATGCACAGTGTTGTGCTATGTTACAAAAGCTATGTTAAGGTGTGCTATGATATTTTAAGTTTTGTTACACTGCTTTGCCGTCCTAAGCCATGCGTGGCTACATAGCTGCTACTGCAAAAGGCTACCACGCCGCATAGCTACCTATTAAATTGCTAGAAGGTAGTTAGTAAATGCTCTAGCAACATTCTAATAGATGCGCTGCCAGACCGGCACATTTCATGCAATTAATTAAGCAGTTCATCACATAGAAATACATACATACATATATACATATGTATGTAATCAGAATCATATTAGTTGCTGCTGCAGCCACTCACCTCGCTGTGAATACTTTCTACTACTAAGTACATAGTTCATTTGCCAGCAGACAATGTTTAATGTTCTCCTCTTTAACTTTTTTCTAGGCGCTTTTTCATTTCACTTATTTTTCATAAACTTCCCACCGCTTTTTAGCGCAACGACAGCGGCATCTTTCAACACTGAAGTGCCGCAGCGGCGATTTGAAAAATGCGATGGCATACCAACACATAACCACTCGAAGGCAGCAATAATTTCTGCTAAGCGCTGCGACGTGCCGGCAGTTCGCCGTGAGGCAGCTTACACGCTGACAGACACACACACAACCCTGCAGCGGTGGAAAAAAGCGCACGAGTTCATGCCACAAGCTACCTGTGCGCACACACATACAGGCTTATATAAGTTATTGCCGCTGGAAAACGTTAAGTGATTTATAGAATTTCGATTATGTGCTAAAGCTGTGGAATTGAAAGCATTTTTGGGCGTGAAATTTCCAGCGAACAGCGCGCCGTTATGTGCCCAGTTGCAAGTTGCAACAGACTAAAGCGCATAATTATTTATTTAACAGCTGATTTATGCGGTGAATAATTGCAAAATCAATTATGCCATTCATATTTAATTGCACGCCTTGATTTAACGGTAAATAACGCTGTTGTGCCAAGCTATTAATTTGCAAGCGTGAAATTGTATGAGGAGAATATTAATAGAGAAATGAGCAAAGTATGATGAAACTAATTAGAAACTGTAAAGCAGCGGTCAAAGCATACTTGCCCCACAGGTGACCTAAACACACACATACCTACTATATATATGAACATATATGTATATACACTCGCTGAAGCATACTTTTGTTGGCGCAGCATGTAGGTTTACGGCAAAAGCAATTAGCTCCACTTAACCCAATCACCTGCTTAGTGGCAAAATGTCAGAGAGAAATATTTGTAATTTTGCTTTCTGTTCGAAATTCTTCACTTTTGCACCTTTAACCTGCAGCAAAAAGCTTTGCAGACACATATACATATATGCAAACATGACAGGTGTATAAAGGCCTTAATGTTATTTAACATAGTAACCCAGAAAGACGATAGAAAAATATATATATATACAAAACCACTCACATTAACATACATACATACATACATTTCAATATGTATGCATGTATAGCCATGTGTAATGGCTGTAAGACGCTGGTAGCCCTCCTCATCTCGAAATACAAACATATTTAGCTACAAGTGGGAATTATGAGCGCCAAGTGAAACGGAATTGCCACCTATTAAGTTTCGAACTCTTTTCAATATTTACCTTTTACGGCAAGTACCATAGTTTGAGCTCTCATTTGCCATTTGAAGCATGATTAATGATGACATAACCGAGGCGAATTAGCGATTACAGTTCGGCACCTTTTCAATTTAATGTCAATAGCTTGCGGCGCGTAAGCAAGGTGTAAATGTTAACGAATAAAATAAGTTAGTCATTTATGACTATGGATATATGTTTGTGTGCAAGAAATAGTAAAACTTTTTAATTTAAATTTCCCGCGAAAATCCATTCGCTGGAATTTTTTTGTTTTATATAGGTTGATATGACTGTCAGTGACATCTGTACCAAATGTTACATCAAAATAATGAGCAGTGTTAAATATACGCTTGACTTTCTGAAGTACAAAACCTGCATTCGTTGATTTTTTCGGGGAGTAAAATTATTCAATAAAAAAGTTTTATTAAATTTTGTGTGCGAAATTAAATTTCTGATTACGATATATTAACAATGTTGGAAAAGGCCTTCGGTGACAATTGTTTGTCACGAGCAAGTGTTTCTGATCGATTAAAATAAGTCAAAGAGGGTTAAGAACGCGTTGACAACGAACCACGTCCAAGGCGGTCATCAACATCAACTGATGATCTGTCGTCAAGACACGTTAAAAAACAAAGGTATCGTTGCTTAAAAATCGACTATTAATGGTCAGAAATCTCACTGACGTCCTTTAAATGTCGGAAGGATCAGTGGAAACCAATTTGAATGATACTTTGGGCCTAAGGAAAATGGCAGAAATCTTGGTACCAAAATTGCAAAATTTTTACGAAAAGCAGCGCCCTGTTAACATCTGTGAAACAATGCTTTCCGAGTACTAGGATGTCATGAAAAGTATTATTACTGGGAATGTTCGACATTGGTCGACTGTCAGTTTTGTTGTTGTTACATAATTGTTGAGGTAATCCTCGCAAAGTGGTAGGAAATGTCAAGCGAATGTGCTCGTTTCACGCAGAGCTCTTGAATCAAGGAGCTGTCGATGCCCCTTTCATATAAAAGGGTTGTAAGATTCGCTGTAGCACTTTCGGGTGTTGCAAATTAATCTTACATCTAAGCTTCTGGAGCATCTCGCTGCCTTCTTAAGGAAACATTTTTTAGCAGCTAGCTGGCATCGTTGAAATCTTCTGTGTCCTTTTCTTCAGCTGCTTTCGAATACCCTCATCCTGGCCTTGCGGAAACAGAGCCTATTTCGATTCCTCGCATATGGCCACTAATATTGGTTTACTGGTATTTTTGTGTTTCTCCTTCTTACTCAGCTACCAGTCATCTACAACAACTATAACAAGTGTAGACTTGATTTGCAGCTTTGTGCATCTTAAAGCTTTTCTTGGCTCCTCTGAAGATGCAACCAAATGCTGGCAAGAGACCTATTGAGATATACTTGGCGAGTATAAGCCTCAGTTTAAGGCCTACAAAGGTGTCACTAACCTTAACCACATAAATGTTAGAAAGTCCAAGGAGGCCTGATCGAGTTTGTCAAGTACATCCATCCATCTTTACTGTATGGCGATCAGTGAGGAAGAGTTCTCGCCTATGGCAATCACCTGCAGGCTGTTTCTGGACAATTACTGAGGTTTGTTGTAATGTTCGGTTTTTGTTTGGGTTTTTTGAACAAAGTTTCCGCCGCTTCATTTCGTTAGCAACTCCTCTTCTGGGAATCTGCCAGCATGCTGGGTTTTATGTGAGGTTCAGATTAATTTCTTTTCAGAAAACTTTAATATTTCTTCGTTCTGTTTTAGCGATTTATATTCTCTTAGTCACAGAGGTGCAGCAGCATGATCCCTGGCAAACTTATTTAGTACTACGGCAGCACTCTTAAGCGTTTAATGGCTGGAGGCCAATTGGGTATTTTTGTCGAACTCCATTAGGAACATTTGACATTGAATAAAGTATACCTTAAAGATTTCTAACATATTTTTTTTTTGTACGTAACCAAGGTGAAGGCCGCATTAGAAGAAAAAATCGGTGATTACTGTTGGCAGTAGAATTTGTTAGGCATCGACTACCACTACGTTCCTAAAGGAAAGAAGTTTCAGAAAAAAACTTAGAAAAGATTGGTTGGCGTAAACTTTTATTCGGAAGACTAGATAAAGCAGCTTAACTTCTGCTGGGTACCAAGTCACAAAGGCATCGAGGGTAATGAGGTGGTGAACGGTATTGCCAAGAGTGGCGTACGACTGTCATCTCGTAAAGTGACCGAAATTGGTAAAGCCGTGCAATATTTTTACGAGGATCTCGACAGATGGAATGATCACGGCGGTACAAAACTGCAATTTCGTGTATAAAACCGAATATCAGAAATACAAGAAGTTCCTGCTGGCACTTGATGGTAGGGACTTTAGGAATATGGTTGAAATGCTTACTGGTCATTCCTAAGTTACTTAACTTGACTACAGACAGCAGCAATACAGTTATCGGAAAACTATTGTATTTACCCTTTGATTTTATGGCACTTTCGTCCTTATGCTTTTTACATTTTCTTGTCTAATTTTTTGCAAATAAAATTGAAAAAAAAAACAATGATATAAATTTGAACTCCATGTAAGTCGCTGGTCAACTACGAGTTCGCACAATCACAACTTTTCAATTGACAATAAACCATTTACCGAAAATTCGTAGACAACCAATATTCCAGCAGCTAACGTTGCTCCTCAATGCAATTTTACACGAAAACAACAACAATGGGAACCCCCAAAAAAGGTAAGACAGACATATTTGCATACTTACAAACAGATGCGTAGAGGCAAGTGAATGTTGGGGCATGCGAAAAGCAAAATTTTCGCCAAGCTTTCTAACGCTTCCGTTACCCAAGAGCGGCGGTGTTGCCAGATTTGGTCAAGAGCGAGCAAGTTCGTCCACTTGCGGCCGCAGATGCGGTCATGTGAAGAATTATGCATATGCTAAGTATGTGTGGCTGGATGTGTGTTTGTGCAATTTTGCGGTCCAGCGGCGAAAGAGTAACGGTAGTTAAATTTAATGGCCAATCGTAAATCAAGATTACCTTTGCTGTGAAATGTGAATGTTGTTACCTAATAAACAACACCGAGCAAATAAAATAAAAGCAATAACAACAAAGAAAAGCACTAACGACATTTAAAATAATAAAAATAAACGAAAAGTTCTGCAGAAAATACCATCGCAACAACAACAAAAACACGATGATGTGAACGCAAATTATTCTGTTTGTTTTGGAAGCGTGGCTGAGCAAAAACAAAATAAGAGAAAAATTGTAAAAATAATAGAAATAAATTTCTAGCACTATTGAGGTGCCATTTTTCACAACAAAAACAAAAATAAATGTACCGCCACAAAATTACACACACACACACACATACTCACTCAGGAGCAAATTAAGAACTCAGCAACTTGTGTGTCGAAAAAGAGAAAAAGAAGCATAAATAAGCGCGCAGCTTCTTCCCGGCAACCACATGGAACTGCCACCACCAACAGCAACAAAAAAAACAACAACCCCAGCAACTACAAACAAATGAGTGGTAGACCAAAGAAGAGTACCGCTATAAAAAATGTAGCGTTCACGTGTGGAATAAACAAGAAAGGCAAAAACAACAACAACAACAACAAAAATAATAATATATAAAACTTCTCACCAAAAACAATGTTACATCGAACATTTTGCTTACAAAACACACACACATGCGAAGCGTGAAAAAAGCGTTCACCTAGATTGCGAAACGAAGCGCAGCCGAGCCAAATACTCGTAAACAAAACGCACACACACCGGTTGGATAGGTGTACTGCCGATTATACAAGAGCGAAGAAAAGCTGGCGCAAACTAATGTCATAGTTGTTAGAATGTGAAGTCAGCCAAGATCATTTGAGTCAAAGAACTAAACAAACACTGAAAACGAATTATAAAAACAAACATTCAAAATTACAATGAAAGAATGGTGAAGAGAAAGGCCAAATAATTTGTTTTCATCGTCCAGCATCCAGGTTTTACAGTGTCTCATATACAAGTCACAAAGTCTAAAAAGGTTTGTAATAAATGTGCGCATGCTTCTTCTTCTTCTTTATTGGCGTAGAATCGCTTACGCGGTTATAGCTGAGTTTACAAAAGAATGCCAGTCGTTCTTCCTTTTCACTGCTTGGCGCTAATTGGAGATTACAAGCGAAGCCAGGTCCTTCTCCGCCTGGTCTCTTCAACGGAGTGGAGGTCTTCCTCTTCGTCTCTCTCCCTCTGTGGGTAATACGTGGAATAATTTCAGAGCTAGGGCGTTTTCGTCCATTCGGACGACATAACCTAGCCTGCGTAGCTGCTGTCTCTTAATTCGTTGAACTAAGTCTAGGCCGTCGTATAACTCATAGAGCTCACCGTTAAATCGAATGCTGTATTCACCGTGGCCAATGCCCAAAGGACCATAAATCCGCCGCACAACTTTTCTCTCGAAAACTTATAACGTCGACTCAGATGTTGTCATCGTCCGGCGCCTCTGCATGATAGGCATTAATCAGCACACCTAGTTTTGGCCTTTTGAATGTAATTTCATAATACCGCACAGAAACCCTCAATTTTATTGACAAAGAGAGTGGAGTTTTTAAACTCGTCATGAAACAATTTTTCACCGACAAAATTATCCGCCGTAGAACATTATTACCTCTCATTTTAATCACTGGGTCTGTTCCAATCTGCAAAGTTAGAACCTCCAAAACAATTTCTCTTGATTTCTGATGAGTCACTGTTCATGTGTGTGGCCAGGTTCTTTTGCAAAAAACTGACCACTGCGAGGATTTTTATAGCTTTCTGTGGTCTCTATTCTTGCATATCTCACCAAAAATACGGCGAAGCCCTACTGTCTATTAATTTTTGATTTACCACGACCGTTTTCGACTAAAATGACGAAGTGACCCACTTTTCATCACCAGTAATAATCGGTTATAGAAATATATCGATTCAGCAGCGAATCAAATAGAAATTCAGTCCAAGATGGTCGGACTCGACGACTGCCATTATTTTATCAATATTTTCAACAATTGGTTTTCTGAATCCAAAATCTGGTATCTAGGCCATGAACATTATGCACATTTTCAGCCCCTTTGCTTGCGTTTTCACCTTTATCGGAGAAAAGCGGCAAAAAATGGTTCTAGCATAGATTTTTTAGAATGTTAATCTTAACTAATATGTAGTCAAAGTAATTTTGTCTTATTCAGTGGAAGAAATTGTCAGGGTTTTCACTTGAAAAATGTGTTTAGTTTAATCTAAACGTGCCTTTTGGCATTTATCGTCGTATGAAAATGTCTCACATGCATTTCACTGCTTTTGAGCTTGCTTGAGTTATACCGAGAGTTGATACCGCGTTACAGTAAATTACTTTAAATTGTTCTGATTTCAGATGACACCACTTTTGCTTTAATTTACGGACCACTTAATGAGGTGCTTAAAATGACATTTCGCCTGTAACTGTAACGCCTGTAAACCGTGAAAGCACAAATCATCTATTTTTTATAGAGCTAGCACACCTGCATTTTTTAGCTTAACGAACCCCAGATCCAGAAAACATTATTGTTAGTACTCTTGACTTTTGGTTTCAATAAATTATTTTATTTGATAAAATACAAAAAATTGAAAATATTGAAAAGTATCTTGAAATATACCTATTGACGGCCACGAATCATAGAAGCCATTTGCACAACCACTTTCTGAAAGTCTTTCAGACTCGTATTGAAATATGTCAAGTTCCAACGGATATCGGAGAGAAATCGGTGAAGGACTTTTTTGAAAGTGTATACCGACCAACTCCAAAGGTCTCTCAATGCAATGTCGATAACAATAAAATTCGCTTGAAAATCAAGACGGTAGAGTTTGTGCCCAAATTGTGTAATTATTTTGAAACAAAATAAACTGAACAGGGAAGTGAGTTCTTTGTTTAGTAAACAGCTTCGTTATTGGGCTGTATTATACGATTTTCGCTCAATTGCCAGATTAGGTTAATTTAATATTTTCCAAATTTTTATGGGCTTGAATTTACTAACAAAAAACTAGAAATTGCCAGTCATTCTACATGCTCTAGCCACTGTTTAGCATACTCCAGAGACGACCGTATGAGCGCCTAGAAAGGCCACTTCACATTCTCATTCACATTCCCATTCTCGTAGCGCATAATTTAATCTCTTCATTGAAGCAGCCGGCGCGTCGTGTGAATGAAGCGTAAAAATAACTTCACCCAATTTTCCTCACTCTACGAGCACAATGACGCGAATTCTAAGCGATTCTTTTGCTTCACCTACTGCGGATTTTCTTTTCTCCACACTTCATCACATAATTTCTCTTGTTTTGTTACAAGCGCACTTCTCTTTATACATATGTGCCGCTTCATCGAGATTTCTTGCTTTTTCTTCCGAGATTTTCTTTTTTGTTGCAGCTCGCCTTCAATTTTATTTAAATGAGCAACTAAAGTTGATCGTGCGCCGACGAACTCAGTGACGCCAGTCGGCTACAAAGCTGATCGCGTGCTAGCGGTTGAATATCAGTTGCTTTGTTTGGACGCATTTCGGCAAAGTGCGCGCAGAAAAAATGCTTTAAAGCAAAAAATTAAATAAACGGCGCTCGTAAATTGCCTCTTTTTCGTTCAAAATACTTTTTTTTTATTGCCACTACTTTGCTTTATTAACTTTCAGAGGTATTAAAGTTTATATTTCATAATAAGCACATTTCGGAAGCACTTTTTTACTGCGAACTACTCGCGAATCCAAAATCGGCTACTAAAACGCACTGAAAAGAAGTGGCTTCTTGCGGAAATTGAGCTAATTGATCGTTAACTTGAGCGCTCAGCAAAAACTAACAAAATTATAGCGCTCGCGTTGCTTATCTTGATCGCCGCGGTGTTGATGATCGCTGCGTTGGCGATCATCACAATGCTTACGGTACACTTCCGTCCTTGCAACGACGACGGCGGCTCATTCAACATCTGTGGTCCAGCAGCGCTCTTTCACCGTTTTCATTGTTTATTTGTTAATTTTTTACTTCGCAGCGATTAAAGTTGGTCGCTTTTAATGGCAACTCTCTAATTTACTGGGGCTGGCTTTAGTGCTGTGGGTGCCCCTTGGTGCGCTTTTGGGTTAATTTGAAAATGTTGTGAGTTGTCAATATAAATTTGTCTATTTGTTTGGACAACTAAATTACGCTCGTTAAAAAATGCAATTAAATTGCAATGGGGGAAAATGGTGGAAAACTTGCTCAACAGAAATTACAAAATTAAGGTTAACAATTTAAACAACTTCACATTTTCGTTGAATTTGTGAAATTACGAGTTCGTGAAGTGCTGCATAATTTAAGCTGTTTGATTTTGGTAACTAAAAATTTTATTATTTTTTTAATTTGTTTTTTTTTTTTTTTAATTATGTCTCTCACAGAATTCATCTTACTTCATTGGAATTTAAAATATATTTAAGTCGTAAAGCCAGACAGGCCCTTATTATTTCGAAAAATTGATTGACATTTGAGGACGTTCTTGCACCTGAGTGTATCCTCTTATGTTACTACAACACTTCCCTTTAACCCAGTCAATCAAAGAGACTTGGTAAAGTACTTAGGTTTATCGTTGTATTGTGTTCGCTCATCGGATTTATTTACACGCTAGCCTGAACCTTTCTTCCTTTATGACAATCGAGATCACTGAAGCGCTACAGATACGGAGATTAGTCTTCTTATATTCGCTGATGATACCGAAGCCTGCAGTGGACCGGTATAAAATCCCGCAGCCTACTTAAATTTCTTTCCTTTGGGAAAGCAATTGGTCTCTTGAACCATTTTGCATTGCCTCTCTGAATCAGCCTCGCCTGTCGAAGCCTCCTTAACACTAAGGTACTATAGCTCTTCTTGCAAGTACACAGCGAAGAGCCTTTCCGGTCCAATCATATCAGGAGACCGACTATTATTTCCATTGATGCCTCTATTCATAGGCATAAATAGTATGATGTCATTTCTGTGGCAACCCTGGTTAATATTCTTATGTACTCAAGTACCATTTTTGATTTAATTTTAACGAATTAGATTGACTTACTATCACTGAGAATGGCAATTTGTTCCTTGTAATGGCATAAACCTCAGCTTAAATATGCTTGATAACCTGCCCATGGACAGTGATAGCCGATAAGTCCCAGATCCAATTCCATCTGACATTTTCTAGCCATCTTATAACTAGTTATATATCGTGCTCCTAAGGCGATACTGCTCGAGGATGGAGTCCTCCCGTTTACTTTTACTGCCCTCTTCAAAGTAAATTCTTTTGGTAATGTCGTCATTTGGACAGTTTTGGAAACTTTCATTTAATTCTTTTCATATTTCCAGCAGAAAAAATTTATAAATATTTTTTATTCTTCTACCATATCTATATCGCAATTGAACATTGGCTCTCTTATCTATTCCAGCCTATTATACGCCAAAGTACTGCTACAATTTCCACTTCATTTCACCATTTCTCATCGTATCTTTTTCCACTAAGCCAATTTGATAATATCTGGCATCTAATTTTATTTAATTTTTGACTGCAGTTTCGGGTATCTATAGTGTATATTTGGGTATCTGCCACATAACCGGAATCTCGATGAGAAATCAAGTTTAATACTAATACAGTGCGATAACTTCAAACCTCATAAACTCGAGTTAAAGGTTGTGTGCTGATAAACGACTTCCACATATTCACATTAAAGAGTTTTTAAAATATTCAACAGTGAGTTGAAGTTGTCTCTCTATAATTATGGAAATAAGTGTAAGACGAGTTGATGGAATATTTATATTTATGGATTTAAAGCCATTTTTTGAAAGTTGTATCGAAATCAATGCATATTTTGTTAAACACTACTCATAGACACTGAGTTTAACGAGTTCAGTCAGAGTAATAACGGAAGACATTAATAAGACTTTTAAGCTCTTTCAAAAGTTGCCTGAAGAAATACATATTAGAAAATCAATTCAAGTTTTAAAAAATACAAGACTACCGATAGGGAAGGTCCTTCTCCACCAGGTCCTTCCAACGGAGTGGAGATCTTCCTCTTCCTCTGCTTACCCCGGTGGGTAATGCGTCGAATACTTTCAGAGCTGGAATGTTTTCGTCCATTCAGACGACATGACCTAGCCAGCGTAACCGCTGTCTCTACTCTAAGCATATTTTCTTGTCGCAGTCGCAGTCTCTCAAGTCAGTATGGTACTCGGCCTGGTACCTGGATGGGTAGGTCTCCTTAACCTAATTTTCGAAGACAACAAATTCAAAATTTTAACCGAGTGTTTACCCTACGTTGATATAATCCGAAAGAGATCATCACAATATGGACGCAAAGCTCCTTACAAACCAGTCCGAGCATTCACTTTATCTCAACTGCATCAAAAAGATACCTATTATGTAAGAATTTTTAACAAATCACGTCTACGACAATCCATAAATTAACACCCAGGTAATATTAAATTTATATAATTAATGCGATTAATTAACAGCAGCAGGGCGACGTGCTCGACGCTATCAACGACCATCAGCAATAGAAAACAAAAAAAAGAAAAGTAATCTAGTGCGGAAAAGAAACGGCGAAAGAAGCCACTCATTACATCCAATAGACATAACTAAATATATTAGAAGCATGTTTTATCTGTGCAACTGTCAACGCAGGCGATAAATTCAGCACTCCTGTTTGGCTGCTTTCAACACGAGCAGTTAGAATGCAAGCAGCGACGAGTAATTGAATGTACGGGCTCCAGTCGAGCTGAAATGTCCCAGGTGATGTTTCGTAATGCAGCCACGAAGCAGCATTGGTAGAAAGTTGTAGTTGTAGTTGTTTGTGGCAAAGTTGATCTTACATCATAGCAGTCACTTGCCACAAGCTGCTGCCACAGCAGCAACGAAGTGAATCATCTGCCACATTAGGATGAGAGGAGTGGAAAATGTTGCTTGCGACCCTGCAAGCTCAATGATCACGCGGCAAGAGGCGTAGACAGCTAACGAGCTTGCAACTTGCAGCCATCTAACAGCATTTGTTGCATGCCGCTTTGTAGTTATTGTTTTTGGAGCAGTGAATTGCACCAGTTTTCCACAATTGTATCATTTCGCCTCTACGCTGACTCAATTCTAACTGCTAACCATTTTTGTGCGCGCCGCTTTGCAATGCAACGTGCCGTTGAGGCATGCAACAGTTACGTTGCAACTGTTGTTACATGCACCGACATGCACACAGCGCTTCTAACTGACAAGTGAATTCGCTACTTTCATCATATACCAACACCAGTCAAACGGATGAAATGAGGTGAAGCAGAGATACGAAGACCTACCTGAGTTGTTGCAAGAAGCTAACCTCAACCCGTCCGCTGCCAGCCAGTCCGCTTACCCAACCAGCCGTCCGAGTCACTCAGCATCAATTGGAGCAGCGCCTGCCACCGTTTTGGCCCCGTTTGCGCGCGCGTACCTCGCGATGCACGCTTTCAGATAGCGACGCTGCATCTTTGCCACAGAACTGGAATTGGAACTAGAGCACTTGAGTCAGTTTCGAGTGTGTTGTGGCTGGCGTAACTGCAAAGTAACGTTGAGTATGCCGCCTAAACGCTCTTCTGCCACAGCCAGGTCCCCTTTATCTTTGTCTGCCACTTCCTTCAAAGTGCTGTTATGTTGGCGACTGCGACAAATTTAGTCAAACACTTTTCGATAGGCGACTCGGCGACTCGGCAACTCGTTTTTGCAGCGGTTCCGTTTGGCTTTGCCTTAATTAAACCATAAATATATAAATTATGCCGTGATCGCGCGCATTGCATCACAGGCAATCCAACGCCCAAACCTGGACGAACTCGCTCCATATCAAGTCAGCCCATAGAAAACTGTACAAATATCTTCTGCCATTCTAAGTCAAGAATGTCGCCACTGGTCGCAGTGAAATGCTACCATTTACAGGTTTATCTGTCACCCGTTGTGAGTGCTTTTCATAATACCATTGCTTAGCGTTGTGTGCCATGCTATGTGTTGATGCTATGTGCGCACCCATGTGCACTGGTGTTTAGGCGCAGCGATCGGCCATCGACGGGAAGTCAAGTGATTGTGTAATACATAAATAAAGGTAACGGAGTATGAATGAAAGAGAAGGTAAGCTGACAAGCTAATAGGCGGGATTAATGGAGATAGACGGATGATTCGAGTGATGGACGTTGGGTTAGCAACTCATTCATCTGAATGGTTTCTAGATTGATGAGTGAACTGTGATGAATAAATATTTTAAACAATAAATTTAATATGCCTGTTTTTATCAATTATAAAATTGCTCATATACTCTCTACAAACTGTTTCATATGAAGGTCGTCGTTTTGCAAAAATTCTCTAGTAATGAAAAACTAAACAATTAGTCTTATATTGCCGGGACCACGATGGCTTAGCCTGGTCTTTCCAACGGAGGGGAGGTCTTCCTCTTCCTCTGCTTCCCTCGCGGGGTACTGCGTCGAATACTTTCAGAGTTGGAGTGTTTTCGTCCATTCGGACGACATGACCTAGTCAATGTAGCCGCTGTCTCTTAATTCGCTGCCGTCGTATATCTCGTAAATCTTCCGCAGAATCTTTCTATCGAAAACTCGTAACGTCGACTCATCAGATACATATTTTCGTTGTCAATGGAATAATGATGGAATATTGAGAGACCTATAGAGTTTGGTCTTTGTTCGTCGAAAGAGGACTCTCAATTACCATTATACTATATTAAAAATTTGTCAGATTTTCAAGCAAACTGAATGTATTGTTTATTAAACATATTTTTTTTTCTGGAGAATTCAGTATATATATAGTAAGCAATGTTCTATATAGTCCACAATCTTCTTATTTTGTCCGTACACTGTGTCAGTTCATGAACGACTAAGGGGCTCTAAATGGCTGTTTGAGGAAGTGAAGGAAAGTGTTGCTGGGAATTTACATAAATTCTATTGTCATTGCGGTGCAAACTTTGATAGATATTTTAATCTCTTCCCAAAGAAATACGGACCCACTATCTTTATTTCGTCGCTTTAAAAAGGGAACGTCGTTGTTTTCCGGAATTTTTTTAGTGGCGATGTGGAACTGAAACCGAGATATACGTATGAAACGCCATTGCTGGATTATAAAATTACTGCTTGAAGGAAGCAAGAATTGGATGTGATTTCAAGTTAAAAATAAACCAGCATTCCTACTAAAATCCTCACTTCCCTTCAAAACATGCCTGAAAAATAACAAAAAACTCAGAGAAAAAGGTGTATTCGAAAATTTTTCCAAGTTCCATAAATAATTATATCTCAACTGCTTTTGCCACTATCACAAACAGAACCGTACTTTCAAACCTCGGCACAGGTAAGTTTTAAAAATATCAAGAAACTGCGGATATTCCTAAACAAGTTTTATCAAAAATTTAAATATTCGTTCAGAAAGCTGATTCTTTTCTCACAAAAATGTTCCATTTATTCTGCCCGGGTTGTCAAAGTTGCGTGTTCTTTTCTCAGAATCTTGTCTTAATATCTAAAAGAGTGCAACTTTTTCGGCACACGATGCTTATATTTCGTTTTTGAAGGATATTTTTTTTAACAATTTTTTATACTAATGTTACTACAACGATCAATTTTGTTAAGCCTAATTCTTTTGTCATGTAGTTAAAAACTGAAAATTTTGTATAATGTTGCCATATGTTAGAAATCATTGAGAAAAGAAGACGCTATGAGGGAGGCCTGGTGCCTTTTGTTTTCATGAACTTGGCGCTTTTCGTTCCATAGAAGCTCACACTTCGTTACTTAGTCGTGAATTCTTGACCAATAACATTACTGAAACGATGCCCAACTTCCATATTCGCTAGACATTACTTCGGCTGAGTTTATCCTATTTTCAGAAGTAGAGAGTTTAAGAGTCTCTTGCGTGTTTGCCGTCGTTTTACACGCATAGATGACATTAAGGGGGATTGTAGTCTATAAAAAATCGTTTTTGTTTTTATATTTTCAAAGTTTAACTATTCGAGAATTTGCCTGCAAAAGATTCCAAATAATATATGTATTTTGTTGTCCGGCATCCATACTGGTCCCGCCGTTATAAACGTGTTTTTCTCGTTTCTTTTTTGATGCAATTTCCACAATATCTCAAGCTCTAATCAGGCGACTTACTATAAATATGGCATGAATATTCTTCAAACGGTTTTCATAGATCAACTTATACATATACTAGCAGACCGTCCCGGCATAGTACGGGGTAGACAATTATTTGTTTTTGGAAATTTGGATATAAAACACTTTTTATATTTGTATTAAGTATATTTATGTTCAATTTCTTTGATGGTTTAAGTAGCGGGCACTTCTGAAAAATTAAAAAATAAAAGTAATAATAATCAAAAAAATTAAAATGACAGTAATAAATAATGAATTCAGTCGTTTTACATATATTTTTGCCACTGCACGTGCTCAATTCTGCTAAATAGCAGCTCTGTTAGCCGCCAAATCGAACATCATACAGAATTCAATTTGAAAAAAAGGTGAAAAAAAGTTGTTGCAAAGTTTTTTGTAGACATTATGATGTTCTTCAATATTGTTGTACATTATTTTGTTCTATCGCTAATAGTTTCAGCAGCGCATTCGACGAAAGACATTTTAAGACTCATTTTTCTACTCCTTCGGTTACATTGTTCAAATTTTACCAAAGATCCCTAATTTTTTTAAAAATGAGATGTAGACTATGTCAAATTGGAAGAATATAGCATTGTACTGGTGAAAGAATTTTTTAAATCGGCACAGTACTTTTTGAGCCTATTCATTACAAACATACAAAAATAGGTACAAATCTTTTCTCTTTATAATATTAGTATAGATTTGTAACTGTAATGTCAGTTGTTCATAGCAAGTAAAAACGAATAATTAAGCTGGATGCTACCAACTCATCTCCAAACTCCAAAATTGGAAAACCAGTTGCATATTTTATATTCTAACAGTAAGTTACTATGACTAATCACTTTTAATATCCGTATGCAAATGGAGAAAAATGCAAGTCTTTTAATTTAAAATTTTCGCTAAAGAAGAGCTTCCTCAAGATCGAATTTCATGTTTCCCATGGCAATAAAATCAACAAACGGTATATGGAACAACAAAAAAAAACACGAATAATGATTTTCAATATGTGCATTTCCTGTGATGAAGAAGCATTTAGAAAGTACATAAACTATAACAATAACAATAGCACGAGTAAGCCAAAGCTGATTTGCTACCAACATTGCAAGTAAGAGTTGAGTAGAGTTCTATTCTGTCAGAAATAGACCAAAACACAGTGAGCAGGTTAAAAGCAGCTGATGATACGCCGTCTCCATTACGGCATTGCCAATGCAAAGCGAATGTAACATTTTTAATTAAGTCGTCAATTTCCGCTTCATCATATGCATAATTAAGCCAAGGCGAATGCTGATGAACCATGTAAAGACAAATGGAAAACCGAAGAATGCAGTAAAAAACTGAAAATAAACACACTTTATTATTGCAAATATGTAACCGACATACAACTACCGTATATTTATGCTTGTATGTGTGCGCCACATATGTTTATTAACATGTTGCAGCTGAAAGTTTGCATGCTGCCGCATTAAAGCGCAGGTCTTTCAAGTCTGTGGGCAGACACTTGAGAAAATGTTCTGATTTCCTAGCAAAAAAATGCTGAGAGCTTGTGACAGCCGCAGCAGCAGCAAGAGTGGAAGGCAGTGTGAAGTTAGAGGAAAAGTTGGTGAAAACATATTAAGCTACATACAAACATACATACAATGCAAAGAATGAGATTTGCGGCAGCAGAGCCCCTTCGCGTCTCCGAAAACCATTTGAAGCAGGATACCGCGCATGCGATCAGCTACAAGCCAAATAATCAAGCTGCCAACCTAGCTGTCGACAAAAGTTAGGTTATGTGGGTTTATTTGTATTTATGCGAGGCTCGCCGACATTTCCACCAACATTGAAATGAAATATTCTAATGAGCACTTACCCGTTTAATATACTGTGTGGGTAACTTTATACTGTAATAATCTTGCTGCCGCAAAGCTATCTAATAACAGCAACAACAACGTGCTGCTGCACAGCAGCGAAAATAATGCTCAACAACAGAGTTAAGGTGGCGGCGATGAAGCAACACTAAGCTACCCAAGTAAATTGGTGATGCTGCGCGAAGGTGAATGCTTGTGTGGCTGTGTATGCATGTAAATATGAATATCATTGCCCTATAATGAAATTAACACATTCCGTACTGCGTACATTTGTTTGTTTTTTGAGGTTAGGTAGGTTGAAACTTAAAGCTTAGAACTTCTCAAGAAGACTAAAACTTGTTCTTAGATATATCACGTATTAGTATATATCGATGCAACAATTAATATAAAGGCTCAACTAGAAAGTGGTCCATAATATTTTAATTTTTGTTTTTAATAAATATCACGCAAAAAACTTCTTTGAACACTTAATATATATTTAAAACGTTAGAAAATATCTATTCATATAAATATGAGTGTCGGTGGTATATGTAAATATGGGCAAAAACTAGTAATTTTAAAATTCTTCATTTATTCTCTAAAATCCCTCGTGCCAAAATACACATGTACCAACTTTTTTTCAACCCTCGAAAAAGCATTAACAGCCAATTTCTGAAACTGCCTTTCATGCGGGCAGCGATTCACGGAGCTAAATAAAGCTAATACGGTGGTTGCGACACGATATTGATTGAAATTTCGACGAAAAACTCACGAAGAATCATTAACGTGTTGCAAAAACATAGATTTGTGGGCCCATAATTCCGGCCTCCTTTTACAAATATCTTCGCGCAAACGACGCATGACATTCAAATAGTGTTCCTTGTTGACAGTTTGGCCACACCTCAATAAACGAAGAAAATTGTCAACATAGCATTGATTTTTGACCTGCTTTAACGATGGTTTATTCGGTTTCCGCTCACCTGTACTACGATATTAGGCCGATTAATGATTTGTTCTTGAGTCGTAAACATAAATCCAAGAATCATTGCCGGTAATAATACGTTTCATGACATTCTGGTTCTAAAAAATTTAGTGATATTGGAAACAATAGGGCTTTTACTTATTTTAGATCAAAATGATCTTTCAAAATGGTTTTTACTGTTTCTTTCGATATTCCAACGATACCAAATAGATTTCTAATTGTCGATTCTCAAGCACCAACTCCTTCATTTTATAGAAGTGTTGATCATCATTTCATGTTGATGGCTGTTCTTTTTGACATTTGTGGTTGCTATTTATTTAACACTTTAGCTTGGTGAATAATAAGAATGACATTATAAGTAGTTGGTGAAACTATAATTATATCTTGACACCTCATTCATTGACCTTTACAAAGGTATTAACTTTAATAACATGAAATAGTATACCATATAAGAAAAACGTTGAGCCATGAAAGTTATAATCGGCGTGAGAAATTTCATTTGTATAAGTTTATGTAAACAATAATATATACAATTGTATAAAACATAGGCTTTTTTGGTTATTTAGTGACTTATTCGATTTAATTCTATAAAAACTTCAAATGATATGTCGATGATTGCCATAAAAGAATCATTAATTATTACTGGGTCGTAATACGTACATTGCAAGGAAATTCAAGGACTTCACGTTAATCAACGAACTAAGTGAAAACACAATATGTCTTATTTTAATCATCGAGGAGAAAGTATTTTCGTAACCCAAACTAGTGGAAAACTAAGCTACAAACTAGTATTCAGGAAATTGGAAATATGTCGAGTACAAATTTACGAAGTTTATGAATCCGGGTTGTATGGGAAGCTTCTGCAGGGAAAATCATACGATTCTAGAAAGAAAAAAAAACAGGCATTTTCACTGCCCCGTGAAGTACAAAAGTACAAAGTCAGCCTGGATCACATAAACTCTGTTCAAAAATTGTTTTCCACTTTTCTTAGGTACCACTGCCAACTACAGTACACTGCAAACAGAATACCCTGTAACAAGTATATTTTTTAACTACATATATCAAATCTTATTTAAAAGAGATGGGATTGCCTCAAAAGACTTTAATTTTTCTTCACAACGCACCTTCTCATGCAAATGAAGAAAAATTATAGTCAGAAGATGGCTCAATTAGAAGATCGAAAGGTAATAAAAATAACAAAGTTAGATTAACGAAGTTCTCTGTTCGCAGCCACTTTCTGCAATGAAATTTGATTTAATATAGAATCTGTCCCAGGAAACGTTGTGATGGACATCACTGATGATTAAGAACAACTGACTCCAGTTTTTTGGAAAATACTCGGGTATCTTTAAAAGTTGTGAGCAACACTAGTGATTATCATTCTGATGTTGGAGTGACTCAGTGGTAATTTGAAGTAGAAAATAAAGCATTTGATTTTAGAGAAATGTTTTCACTCCCTCACTTAGAAACATCCCATAGGCATGGATAGTTTGGTACGCCTAATGCCTTCTAATGTTTTCAAACCGTCAGTGTATCACTGGGTAGTGCTGCCCAGTAGTAGGTCGAGCGTGGAATCACTCCACTCCGCCTTACTGCCGAGAGAGACTTCTTTTTTGTAAAGTTTACCCTCTTCGTCACACCGTCTCTTGGAAGAAGGGCCAATGGTGGCTTTATCTTTCCTTTACAAAACCCCTCTGCTGTCATGAGCAACAAGATGTGCTTCGCTGCCTCACTAAATGTAGCGGTGTGAGCTCCAGGATGACCCCAAGTGCTGTGGTTGGGAAAGTGCAGATTGCCCCTGCAGCGCAAACGCGTTAAAGTCTTTGCAGCTTCGATAGTTGGGAGCCTACCGGATTGCCTTCGATGCTCAAGCAACTGGTCCAGCACTGACAATATACCCTACGATCATGTTATACAGCCACTTGATGAAACCTGTCTTGCAGCGCCCGGATCTACTGGCTAGAAGTCTGGATATCATGAGTGTCTTTGTGGCTCTGGACAGTCTTCATTCCACATGCCTATTTCTCTTGGGTCTAATGTAAGGCCTAGAAATTTTACATCTTTAGACACCTCCAGCTCTCTGCCACCAAGTTTTAGGGACCTCAAGCTGGGTAAAGATCTTCGCTTTGTGAAAGGACAACGGTATATGAGGCAAAACCGAACGTTTTTCATACAAAATGCCCTAAGAAACCTGTAAAAGTGTGTTGAGCTTTGAAGAAAAAAATTGAGAAATTCAAACGAAGCCTGGGAACGAAAAACGCTTACAGCATTGTGGAGTATTTTCATCAGATCAATAAAATAGTAGTGAAATCTTCTGAGATCTAAATCAAAGTAGAGACCACCTTGTCTCTTTAACACCCAGTCTGGTTTCTGTTTTCTTTTTTTTTTAATGGAATATGACGAAGAAATGTGAAAAGGGAGGAATACAAGAACCTCAGACTACAATCGAACTGTAAATTTTAGTAATTTCTACTCTACACTAATAGTACTTATATATATATTTCATTCTACAAAATCAGTAAAAATTCTGAGAGGGCCACAGATGACCATAACAATCTTTAGTGGAGACTAAAAGAAAGCCATTAGATATTATTATCACTTCCTCTAAAAGCTCTTGGTGCGGTTGGTCGTTGCTATTACCGGTGCTGGCGGATATACGAAATTGCTATTACGGTGAAAGAAGATCAAACGTCTGCAAGCAAAACAAGGGATAGAAAATAAAGAACAACAACAACAGCACACTTAGAAAGTGCTTCTCTTCTAGACTTCAGATATTTGCTTTGTAAAGTTTTTGCTAAAACATTTTGCCATTTTTTATTTGTTCCCCACATGTATAGTATGTACATTTCTACATATGTATATGTGTGTGTGTTTCGGCTGCAATATTGACAATATGACTGGTAACAGCACGTTGTTGCAACGCTGTGTCACGGAGCTGCTGACGGCACATTGATGATGTTGGCGACAATTTCGCTTGATGTCAGCATATTGTTGTTGTTGTTACTGTAGCTTTTACGTTGCATAAAAGAGCAATTTGAAGTGCAACATCACAGCAACGGCAATGACAACAAGAACAAATAGCCAACGTGCAACACGAAGTCGTCTAGAGTTGATGCTGTTATGTAAGTGGATTGGCGGAAACAACATGCAACAACAACGGAAAGCAGAAAGCGGAGAGCTACGCGAATAGAACCGTTGCTGTCACTGACTAGATTACACACATGATTGTTGTTGTATTTGTTGTAGCCGCTATGGTTATGATTTAATTTTTGCAAAGTTGATTTTATCGTTATCGATGTGTGTGTGTGTGTGTGTGTCACTATACAATTTGTGTGTGTGTCATCTCAATACATTAAATTGTTGCAAGTTGTTTTTGTTGTTTGTCACTGCTTTGTGAGCACGTTTTGGCGCTATCATTGTTGCCGGATGTGGCTGCCGGGCAGCGTCGCGGCTGCGGCGATGGTTGTTGCTGTTCTTCATATTGTTGTTGTTGCCAGTTGTGCAGCACAGTCGCGTTGCCTGCCCAGGTGAATCTTATGCAAACAATTGCATTCTTCCACTCATACATAAATACCATATTAGTTGTTGCATGCCCCACCAACCCCTCACCATTATCAATAACATAACCATTGCGTTGCGTCTCGCTGCAGCGCACGTTGAATGCAGCTAAGCAGGAAATGTGGCAACTATTAGTGGCATTTATTTATTCATTAAGTTCAGTTAGACACTAGGAGGAGCACTAATTGCAGCACTTAAGTGTGCAAACACATAGAAATATGCGAGCGTGCAACGCACACGCCGGCATTCGCACATACACACACACGCGCGCGCTCATGAAGGCACTCGCAAATCAACTCTGCTATGCCATGGAGTCGAGACTCAACGCCATAAATGTACGTGCCGCACGTTCGCGTGGTAATTATGCTTTGTTGCCCGCAGCTTTCGATCCTGCTGCAGTAGGCCGGTTCTGATTGGCAGCCCACTAAGGGGGAGTGTCAGCGAATTAACTCGCTTAAATTAGCTAACTTTTTTGTGATTTAGAACATCCTTTATGGATTCGTGAATGGTTCATTATTTTCCATTTTCCTGCGTCGTATATGGGTGCTGTTTTTTACTTTTCCGTTGGGCCTCAGTAACATATGACGCCAGTGAGAATATTGAAATAGTTACATAGCTTCTGTAGATTAGAAGCAAAAGACTAATCTCAAGAACCTGAATAATTTTATAGTTACCACTTACTCCGTGGTCAAGTCAATTAATCGGAGCAATAAAACCCCTAATCGGGTGTTTTCTATCCCCCTTTTTCTCAAGCCTCTGAAGGAGTATATAATAAATAATGAGATCCTCTCACTCTGCTGTTGCTCGTAAGTAACTTTGGTAGGTGCCCCGGGGGTTTAAAGTAAGGCAAAACCACGGTCCGTTCCGATTCGTAGACCCGACCGCCTTTTCCAATATTTGCAGTATTTTCTACACACATTCGGAGACCTCTGAAAAGTAATACCAACCCAAAAAACCCTTTTTGGGCTTGCTGTTTTGGGTCGGATATACGCCAACTGTTTAAATTTAAAGTCGAGTCGGTATTGGATATTTGATTTTTTTCTAATTGTCGATTATTTTCGACACATATCTTCGTTAACCTTCCAATTTAGACAAATTTTTAAGGGTTTAGGGTTTTTTCAAACTTTTTAGATTTTAAATTTTTTGCCCTTTTAAAATTGCATTACCTCTTTAAAATTAGTTGTTATTCTTGTAGCAGGTTTACCTAGTCCCCGCTTCAAGGCAAGGTTCAAGTTAGTTGCCATCGTAGTTATCTAACGGTAGCCTTAGGAAATATGCTAATTCGTTGTGGTCGTGCCATAAGGAGAGGGGTGTTCGATAAATAGGGCTCGCTGGGCATGCAAAGAGATGATTAAAGGGTTTTGCGGGAACTCATTGTATGCTAAATATATTTGGTTTGTCAGGGTCAATTTAGGAAAAGTAGGAGTTTAACCTGCTAAAATTTCCAGAACGAAGTTGGGCCAAAGTCACTCAAGATTAACCGGGGCAACTCCAGCTCTTCGTCAGATATGAGTGCTGTTTTGACTCAAGTACCTGGGGGTGATGAAAGTGTTAAAAGCTCCACCGTTCAGGGGCTGCGCGTATCTAAAGTTTGGGTTTCGATCATTCATGACCGGCGTATTGTTCATGCCTTCCCGTAATCAAAGGGAAAAATATCTCAAAGCCCCCATGGATGGATTGTGTTCCTTGATCGAAAGACATAAGCCCAAGTAAGGTTTTGGGAGCAGACATGAAGGATCATTAAAGTAATGGTAATGTTGTGTTTTAACACATCTGAAGCCTTTTTTCCCAAAAACATTCAACCGCCCCCTTTTGTTGTACTCCCAAAGGGGCATTCCAAAGCAAATGCCCCTGGGGTTTTTGGCGACTGGTGCTTACAATCTGCTATCTTTATCGATTGTCCAGTGATAATTTCATTACATTTTATCGATTGGAAGTAAAATTTTTGGAAGTTCAGTATGTTTGTGTTTCGTCAAAATAAGCTTCGAACAAAGGGGAAACATTAAATTTTGTTTAAAATTGGTAAAACATTTACCGAAACGTTTTAATTGATGAAACAAGTTTATGACAATGAATGACTATACCGTAGCAGAGTGGACGAGTGGGGTCAACGTTTTCGAAGTGGTCGTGAGGACATAAATGACGATCAACATGTGAGCTAATCAAAATCCGTAAATACCGGAAATGCCATTGAAACTGTGCGAGAATTCATAAAAATAAACCCGAATCCATCATTGAAATTCATGGAAATGGAATTGAACATCTCCAAGACATCGATTGTTTGCATTTTGGCCGAACATTTGGGCTTACGAAAGGTGTGTGAAAGGTTTGTTCCCCAAAAAACGGGCGACCAAAAATTGCTCGGAACCCAAAATTTTCGAAAAAAATTTGACCAAAAATCACTTTTTAACCTTTAAACCCACCCCCGTATTCACCTGAAGGGCCACCGTGCGACTTTTTTCCTTTTTCGGAAAATGCTTTTTCCCATGAAAGGGAAAGCTTTAAAAGGAGACGTAGAAGCCATTCAAAAGGCTTGCACCGGATACTGGGGCCCAACAAACTAAAACACCCGTTCGACATGCTTTTGGACCGGCAGAAAGCTGTTTTGAACAGAAGGACAGTATTTTGAATAAAACCAATTGATTTTGCCGATTTTTTTTTAAGTCCTGTTTACTTTGGAAAGCATTTTGGTATAGTTGATTACGGGCCCGGGTCTTTTCTCTAAGATCTCCCGGGCCTGGGTATTTAAAGGATTTTTCTACTTTCTGTTTTTTGGAAATAATCTCGGCCCTATGAGAAGGAAAAAAGCACAGGCTATCAAGTGTAAGCCTAAAAATAGGTTTTTTGGAAGTCAAAATTTTAATGCCACGTGGGTTTAATTAAGATCCAGTCTGTACATCTTCTTTAAGTTGGTGAAATCGTCGCTGTGAATTTAGTGGGGAAGTGTGTAAAACTTCTTGCAAAGAAGATGCAGATATTTTTAAACCTATTTTATTTTCCCAGGGGTTTGGGGAGTTTGAACTTTTTTTAATTTGTTTTCCCTGGGGGAAAAGGGAAAAAATTTTCAAAACTTTTTCTTAAAATTTTTTAGTTTTGAAATATAAATATTTTAACGTCACCTAAAAGGCAAAAACCTAACATCACTTTTCATAAGTTTACAAATGAAGGAAAAACGACATAATAGAAACCACTCATAGGGAAAAAAATTTGAGTTTTGGTTTTTAAAGTGGTGTTTGATTGGTTATTTCGAAATTTTTTTTTTTTGATGATACCTGTTTCTATTTTTGGTGACGATATAACATACTTTTAATAAAATATTCAAAAACAAATATACTTAGTCTTATTTGCAAAAAACTTTTGCAGCGAGACTTATTTAGAATTTGTAATTTGGAGTTAAATTATTGTCTGTGCACTAAATAAATCTAAATTGTTTTTAAATGCAATTAAATGCAAACAGGTATAGATATATACCTACATATAAGTATATTCCAGTGAACTTTATGGCAAAATAAAAACAGTTCATTTGCAAGCGAAAAAATTGCAAAGCCAGTAGATATACGGGTATCGAGTTTTTTCAGCTTTGCGATGAGATCATGCTGGCATTGTGTGTATGAGTGTCAGCATACATGTATGTATATAATAAATAAATTATTTTTTCTTCTCAAGTTTACATTCATTCGAATATTGTAAAATCTTGTAATAAAATGAGTAAATCCGCAATTTTTGCTTTTCACAATATTTCAGCTCATAACCAAACTCAGCAACATGGCAAGCGGAAAGCACTCAATTGTTCAATAACAGGGTATTAAATGCAAAAAAATTTATAAGATAGAAACAATATTACGTTGTTCCAATAAAATACAAATTTTTACAGGAGAAGAGAGCTCAAGAATAGCGGATCAAAGAGCGCTATTGGTTTATTATTTCCTTCAATAATTTCGTTGTGAAAGATAAGACGATCCGGGTGCCGAATTCATTATTTTTTCAAGTAAAATCTTAGCCAAAACTGTAAAGTATAGTGTTATAAATGCGTTAGATGGTAATTCAAACAAATTCTACTTTATATATAATATTATTATATACATATGTATTTATATTTTTTCTGATAAAATATGAAATTTAAAAACTAATATAAATCATAAGTTTAGTATGTATCGATATTTTCAAGTTGATTCGAAATATTCCCTTAACCCTGGAAAAAGCTGGCTGGTGCTAATCGGTAAGGAAAAAGGAGATCCCAACTTGCCATACTGTTCACTATGCATGCTTGACACAGTGGGATAGCTCTACGAAAGGCTACATAAATCCAGACTCGAAGCGGCTATCAACGAAGCTATAGAACATCCCCCGATTCAACACGGGTTTAAACCCGGCAGATTAACTCTAGGAGCTATATAAAACTCGTCATTGAAAATATTGAATCCGCTTAGCGTAGATAGCATAAATTCAAAAGAATAGTGTTGCTAGCAACTTAAGATGTACGAAACGTCTTCAACAGCGCTAGATGGGTGGATATAATGGACGCTATCGAAAAAGGCTTTAAAATGTCCGACTACCTCAGAGCGGTGTTGCATAGCTACCTCAATAACGGAAAACTGTTGCACCAAACTTGAGAAGGATCACGGTAGATAGTAGTCACTCAAGAGAAGCACAATGATGTATTCGGGGCCCCAGGCTTGTGGAATCTCAGCTACGACGTTGTACTAAAACTCGAAATACCAGACGAAACGTACCAAATTGCAAGAGACACAGAAGAAGCGCGACGAATCAGGTCATGATACGGACGCAAGCATGGTTCGATTCAGACAAGCTCCAGCAGGCTATAGAAAAAACAGAGCTACTACTGCTAACTAATAGACAGATACCCCTCAAATAAGTATGCAAACGACCACCGATAATTTTAGTACACAAAAAGCAGTAAACTACCAAGTTGTAAGACTGAACCACAGACTAATCTTCTAGGTAAAAAATCCAGCAGGCCACAGAAAAGGCAGCGAAAATCATATTTTAGTCCGTTGCTGCCGGCTGCCTTAGAATCGTAGAAACATTGTATAAAACCAGCATTAAATAACACGATGTACCCAAAGCCATAAGATAGCGATTTCGAATACTTTCTGTGTTTTTATACCCTGAAGAAGGCTTGTTAAGTTTTCTAAGTAATTTGTAGCACCCAGAAAGAAACGTTGAAGACCCTTTACATATGTATAAATATGTATAAAAATACATATCAAATCAATAGCAATACGGACTGAGTCGATTTAGTCATTTCTGTTCGTCTTAATAAACGCGGGTTAGTCCCTCAGTCCGCTCCATGAGATATCAATCTAAAATTTTGCAGATGCCCTGTTCTCTCCAAGAAGCTTTTTGTTTGTCGAAACAGACAATATCGGGCCACTATAGCATATAGCTGCCATACAAACTAACCGCTCAAAATCAATAAGAATACATATTTACACATATTGCAATATTTAACTAAAATTTTGGCTTTTAGCCCTCAAAAAAATTAAGCATAAACTTAAATTTGCTTTTATTATATATTTGACAATAACGCAATAACAATAAATTTTCCTGCAAAAAAAAGGCAAAATAGCGAAAAACATACTATAAATCTGACTTACCATTTTTTCACGCTGATTTATGGCAACATTAATCTTTGAGTTGTTTGTTTGTAATAAATTTTGATCGCAGCACTTTACAGCTAATATTTAAAAGCATATTTTTTTTTAAAACCGTAAACCGCGGTTTTTTTTGCGAATTAATTCTGATTTTTTTTTTAATATTTTTACTAATTTTTCAACACTATTTTAGGTTTGAAAATATTCATAAATTTATTAATATGGCGATAAAATTATGATGTTTTTCGTGTTTAAATGCACTTTTCGTGTTTTATTTATTCGTGTGTATTTAATTGTATTGTGTATATTCTATGTTGGATTTTTGTTTTGCTAGCTAATCGCCGACTTTTTCGACTTCACTCGATTTTTCATTTACGAATAATTATCAACTTAATTAGTTTTGTGTTCGCGGAATTATTTAATGCATCTGCAAAACAAGAGAATATTTATTTTTGGTTAAATCTACATTTTTTATTTTAAAGCCAATTTTTACTTGAATATTCTATTACTTTTTAATTAATGTTTAATGAAGTTTTTAGCTTTTTTGTAGTGGAAGGAGTTGCATTTGGCTTGTTTTTTTTGTTTTCATTTTTTCGTCTATGGTACGTAAATAGTTTAATAAAAAAATTATTTATGAGTCTGATGTTAAATTTAAAGCTATTATATTGTAATTTTTTGGCTTAGAGCTAATTAATGAACTAAGGAAGGCTTAAAATATAATAAATATTGATAAGATAGGTTAGATAATATTAAATTTAGAGATAGATAATAAATTAACTAACAGGGGTTTTTACAGGGACGCTACAAAAGTAGACCGATGGGGGCATAAAACAACGTCATATTTTTCCCGCTCTATTGACATTTCTCTTCAGTAAGATTTGCCATTTCATCGTGGAAATATATACGATACAACATCGATTATTAAAATTTACTACCGAAATTAGAGCCAGTGGCCTAACTTTAAGAACGCCACGTCTAATTTGTGGTCGTAATAATCGTACTGTCAGATCAACAATTGAGCATCTAGTGAAAAAAATTTTTTTCCCCAAGCAGAGTACATAACATTTCCGTGCCAGTGAGATAAAGAAATGGCTGTAGTGTCGAGAATATTTGTTCATACCATCAGAAAGTAGCTACTTCCACGAATATATGAAAAGCCTGCTGACTTAAAAAAGATTTATATTTTTACAATATAAGAGCCGAAGGCCTCAGTAGCCAGTGCTTTAACTTATTGGTTTAATTATTTATATTTTTTTTTATCGAAATTAATGTTTGTTTTCTTTTTTAAGTCAAAAAATATCTTAGATAGAAAACTATGGTAACTTTACACCAAATTTCATGAAAGTGAAGAAGATAGAAATAAAAAACTAAGCAACTTGGTTTTTTATATTTTTCACAAAAATTTTATACAAAAATTCTAAATCTCTTTACAACCACATTGAGTTGTTATATTTTTCTTCTATTAGTTCATGTTTGAAATTAATCTTTTGACAAGTGGTTGCCTCAGCGCTGATTTTTAAAATATTTATACAGAAACAATTTTTATTTTTTTTTTTTGGAAGATCGACATTTTGATAAAATTGAAAGTAAAGCTATTATTTTATTTAAAAAAAAATAATCTTGTTCTTCAAAATCCAGTTTTGAAGTTAATTTACAGTTATTGCTACACGTAATCACGAAATATGATGCCAATTGATGTCCAAATATTTATATATATAATGAAGTAATAGTTGTTTGATACAAAATCTTGTTAGTTTTTCTTCACATATTTTATAAAATATTAGAAAATATTCTTATTTTTAAAAAACCCAAAAAGAAAGCTTTAAATTAGTGAAAGATTACATATCTTGATAAAAAAATATTTTTCAATAAAACATACACAAACATCGAGAAAAAAATTAAATATTGCAATTTGGGTAAAAGTATTTTTTTCCATAAATTTTTATAATTAATAATTATAATTATTTTTTAAGATGCTTGTGGTCGGTAGTAGCAATGGAAAAGTTATATTTCATAAATTTAAAAAAATTAAATTAAAAAAAATGAATTTCATTAAAAAAATTGAATTAGAAAATATATGTTACTTTTATTTAAATGAAACGGTAAAGAAAAAATGGAGGCGTTAAAAATATTGTATTTTTTTTTTTAGCACATTTATTTCTACCCTTCCTTTTGTTAAAAAAAAAAAAAAAAACATACTAAATGGGTAACAGAGTCCGATATTTTAAAAATATTTCGTCACTAATTTTTACAAGTTGACACAAATTTATTTAATTATTTTTAAATTTAAATTTAATTAAATGTTATTAAAAAAATATGTTTTAGTTTGCAAAAATCTTACTAACAAAGCAAAAAGAAAATAAAAAATCAAGACGTTACTGGCATCAAAATAACAATATAATATTAAATATTTATATTTTATTAAATATTTAAAAAAAAAAATATTATTTTTTGTATTAAAAAATTTTTGTTCTTTTTAATAACATTATTTTAACTCATAAGAAAATATTAGTTATTAAACACAAATGGATGAAAAATTTCGAGTAAAGAAGTAACCCCCAAAAAAAACATATAAAAAATTTTTTTTTATGTTAAACTATAATTTTTATTGAAAATTTAATATTATTTTTATAAAAAAAAAAATTTATATTAGTTTTAAAAAAAAAATTTTAAATTTTTTAATCCCAAAAAATAAATTTTTTTTTTTTGAGTATTGTTTTTGTTCGAAAAAAATAATAATTTGTAACCACAAATAGATGAAAAATTTCACATAAAGATGTAATCATTACTTTTTTATTGAAATATTTTTTAAAAAAATATATATAATTTTTAAAAAAAAAAAAATACTTTTTTATCCATTAAGCCAATATTTTTTTATTGAAATATTGTTTAAAAAATGTAATTTTTAATAAAAAAATATATTATTTTTTAACTATTTAAAAAAAAAAATATTTTTTTTGATATAAAAAAAATTTAAATTTTTTTATATTATTTTGGTTTGCAAAAAATATTAGTTAGCAACCAGTAATAGGTTGAAAATTTCCAAAACAATTATTTTTGCATTGTGTAATTTATGTACGTGCTAAAAACTTTTTTTTTTTTTACTAATTTTTAAACTTTAAAATAAAAAATATTTATATTTCAAATTCTTTATTATTTAAAATAATAATAATTATAAAGCGAAATTATCATTGTCTTTTTTATTACTTCCTGAAGTAACATATCTTTTTAAAAACCGCAAACTTATAATAAATATTCAATATAGCAAAATATCATTTTAAAATTATTATGTTTTAGAATTCAAATGTCTGAAAATTTCACATTGTTTTTGAAAACCGGTTAACAGCACATTAAATCTATAAATAACATTAATTAAGCAGCGAAAGAAATAAACAGTCACGTAATTCACTCAATAAAAACGTAAACAAAACTCAAAAGCAACAACAAAAGCCCATTAAAAGGCGTAAAACAAAACAACACAGCTATTTGACGCGCACATCTTGAGGTGGCAAAGGTGCACAGTTGTGTTCTTGTGATTGAAAGCAGCGAGGCATTTCAAATCTATATTTCCAGCACATTTTAAGGGCAGTTCTAAGGCAAGCACACATTAAAGACTGTGAGTCAAGTGGCAACACGGCACAAAAACGTACATATGTATAACCACGGAAGCAACAACAACAGCACTAGTACTTATTGAGAATCATTAATGTAAACAATGAGGAAGAGGCATAAAACTATTTTTGATTTTCAACTTCAACACGTTCTTCAAATTACATCATTTGCATACATGTGTGTGTGTGTATGTAGGTATGTATATGTATATGCTTTTGTAAGCATTTCCACATAAATTTTTCGTCTTTTCATCATAAATTCACTCGTTTATGCTTATTAAAAGAAATTGTATTAAATTACCGTAAAAAGCTGGACTTTTGCACAACAACAACACAAACCTGCTCAAAATCCGGCGAATTAAGTATGTATGTTTTATTGCACTCAATTTTGCTGGACTATTTTAATAAAATACTCATAAATACAGCGCACCGCACTGCTTTGCCCACTCAGCGACCATTCACTCCGCAATGTAAACGCGACGTAATGAAGCGTATTTCTCGGGCAATGTCAGCAACATACGATTGCAACTGTATCTGACAGACGTCAATCAATCACTGTGCGAGCACGCAACTTAGCGCCCGGCTCACCGACGCATCCAACGCACTTGTACCGACCGCGACAGACAACTGCGACCGAACGCCGGTAAGCGAACTGCTGCTGCACCGGGCGATTTTGCACTATAAAAATCGCACTGCACTTTGGCGAAGCGAACCAAACACAAACGCAAACGTCAGTGGTCGTTCGACAACGAACACCGACCACAAGCGTACACACACACACGTCCAGAGACGATGGTGTGTGTGGAGTCTATTCACCGTTTCGGTGCTTTGCAATCGGCAGAGCGGCACAGAGCAGAATACGACTATTTCACCGCTAACTAACCGTCGCGCGCGAGACACAAACTGCAACTGAAATTGTGGAGTCAATTCAAGTTGTGTTGAACTGAAGCCCCCGCAGCCAGGCAGCGTCGCCAGCAGTGGAGCTGTGGTGTGAAGTGGCGCTCAAGCGGCGAGTCAACATTTCTCTCCACGCGTTACTGGCATGAGTTGGCGCGCTTTTGGAGAGTTTGGTGGCTTTGCTGCTGTGATGTTGTAGTTGGCAAGTTAACGGTTTTGTTTAGAAACATCTGGTAGATGCGAGGTTTGCTTTTAAAGAATTGTATGAAATTCTGTTTTGTATGTATGTTTGTAAAAGTAATTAATATTATTAATGTATTGTAGCGCTAAAAATAGTGCATTTGTGTTGAAAATTTTCTGAGAATGTCAACAAATCCAAAAGTATTTGACATAAGAGAATCTGATTTTTATTTATACGTTTTTACGTTTTCTCCTCAGCAGCATTCCGCAAAACGTTCCATTCTAAAATAGGATTTTGTGAAATTAACGTTGCATTGTCTATAAAACTATTTACAAGGGCTGGATATGTTAGTAGTTTACGAAGTAGATAGGATTCTACTGAAGTATTGGATAAACGGCTATTTTATAGGCTGGAAAAAGAAACTCTTAGAAGCTGTAAATGTACAAGACTTCTATTGTTGACAATCAAGGAAAATAAAAGATAATTCTTCTTCTTAATACCTGAATCAATGACAAATTGTGGTCTGAAATCCACTTTGTTTAGCTTCCTCCCATGTTATTCACATTAAAAGTATTTGACTTCAATGAAGTCTTAAAGTTCAACGAACTGCATTTGATTTTAGTATTGAAATGAAATCCCCACAATAATTGCAAATAAATTTGTTTTATTTTTTCTAATAAAAAAAAGTGTAATTATTGAGCTAGTTTAAGTCTCTTTTCGTTTTTTTGGTGTTTTTTCACCAGCAAGAATAAAAGAATTTTAATTTTAGTTGCGCGATGATGTCTTATGGGTCAAAAGTTATTTATATTCTATAACAGAAGTTTTTCTTTTTGTTTATGTTTATATTATTATTATTTCTTCAAACCAAAAATAATAATACTACTTCATTTGTTGCTGTTTTGGATGACATTCAAAAACTTGGAGAGATTTCATTGTCAATAAACACCACAAACTGTTTCTAAACATTTGGACTGTGTTGCAATATGTGCAGACACAATGTCTTAAATATGTTGCTAGCTTCATGTTGCAAATGTCATATACGAGTATGCACATACATACAGTTGTCCACAAAAAAATAGGAGTGACCACATGGGAAAAACGAATTGTTAATTTTCATTAACAAAAATGTTTTATTTTTTCAAAATTTTTGCATAATGTAATTTGCTAAAGACCTATTAATATTTCCAGATTCCATCTATTTCAATTAAACATAAACAAAAATTTATATCGCAGTTTATATCAAGTAAACTAAAAAACTAGTTCCACAAAAAAATAGGAGTATTTTATATAATAAGAGGCCGTTCTATAATTTTAATATATATTGCTTCCAAAGTTTCACAAAATATTAAAATAATTAATATTTCGATGAATAACCTCGATTTTTTTAATACAGCATCACATCTCCGAGGCATGGAGTCTATGAGATCCTGACAACGTTTTATTGGTATCCTTTTCCAAGCCTCATTCACTACTTGCCACAAATCTCTCGAATTGGTTGGTTTCTCTTCAGCTACTTTCTTGTTGATATCTGTCCATAGGTTTTCAATGGGGTTGAGGTCAGGAGACTGAGAAGGTCACCACATAACCTTAACTCCATTGGCCCTAAACCATTTTTTTGCGCACTTGGTGGTACGTTTAAGGTCATTATTTGATTAATATACCCATATCAATGACATATTCCGTGAGGTACCACATACCATTACCTCATCGAATATTTTGACATATACCCTTTGGTCCATGATGCCTTCAATTAAGTGTATTGGACCAATACCGCAATGTTGTAAAACAACCGCATACCATGATTTGACATCGTCAAGCGTAACAGTTTTTGTGGTACACCGGGGATTATATTCTGAGTTAGGGGGACGTCGAACAAAGTCCCTAGATTCTATACTACCAAATAACTCAACTTTGGATTCGTCTGACCACAATATGTTTCGCCATATAGACGCGGGTCAAGAGCCATGATCATTTGAAAATTCTATGCGGGCTTCCTTGTGTTTCTTTTTTAATGGGGTATTTTTCGTGGACTTCTAGTAAATAATTTGATCTGCTCCAAATGTATACGAACAGTTTCATTATTAACTGACAAATTTAGTTCGTCATGGATGCTGATGGCTGAAGCAGAAGGACCACCACTACTATATTGCGATCGTCTGCAGTGGATGTTTTACGCTTTTGTCTACGACTTTAATTTTTGTTTATATAATTTAAGGCATTTGCTATCATTTGAGAAGAGCATTTTACGATTTTTTGGATCTCTTTATAAGTTTTTCCTAGTTTTCTCAATTTATTTGTCGTTTTCCGCTTTTCCTCTGTACAATGATTTCCTCTACCCACTAAAGAAAAACCCAATGATTAAATAAAATAATAACTAATTTTAATTGCTGCTAGATTATGGAACTATACTTATTTTTCTAATTTAGTGAATATTTTTTATGTTAAGGACTATTTTGAAAACGAAATATCTAACACTCCTATTATATTGTGGAAAGAATAACAAGTGTCTCCGAGAACTATCAAAGCAGAAGGAGAACAACAATCATCAGAACAAAAATTTGTTTTGTATTTTAATGCTAGTATCCCGTTATGTGTACCGTTATTGTTTCGCGTCCTTTACTTGTGAATTAAAAAAGTTATGCAGCTAAACAAATTTTTCATAGTGGCACTCCTATTATTTTGTGGACAACTGTATGTATGTATATATCACTCGTACTATGTTCGGATGTAGTATTTTGTAATAGTGGCAGTAATCAAAATTTGCTGTATTCCTTTGTTTTTTATTTTTTTTTTGTGACTATTTTGTGATGTGATATCGCATCATATGAAGCATGAAGAGCGGTGTGATTTATTTGATGTGATGCGATACAAAATCAACATATAACTGCATTTTTATACCCTGAGCAGGGTATATTAAGTTGGCCACGAAGTTTGTAACACCCAGACGGAAGCGTCGGAGACCCTGTACAGTAGATATATATGTGTGATCAGTATGTTGAGCTGACTCCATCTGTCTATCTAACCGTCTGTACATATACGAACTAGTCCCTCAGTGTTTAAGATATCGTTTTGAAATTTTGCAAAGGTCATTTTCTGATCATTTGTTGGAACTGCCGATATTGGACCACTATAAGACACATATAGCTGCCGTACAAACTGATACATAGTTACTAAAAGAAATGCACCTGTGACAGGTATATTAGCTTCGGTACAACCGATACAACCGAAGTTAACGTTTTTCTTGTTTGAAGATAAAAAGTATTGAATCGACATCACGTCACTTTTTCATGAGTTGAAGAGGCTAAAGGTCGTCCAGAACGAGGCAAACCTTCAACGATCTCTCGACCCTCTTTGAAGGCTTGTATCACTTGTATCCTTGTGTGTTTTGAGTAACCATATAGTTCTTCAACATTCGCAACGATTGTGTACACGAAATTTGGTTAGATATAAAAAAATTGAGTAAAACTCTTTATTCGATATTGAGGTATACTAATATAAGCAGCTGCTATAAACAAATCGGTTGAAAGATCGTGCTCATATTTGGCATAGTATCATTTACCCGGGGAATTTAAATTAAAATTTTCAGGTGCTTTTGTGTCTTAATGTATGTACATATACCCTATATACCCCGATTATTTTTACGAGATACAAACAACCGTTAGATGAACAAAATTATTCTATTCTGCAACAACATGTTGTGAGAATAAAGAAAATATGAGCTAAAATTTTTAAGAGCCTCATCAACACAGTAGCTACTACTTGCACAGGTCACATTGACGCTTATCTCACAAAAAATAAAAAAAACTAATCGAAATATAAAACAAAAACAATATTCAACTTTAATTTGAGTATTGGTATGGTCCACATCGGAATGAATTAGATTTGCAGCTGAATTTTAACCCTTTGGTTATGCTCAACGGTCGTAAGTTACTAGATCACATTTGCCACGAAGTTCATAGTATAGTTTAACGAATTTATTGTTAAACTAATTTTTAAATAGATGCAATTTTACGACCATTTTCACTACTAAGTTTCCACTAGGTTTCCTCGATCCAATTCTTAATTTTCCGTATCAGTGCCAACTTTGGTCTCCTCTAGTAAAGTGTAAAGCGAGAAGGCGAATTTTCCAATCTACAAAGAACAAAGCATCCAATTAATTAACAAAAAATTCAGTTGAAATGCCAGAAATTTCATGAAACCCACCGCGACGCTTGTCTCCAGCTTAACATCGAAAAGCTTCAAGCACGAAAAGCGTATGGGATTTTGAGTGCGTTGCAGAAAAAACAAAATTGCTCGACGAAAGCGACGATCCTGATCCGCCCAGTTGCAGTGAAAAATGGCGTCGGGCAAACGCTCACAATCGGCAATGAGTTGAGAGGCGGACGAGCAGCAAGGCAAAATTTGCAGCAGTTGACAGGAGAAAAAGGCGAGAGAGATAATATTTTCCGGATATTCCACATTACCCAACCAGTTTAACAGGGTGGTGGCCGTGGTAGCGAATTGAGTGAATAGAGTAACAGAAATAACGGGTGCGACAATCTTTGCAATGCTGAAAAACAAACGGGTTTACAAAAAGTATTATTTTTGTTGTAAATATTATTGAACAAACCACTTGGTTACCTCACAATTTGAACATGCGAGCGAATGCATCCCAGCAGCTCCTCATAATGCTCGTCCGCAGTCAGCGCACCCGCGCGCCCCAAGCGATTCACACGCGTGATCAATAATTGTATATGTGTGCGCATGATATTAATGAATATCGGCGGATAGGTGTCACTCCCGAGCTGATGGCACAACAATATGAACATGACAAACGCATCCCACAACACAATCGTCCAGTACTCCCAAGCGGCGCGTTGTCCATCCAAGAAAGGCACCCAGGCGGCCAGCGGAGCGCGATTCTGTACCACACCCAGTGCTATGGTCGACAACTCGAAACTGTAGTAGGGGAAACAGAATATCAACACAATTTTCCTGCAACGTCGTACGCATTCGCGTATTTTCGCCAAATCTTCGCGCCGCGTATAATTCACATCCAGTTCATCGAGAATCTCAAACGCATGTCGCAGACGCTTCATGTACCAAGTGATGATGAGTATTTTTATAGGGATGCCCGACACTTGCACGGCATTTTGTATGGCGGCCAGTAATTGGCTGTTGGTTAATACGTGTCTCAATTTTATGTAGCCAATGTGAAATGAAAGCGGACAGAAAAGACAGCAAATGAAGTTCACCGTAAACGAATAGAAGTAATACAGATTATAATATCGCTGTGAACGGTTTTCCAACGGATTTGTGCCCACGAAAGTGAAAATATTGAAAATATAAGTGAGCGCGTCACGCGACTTGTAAACGGTAGCACCACGAACACGTAATATCTTCGACATTATGACAGCTAAATAACGAGTAAGGCTGTAGTTGCAGCGAAACTTCTGAGCCTATGACCTCGAACTGAACTAAGAACACGCTATAACGTCGCCTTTATATGGTGCAATATACGCAGAAAGTAAACAAAGTTTTTTAATTAAAAATCTGTGACATTGAAACTTAGTGGGCATGGGTATATGCCAATAATTTAACCCATTCGGCGCTAACGATGTTTTATTGCCACAGTTTAGGATAATTTATTGGGTCTATAATTGAGGCCATGTATGTCTGCGATTTTTTTTCAAAGTAGCTATCTTCAGTTTTAACATTTTTCTGTCAATTTGTGGATTCCACTCCAAACCAATTGCGCCGGCTTGGCGAACAAGAACGAATCAAACCAGTTTTCGATATCCTACTCTGAGATGAACCGTTTTCCAATGAGGCTTTTCAGAATTGGGAAAATCTGAGCTATACGAAATATATTCAAAATAGTTCTTAACCGATCTTGGATCCCTTTTTCATCACTTGTCATCCGATGCAAGCCGATGACTTCTTTTTCAAACATTTGAGTGTTTTGAAATGGCCGCTTAAGTGGCTCTTGTCATAGTATTTGTCAACAATCTTCATCGGTAGTGCGTTCAGTTCCTGATTTTCAAAATTGTTTGATCGCCCAGTAGCTTTTTCTTCTTTCAAGCCAAAATCAAGACCTAAAAATTGTATAACAATAATGAATACCCCAGCTAAAGCATGTTTACCATAAACTTTCACCAAAATACGATGTGTCGGCTGAAGGGGTTATTCTGGTCTAGAAATTTAAAACAATCGAATTTTTTGTTTTTATATTTTCAAAATTTAACTATTCAAGAATATGTGTACAAGAGGATTTTTTCAAAATTCAAATTATTTTCGGAGATGTAGGTATTTTTCTGACCCGGCATCCAAACTGGTTCGGCCGGAACTAATCGAGCAAAAGACATTAGGGAAAATTTAAACGCGTTTTTCTCAAAATTGACTTTTTTGAAACGATACCCACGATTTCTCAGGTTATACTGCACCGATTTACTTGAAATTTTTATAGATTCTTCTTTATAAGCTTGTCTATCGTTGGAAGTAGCCCCATCTCTAAATGTTTATTTTTATTATTTTTTAAAATTCGAAATAGTCAGAAAAAGTGATCCAAAAAAACTTTTTTTTCAGGCAGTCGCCATTTTGTGAAAAAATTTTTTTCCCATTTTTCCGTAGTTCAGGCCATTGGGACATTATTCTAGATAAATAATCTTTTTGTTTTTTTGTTTCAAATAACTATGAGGGTTGAAATCATGGGTATGGTCACGTGGAAATTTTTAGAGACCCCCACTTCGTCAGCTCATAATTTTTGAAGTTTTTTTTTACTTTTTTTTAGTCTTTAATTTTTCTCTGTACTCTTTTAAAATTAACAAAAAACTATTAAAAAATGGATGGTAAAAATATTAATTGCCTTTTTTTTACGACACTTTAAAAATTACCTGAAATTCATGGTTCTAGAATACCCTCTTATGCTTCTTTTTCATATTATGATAGTATTCTAATGAATTTCGGAATAAAATAAGTTAGTTATTTACCCGATCAGGGATGTTATGATATTATTATTTGTATTATTAACATATTATTTCTTTGAAAATATGGCATACTTTAAAGTAGTATTGCTGAATTATTATCCTCACACTTGTTATGGGGTGAGTATTTTAGGAAGGGAGACTAATGTGTTAATAAAGAAAGCTCAGTAAGTGTCAAAGCTGTATTATTAAAGTTTTCAAAGAAACTAGTGAGACTGCGGCAATCAATGGGACGGATAAAACTTTTTTAATTTAGAAGTACATTTATGTTAGCAAATATTTAGCATTGCCTTAAGAAATATTGGCGTTTGTGGAGAAATCAATACTATATATGTATATGCATAATCTTTATGCGTTTATAGACACATTAGTAGTCTATCAGGGTTAAGGATTTATTCTCCGGCCACTTAATTAAGTCGTTTTTATATTTTATGACCTTTAATCCTTTGTAGTCTTACAAAAACCGCGAGAATTACCAAAAAATATCTATTTAAACCACTGCACTGAAACATTTCCTTCAATCTATTAAAGCTTATGGTCTGAACTTATACTATATATCTCGGCTTAAACCTGGGTTCATATAGACCATAAGGATCTAAAAAAATTATATAAAGATGCACTCTTTTCTAGAAGAGACAACAACACGAAACAACTTCTATCGTTGGGAGAAAAATACGATGGCTATACTAATCGATATAAACAAAGCAAGAAAGGCTGAGTTCGAGTGAATTTGAATATAGTATCTATATTATACTTTTCAAAATTTAAAATAAACTAGTTTCGAATGATAATTCGCAGAAAAGGGGATTTATTTGGAAAAACGAATTAACGGAACGTAATTAACTAAAAAGAAGGTTTGTGCCAAATATCACATGAAAATAATCATTCGTGATTTGTACGATGAGTGAAATTATTTAACAAAGAAGGTGCATTAAATATTTTGTACGGAATCAAATTTCTGGTGCCGAAACGCTCAGCGTATTACAAAAGGCCTTCGGTGATAATTGTTTATCGCGAGCATGTGTTTTCGAAAGGACTCTTCAAAGAAGGCCGAGAACACGTTGACCACGAACCACGTTCAGAACGACCGTCAACATCGAATTATGATCAACACGTCAATAAAATAAGAAATCGGTGCTTGGAAATCGACTATTAATAGTTAGAGATCTTACTGGCATCATTGAAATACACGTATCGGAAGCATCAGTGAAAATCTGTTTGAAAGACCACTTGGGAATAAGTGAGAAATAAGTGAAAGCACGATTGGTTCCAAAATCACTCGATTTTTTCGAAAAAAAACAGCGTAGTATCTGTCACAGTAAATTCGCGACTTCTAGGATGTGATAAAATGTATTATTAGTGTCGAGCAGTCTTCTATCTACACTTACGATCCGGAAACAAACGATCAGTCGGCCGAATATCATGGCATGTCAAAGCAGCTCAAAAATAGAGGCTATGTTGACAGTTTTCTTCGTATATCGAGGTGTGGTGTACTCCGAATTCCTTCCTTATCAACCAATATCAACGAATACCGCAACCACTGTATTCGCTTGATTTACTTGTAGCTCCGTGAGACTTCTGGCTATTCAACAAACTCAAATGACTGTCCGGGGATGTGCCACCGCCCACATTTAGGTGTAAACTCGTGTCGTCATTCCTATGTTCCAGTGCGAAAATGAGCGAAATCGGACTACAACCACGCCTACTTCTTATATAACAGAATTTTAAATTAAAAACAAAATTTCAAATTCTATCTGTTTCTTTCACATTCGAGTATGCAAATCAAGCACCAAGGAATGAATCGGGATAAATATTTTTTCGAATAGTTCGCTCAAAATCAGAATACGACTAATACCAGATATTGAATATGTGGATCCCAATTTCTTCAGCGAATATTTTATCGAAACTATCAATCTATGAGATTTGTTATTGAAGTTCTAAGCAGAGCCTGTATGTCAAAAATGGTTTGAAGCGGATGAAGGTCTATTTTAGCCGCCATATAAATAATATAAAGATTTTAATACTTCCGGTTTATTTGTCTCCATAAACTTCACAAATTTAATTGGTGGTTTACTTTTTTATACAAAAATTTCAAAAAACTTGTACAACGAATTTCTTCATTATTTTCGCTCATTTTTGAACAGCTGTAACTTTTTTTCAACTTTCCTGAATTTATTCCTTTTTAGTTGAATGAAGCCTAAAATCTCACCTTTGGAACAGTATTTTGTAGGATACAATGTGATTGGTAGCACTGGAGATCACTGCAATCTATTTACAAAATACGAAAAGACTTCTTCGACTGCCCAACATTAAAGTTCTGATTGAGTGAATCGTGGTAAATCTTTTCAATTTACAAAAACTAAAATCAGCTAAAATACAATCTAATAACTGTTATCCGCAACTACCACAGAAGAAAAATAATTGTCATTTTCTAATATTAATAATTTTCTGCGAATATTTATGCATACGCAGCTCAAAGAATCTGCCACACCGTAGGCAATTTCACAGTGCAGCAAATTTCCAAGAAGTTCAATTGAGATAATTTCCAAGTTCATAAGCGCTTTGAAAGTAAAGTCGGGAGAACGGTACAATGCCGAGTGAATGGTGCAGGTGAAATAGTTGAGCGCGTGCCATTAAAACTGCATTAAAATCAAACACTCCAATCTGTGACAGACAACAATCGGCCACGCAAAGCCACAGCCGGAGCCAGAGCCAGTGCGAAGGAGAAGACGACGACGAAGACGACGACGAAGACGAAGACCAAAGTGACGGAGAAGGCGAAACTGCAGACGTAGACCAAGACGAAGGTGCGGGCGCATGCAAATGCCCAATGCTGTGCAATAATGACGCGCAAGCGCCACAGCAACACTGGCATGTCCAGAGCCAGCCGTGCGAAGCAATGAGTATGTTGTTGCGGAGTGTAGATTCCAGTGAAATTGCGAAATTCTCACCGCAGCTAATCTTTGCATTGCATTTAAATTTTATTGTTTAAGCAAATTGTACGGCGATCAACGCTGCGGCGGCGCTGGTGGTGTTGGTGAGCTGCTGCGTCTGTGTGTTTGTATATATGTGTGCGCTAGCGTTGAGCTGATACAAAGAATGCTGAATGCGCATTGCCTACAATGCTCATAGCGCACGTGCTGCAAATGTTGTTGCGGTTGCTATTACTGTGGTTGCTGTTGTTGCTGGCTGTGTGCTTTTCATTTCCACGTCCCAGCCGCATTCGCATTTTATTGTTAATGCCATTGCAGCAAACGAAAAGCAATTCTTTCACCTTCGCCGCCAACTCAGCAGTGATTGTTGCTGCTGTTTTTTTTTTTTTTTGTTGTTATTGTTGTTGCGGCTGCAGCTCTTTCTTTCGTTTTGTGGCTGTGTTGCACATTTCATTGCCGCAAGCATCGGCAATATGACAGCAGCATCTTGGTCAAGTTCTTGCCGCAGCAACAAGGCCAAGGAGAACTAACGCCACATACACACACATACACACAAATATACAACTACACAAACAAGTCCAACAAACGGCGCATTAACACTCGGCGAGTGAAGCTAAATACCGGCGCTGAAGCTGGTGCATAGGTCGGGGAGGGGGGCAAGGTCGTGGCAAAGAAAAGCCTGGCTATTGCCCGTGTTTTTGTTGTTGCTGTCAAAATCAACAGCCGCTTGCTATGCGCGCACTATCGAGCAAGCAAAATATGAACGAATATGCCAAAGCAGAGCAAATATTAATAGAAAATCTTGTCGGCAGCAGCAAAAGTTGGAACTTCGTTTTGCTGCTCTGTTTCACCTGTCTAATTGATTATTTGTTGCTGTTGTCGCTTTGGACTTAGTCTGGCTTCGTCGTTTCGCCATATCTTGCTAATTTAGTTTTAGCATGTTTTTCTGTGTTTTCAATTTTATTTCGCATTTTTTTTTTTGTTTTGTTTTGTTTCTATTTGTTTTTGTTGGTGTTCGCTTGCCATTGAATTGCAGAGGCTTTAGTTTTCTAGAAATATCCTGCACATCGTTCGGAATTTAGTTATGAATATCAGTGAAATGCAAAGAATGAATGCCAGAGGAAAACGTTAGGCAAAAACTAAAAATAATATAAGCCTACACATATACATACATACATACCAAAACATGTACAAGTGTTTGAAATTGGATGAGGCATGCGAATCACTGTTTTTGAGCTGCTCAAACGGGATATTCAACTTGTTTATTAAATATTTATTTTTCAATTTCGTTAAGCTATTTTTATATTCTCTTCAGTTAGAGCAACGGAATTTCACAATTAATTTTAAATAGAATAAACCGATAATAAATTATTGAGTTTCACTCAGTGTGAGTTCAGAAGGTGTCTTGCCAGCTCGTATGTACCATGAAGCCGTAGCATCTTTTGATGACACAGGTAAACTATTTGAAATTGTGAAAAAGTGTGCGTGACTCAGCTCTCTAATAAGTTTAATATACACATATAAACCATTAAAGCTGCAATAGCCTAAATTTACAAATGGGCGAAATCGGAATACAGCCACGCCTGCTTCCCATATAACAAAATTTTTAATTCCCTTTGATTCTTTCACATTCCGGTATATAAATTAAGAAGTAATTACTATAATGGGATTACATATTTCACTACTAATTCCTTTAAAGTATGCCACCTTATGAGCAAAAATTGTCCAAATCCAGCTAAAAATGTTCAAGCTCCTAGGTACCGAATATGTGGACCCCAATACGTACACATAGTTGATTTTTTTATCGCAAATATTGGTCAATGTATGAGACATACAATGGAAATTTTAACAGATACCTTTCCTGAGCAGCATTTCTGTGTATCACAAATGGGTTGAATCAAGTCAATAGTTCCCTGAGCCCCCATATACCTAATATAAAGACGCTTCCAGTTGACTTTACGCTGGATATACAGGTTTGTCCGGAAAATAATAGGACTGACTGTACTTCGGAGCGTGCGCGCACTGACTGGATTGGGTAGAGGGCGTTCGCAGCTAACGAACGAGCGGCTGATCAGTTAGCCTGTAGAGTCAAATGCTTTCGCGCGACGTGTTTCTGTGAGTGGTGCAAGCCGAAAATGCAGGGTTCGTTAGAGCAGAGGTACGCGATTAAATTCTGTGTGAAACCTGGTAAATCTGCGACAGAAACGTTTGATATGATCAAGCAGGCTTACCCAGATTTTACTTTAGCAAGAAGTGGTGTATTTTAGTGGCACCAGACCTTTTTGGAGGGCCGGGAAGAGGTCGCTGATGAAGACCGGAAGAATGAGGAAATCCAAAATGAAAGCGATGCTCATTGTCTTTTTTGACATCAAAGGCATCGTCCACCATAAATTTGTTCCACCTGGATAAACCGCCAACGACAAGTTTTACATGGAAGTCCTCAAGGCACTCAAGCGAAGGGTCAATCGGGTCCGACAAGACATCGCAGCCGATTGGAAGTTGCACCATGACAACGCCCCGCCTCATACCGCCTTTCTTGGGAACAGCTACCTAATCAACCCCAGATGTGGACCCCCCCGACTTTTTTGTTTCCTTGCCTGAAAAGACCGATAAAAGGCAAGCATTTTGAGACGACAGAGGGAATCTTATGTCGAATTTGTCGGTTCCGATCCTCAGGTTGACGTTCTACACCTTAATGTACTTCCCTAGCGTTGATTCTTGCAAATTGCAAGAGTCTAAAATGTCGGTTGTACAAGAACTTAGCACTTTCTCACTTTTTGTATTACGATTTATCCTTTTCTTCAAAATAGGACTCAATTTCGGCAAACGCCTCATCATTCATTCGACGAAAGCTACTTCCCAGCGAGCATTCTTTTGTGATCTAAGAACAGAAAATAGTCGCTGTGGCCAGATTTTGAAAATACAGTGGATGAAGAGAGTACAGTGAATGAAGAGAAGCAGAAGCAATTCGAAGCATAATTCATATTTTTTTGCCATCGCTTTCGCTGACGGTGAATTTTCTTGGAGAGATAGCACTTTCTTTTCTTTAAACTGGCATTTCGTTCTTCAAGCGGTCCAATAATTCTATTTAATATGTAGTCACTATTGATGGTCCTGCCGTTTTCAAGGTAGTCAATAGAAATTATACCGTGTGCATCCCTAAATCGAGACGCTATAACCTTGCCAGTTGTCTTTTGCGCTTTCCACACTTTGGACGGGGTTCATCGTCTGCAGTTAACTCGGATGACGGTCTATTGGAATTCGGAGTGAAATGATGAAGCCTTGTTTAATCCATTGCCACATATCGATGCATAATCTCTGGTTTATTACGGTGAAACATTTCTAAGCAAGAGTCAAAAGTGAGCTTAGAGCTTGCTCTTACACAAATATCTGTGAAAGATATGATGTACACATTCTGTTGATATCTTTTGAGTGCCTCGAACAACTTCACTTTACAGTCATCCAACATAATTTTGTGGACTTTTTTGGTTATTTTCGTCGTTAACAATCTCTCTTTTGGTCGTCCACAGCGTTCATTGTCTTCGGTGCCCATTTCACCACGTCTGAATTTAGCATACCAACCCATTTATTGATTTCGGTAAAAGCCAAACTTAAAACTGCGTTTTTCTAAGCAAAATCCTTTCCCAATTAAACGCTGCTTTCGAGTTCTAACGCTGGCAGGAGCAGTTGCCTAATTTTTACCTCTTTCATCACCCATCAGTATAACTGAATTCATTCGCAATAATTTAGCACACACTCCTCCAAGTGCATTGGAATACATTTGTGTTATCAAAATAGAGCCATAAATAACACTCAAGTCCTTATATAGTTGTAAAAACCACAAGTTCTACTGTATTTACCGAATAAATCACCTGAGTCTTCAGTTGATTAATTTGATTGAGTGATATGTACCAGCCCGTAAGCAACGAAGAGTCCACGAGGACATGACCTGTACACACATATAGATAAGGAGTTCTACAAGTATGTGTGTGCGAATATGTGTGAGGGAGTGCATGCGCCTGGACAGGTAAGCCTTGTGAAAAGCCGAGTGTCTTTAATTTAAATGTCGGCATGTGAGTGAACACATAAACTGCAATTACGACCGTGAATCTCGGCAAAAGGCATAAATATTCATGCAAGTGCACAAACACATGTCTGTATGTATGTATATGTGTAGGCACACGCATGGTTACGACACATATCCACACATGTGCTCATATCATATGTATGTGCATGTGCGTTTGTGGCTGTCAAGAGCACCGCAGAGATCTTTATGTGCTTGAGAAGCTAAATAACTTAGCCGAGCTGCGTGCAGCTGCAGACAGACGACGGACCTGCGGCAAGCGCTACGCACAAAAAATACTACAAGAAGAGAGAAATTGTGGCAATTGAGGCGCGTGTGTTGGAGGCCAGTGGGTGACTTCGTTAAATGTGGTCAATAAAAATGTCAGCTTCCCGACAATTTTATTTGCACTCGGTGGAGCGTGTGCATGGAGATGAAAAACAAAAACAACTATGATGAAAGAACAACAACTATATCGAATATTTAACAACAAAAAGCAGCGAAAAATGCGGTTAGTGGCCTGCGCTCAGGCGGCAAGCGAAAATAAATATGAAGTTTTAATTTTATTTTTTTTTTTATAAGATTGCAACAAAATGTCCCGAAGGAATCATTGGAGATCCTTTAAAATATTTAAACATAAATGTCCTGCATGCGTAGAGTTTTTGAGATATCAACCTGAAATTTTGTACCCGCACTTTTCTCAACAAGAAGCAGCTCACTTGTCGGAATGGCTGATAGAGGACTACTATAACATATAGCTGCCATACAAACTGAATAATCGGGATCAAATGCTTGTATGGAAGACTTTTTCACTTGAGGAGCTAACTTCAGGAAATTTCACTTGAGTTAAAGCCTAAAGCAACGGTGCAATCACCGAAGAATTTGTTCAGATTGGAGAACTATAGCATATATGTAGCTGCCATACAAACTGAACCGTCAAAATGAAGTTCTTTTACTAAGTCGTTTTGTTTGTGAAGGGTATTATCGCTGCGGCGCAACCGAACCGTACCGAAGTTAACGTTTTTTCGTGTTTATTTTGTTTTTTTTTTTTTTTTTTTTTTTTGGCAGCCATCAGCGCCCACGCGTGCACAGCTGCGCTGCAATGCAACCGCTTAACGCTTTTATCGCGATCAGCGCATACTGCACTGCGCTTCATAATTTTTGTTGTTGTTGTTGTAAGTATTATTTCACGGCGGCTGTGGCAGGTTTGTACTTTAATTATGTTGTATATTCGGCTTGTTGCATGCAACACTTAATTGCGGCATGTGCAACGCGTGTTGCATGTGTAAATCAATAAATTATATTACAGCAATTAAGATGCACCTTGAATGTGGCAGCCATTTATTTATTTTTATTTTTCTGCCAATTTTACACGCCAGCTGTCTGCCGATTTTCAGCAGTTGCATTCGCGATACAGCTATCTCTTTCTATGCTCTGCTTATCGGCTGTGTGGCAGTGGCTTGACATTTCACTGAGCATTGAGATTATATCAATAAATTAATTTATCTGCTGTGCACTCATATTGAAAGTGATACTTTGCAATGTTGCCACATATTTTAAATTCTTGACAATTGAAAAAAAATAAAAAAAAATATTTAAACTGAAATAATGTCGTAATGTCATTGCTAAAATCTTTCTTGGATGCCTTACATAACCTCAAAAAAAAAACTAAGAACCATTACGAAGACCCGCACAACAAACGCTTTCTCTTTACCAATAGTTGTTGTTGTAAGCATGTGTTTTACAGCCAGTAAACCTCAAACCATGGCAAGCTGCATTACTTGCAACCCGAAGTAATTTTTTACAACAACTGAAATAGAATAATATGGTCACACGTTATGCTTCCCACTGTCGCCACATTATTCCAGATCTCGTTATGATCTTCATACGCTCTAATGGCTGCTTTTGGCGCTTACTAGAAGTGAAAGGCGGCAAATGTGGCAAGTTTGTGCATTTTATGGCCCGTAACAAAGTGCAACGGTAATGCCGTAATTGTGTGAGCGCAAATGAGTACCCACAGTTTTGTCAGTAAGAGTATGCATATATGAAGGCAATTTGAATAGTCGGAGACATTTCGAAGTCAAAATCTTTTGTTTCGATCGGCGCATGGCGTATTTCTTGTCTTCTGGAAACATCTTAGGTTTCATGATTTTTATTCCGCAATCTTTCACAACGATATTTGTATTCTTAAGAAAGCGGTTGACGGTAAAATGGGTACTAAAGCTATGATTATTTATGAAGGAAATAAATATATACATGAAAAATTTCACCGAGATCCGTGTTGCCACAAGTGTTTAAAATTTAATTTTTTTCCATTTCTCAAACTATTCTCAAAGTCTGGCAAACAAAATGACTAAACACACTCACCTCAATGGATGTCTGGATACTGCCATCGATAATAGACTAATTTTGGTGCTTGTCCACAGCAATATTGCAGAAAATTGCCAGTCAGATGACCTTACTGGGTGAGGTACTTCAGTTCCACGCTGCAGAATGCGAGTGAGTAGGAGCTGCGTTGACAAGGTTGGGTTTATAACCAGCTCAGCTATACTTACAGCAGCTATATGCTGGGATAGTCCGGTCTGAAATATTTATTGAGAGATTATAGTGTTGCTTTTGACAATTCATATCAAATTTCGTGAATATATCTTGACAAATAAATAAGTTTTCCATACAAGAACTGAAATTGCACCATTGTGTTGAATAGGTGGAGAGGATCTCTAGTCACTTCACAAAAAAATCGGTCTTAAAGGACCTCAATTTGACCCTTAAGGGCTCCACCTGTCAGTATGTCGGAAAAATATGTCTGGCGGTGAGATTTCTCTGCTAAATTATTTCAAACAAAAATATTAAATAAAGAATGCTATTACTAGAGAGAAATACAGGCATTGTGTTAAGGAGGAGTCAAGTTTTAGATTTTTGACAAAATGGTAGTTTATCAAAAAGGTGGTTTGTTATGAAAACATATACATTAGGAAGGAATGCCACACAAGTCACCAATAAAATCTGTGAAGTCTACGAAGATGATGCTGTATGAGTTCGTGTAGTACAACAGTGCTTCGCTCGCTACCACTCTGGAAATTTCAATGTGAAAGACGCACCTCGCTCTGGTCGACCTATCGTTGAAAAAGTCGATGAAATTATGGCAAAGATTGACCAGGACCGTCACATAAGCAGCCATCGCATTGATAAGGAACTTAACATTCATCACCAACGGTTTGGAACGTTTTGAAGAAGGCTGACTACAAAATTAAGCTCGATGTTTGGGTACCATATGAATTATCTGTGAAAAATTTAATGAACCGAATTAATATCTGCGATTCTTTGCTGAAACTTTGCCAAATCGAACCATTTCTAAAGCAAATGGTAACAGGAGACGAAAAGCGGATCAAATACGACAATAATATGCGAAAAAGATCATGGTACAAGCGTGGTGAAGTTCAAAAAATGGTCGCAATGCCAGGATTGACGTCTCGAAAGGTCATGCTGAGTATTTGGTGGGATTGGAAAGCAATCATCCACTATGAGCTTCTCCAGCCTAGTCAAACGAGTGATTGTACATTTTACTGTCAACAAATGATGAGACTGAAACAAGCAATAAAAAAAAAACGGCAAGAACTGATAAACAGAAAGGGCTTCTTCGTCTTCCATCAGAACAACGCTAGACCTCACACAACTTTGATGATACGGCAAAAACTGGGAGATCTTGACTGGGAAGGTTTAATGCATACAGCATATTATCCTGACCATCGGAATACCATTTGTTTCGGTCAGTGCAGAACTCATTTAATGGAGTAAAGTTGGTTTCAAGAGAAGCCTGTGAAAAATACTTGTCGCAGTTTTCGCCAAGAAACCAGAAAAGTTTCACACTGATGGAATAGTGTCTATAGCGGAATAATTGCAAAAAATGGTCCACAAAAATGTTACATGTTTGTTTCACTAAAGTTCACTGTAATTAAAAAAATAAGTTGAAATTTGATAACCAAATATACTCAGCAACTGAATTAATAAAGAAACACAATGCACCCCTTCATAATCACACTTATACTGAATAAATCATATACTTCGAGTTAAGTAATACATATTCCAAGAAATGGAAAAAAGTAAATGCGGAAATGATTAGAATACCAGTAAGGAACTTTAAATGGCATTTATCATATAAAATTTTCTAATAACTTCAGTCCGTTCCTTTTGCTGACCCTCACAGTAACACAATAAAAATCCACAGTCAGTCACAAGTTAAATTGAAGTGCAAAGAACACATAAAATCGTTGAATATTTTATGGCAAAATGTTACCTCCTAAAATTTAATTTTTATTTATGAGATTTTACCGTCAAGCATTTTATTTTTATGTGCAACTTGGCACAGATTTATTTGGGTGAATGCGATATTTTACGATCATAATTCCAAGCAACGTAAATTACTTGGGAGTTCAATTCTAAATTGAGTTTATGGCTGTTTGACGATATAAATGATCGTTTACATAAATTCTTATTACCTTCACTTGTACTTCATTTTTTTAAAGTTGCTGCAACGAAATGTCATAAGTGTGAGCTTAAGTATAAACTTTCTTAATTCAGAATATTTTTCTTAAGCTGTCTTTTTGTAGATAACAAAAAAATCATCTTCTTGGCTGAATATGATTAGGTTAGCGCTTATGGCTGTACAACAATCGGGAGCTCATAATCAAAATCACATTGTTATGATGCCATAGACTTCCTCACTTCGAGGACCAAACCCTTGAGGAATATGTTTTAATCATAGTATTACAAAACTGTGACAGTTTGATAGTAAATACTGGGAGAACTCTACTTCTTTATTATGGGAATTTGGAATCTTCTCCGGAGAGGCAGGCATTGCCGCTTGAAAACTCGATTATTAATTTATAGCCTTCTCTCCGACACTTACTGCAATCTAAATAATCAGGAATGAATAAAATTTTCAAAAATATTTTAGGAGGGATTTTTCTTTTTGTGCCATTTTTGATATTTTACGCTAGCCAAGATGTATGAAAACTAGCTGGGGCAGAGCATATCTTTGCTCTCTTATCAAAAAATTTACGTGTGAGAACAACAACAAAACAGAAGATAATTCGATATGTCGCTCTGCAAGATCTGGTAATTCGTATAGAGATTCACACTACTCAAATCTATCGGATATTTGGTGCTTCATGTGTATACCATCGTGGCAAGCTCCAATTGATACTTGTGCTCTAAACAATTTTCCCTATATGCGGTCGGAAAATTACTCAGAAGAGTGGGTTAAGCGAGCAACCATGGATCAGTTTCGAACCATTCTCAGAGATGGCGTTCAATGCGCACCGAAGGCGCTATTGCTGCTGTAAAGCAGAGTATCGACAAAGACTCGTATGACTCATCCACCATTGCTCGCAACAATTGGAAATGGGCCCAACTACTTAAAGGAAGTAGTCCTGCTTTTACGGGTATATAAAATCCAATTCAAGCAAGAATTAAAGCTGAAAGACTATCAAGCGTGTCGCACGTTCGATGAATGTGCCCAAAACGAGATGGCAATCGACCCGATTTTCACAAGAAAATTTCGCTCACCAATGCAGCTCAATTTTGATTTGGAGTGATGATAATCACAAGCTATTGTTGAGACGTCGTTATACCCTAAGAAGTCAATATTTGCTAGTGTGTACTATCGGCAAACTGAAACATATCGAAATCGATCGAAATGAGGCCTGTCGTCTTGAAATTTGAAACATAATAATAAAGCCTTTCTTAGAATAAAACTTAATTCTTCACCATAACATTAAATTTAAGGCCTTTTATTTTTTCTGGAGAACCACAAGTTAAAGCACCCTTTGTAACAACTAAATTTCAGTTCTAACCATAAATAATTCTCAACTTTCGCTGATTTTCACTTTCACTCGACGAAACCTGAAGAGTTTCCTTTTCCTCTCTATCCGTTCAAGTAGTTCGAATGACATAAATTAATTTGCAACACAAACAAAGCCGACTTGTACGCCACTCACCGAGTGAGTTTGCGCATGAAGTTGGGTGACAATGTGACTGCAAGTATCCGCAATAACGGTACAATGGCGACATTAGTACCTTCCAGTGGTGCACAAACACACGTCACCGATTACGTTGTTATTCCACGTATCTGTTTACGCAGAAGTTGATAACTTCATTTGCAACAAAGCGTATTGTACTTGTTTGGTACTTCAAGGAAGCGCAGCGAGAGCGCTATCTATGTCACTCAGCACTCACAGGCGCACTCATAAATACGCTCACGCACATATTGTACCGCGTAGCAGTTAGTGTTTGAGATCGCTTGGGTGCGGGAAGACTTCAAACGCCGATGAATCTATACTACGGCATACTTCAGACCACTTTCGCTTCGCAAAACTGGAGCGGAATTGATTATAGATCATTATTTGAAGTATTGTATGGTAAATATGAATTCTTTTGATGTTAGAAACAGTGCTGAAGAAGGCTGGAAGGGATTTAGTAATTGAGACAATGGCGACAGAGGACACATTATGTATTTAGCGCTTGATTCAAGTTTATGTAGAGTCAAATGTGCGAATATGAGCTTATGTGGGAAGTTTATAATGCCGATGCTGGACCTACTTAATCAACTGATATTCATAATTTTTATTATGATATAAGACAGACAGCTGAGTATATAAGCACTTGTTGGGGTGAAACTTTAAATTATGTATGCTTTATGGGTAGATTAGGTTAGGTTATGTTTGGCGTATAGATAGACAGACCCTTGTAAAGCCAGGCCGAGGCTCTATTGAGTCCGTACTAAAATAATCGTTATATAGACGTCGGCGTTTTTTACCAAGTTTAAGAGAGACTTGTTAACTAATTTCGTTACTAGTTTTAGTCTCTTGAACTACAAAGCTCCTAGACATTCAAGAAGTGTTCTACTTAAAACCGGATAGAGGCAGAGGAGGTGTTACAATGCCTTTCATCTGTCTACTGTTTTAAGTGATTAATCAGATATAAATTTCTAAAAGTCGGATATTATATAAAAATACTTTTCATTACATTCTTAATCTTGAAAGAGAAAAATGCGTGGACAATGCTGTTTTATAGTGGGAGGAAGATGTTGAGTTCCTTTGCTATTTCTCTGAAGACAACGTGCTATTTTTCGTCATTAGAAAAGGTGAATGGGTGATTCGCATGAAATAAGTAAAGACAATAGACAATGAAAAAAAAAAAAACATCTCGTAAAACCGTTTATATATTTTTCATGATAAATACAAATCACCAGACGAACTTTTCGCCTCATAAACACAGAGCTACAATACAGACACTAATTCACATAGCTTTGACTTTGACTTTTATAGAACCACCAGAGGAGATCTGTTATTTGATGCCCAGAGCATATTGAAATTATGGTGGGAGATGCAGATGCAGAGCCCGACTCCCCAATCGATGACGATGGAGCAGACGTTCCCTTGTGGTCCATGAAAAAGTTCGAATAGCAATTACCCGTCTGAAGAACAACAATGCGGTGGGAGCCGAAGGAATGTCTGATAAGAAGCATGCATCAGTTTCTTTGCATAATATGATCTGACGAAGGCATATTCGGCAATTGGAATTTAAGAGTGCCCTGGCCAACCCACAAGACCTACCTTGAAAGAAACGTCCCCTTCAACAAACCAATTGGACCCTATCAGTGCGGATTCAGGTCAATAAAATCAACAACTGTCCAGATATTAACCATGCGCCAAATGTTGGAAAAGATCCATGAATAAAGGATCGACACACACCACCTCTTAATCGATTACATAGCTGCTTTTGAAAGCTTGAAAAGGAGCTGCCTTTATGTCGCTATGCCAGAATTTGGTTTAATACGTCTGTGATGACATTGAGCTATACCATAAGCTCCGTCAGGATCCGTCAGAGACTCCGTGCCTTCTTCAATCTGCTCTTGTAGAAAATAATTCGAGCGCAGATCTGAAAAGAGAAAATATAATAAGAGTGCACAACTGCTGGTTTACGCCGATGACATCGATATCATTGGCCATAACAAACGCACCGTGAGTTCTGGTTTCTCCAGGTTACACAAAGAAGCGAAGCAAATGGATCTGGTAGTGAATGAGGACAAACCGAAATATCTTCTGTCATCAAACAAACTATTTTGTGTTCTCGGCTTGTCTCCCATGTCATTGTTGACAGTCATAAATTCATCGTAGATAATTTCGTCTACCTTCGAACCAGCGTCAACCTTGAAAACTATCGCAGAATAACTCTTACCAACAGGTGCTATTTCGGACTCAGTTTAGAAGTAAAATCTTCTCACGACGAACTAAAACTAAAATCTATAAGTCACTCATTATTCCCGTTCGGCTTTATGAAGATTTATGGTCCTTTACTCACTGGCAACGGTGAATGAAGAAGTCGATGGAACGATGGTTGTACGAGATATACGACGATATTCAGCAAATGAAGAGACAGCGGTCACGCTGGATAGGTCATGTTGACCGGATGGGAAAGAACTCTCCAGCTTTGAAGATATTCGCCGGTGGAAAAGGAAGACCAAACAGCGAAAAGAAGAAACGACTGGCGCGTTGTTGCAAACCCGGCTATAACTGCTTAAACTGTGTTTACGCCAATATAGAAGAAGAATAAGACCTCGATGAATAGCAGAGCCATGATCCCTTAAACACTTACTAGGTGAGCTGCATATCACTCTTTCTAAGCAACAAGCTTGAGTCAACTAAAAAACAATTAAGTGCTCATTTATTGACCACCCTAATGCGCCTACAAATATTTAAATTGTACAATTTGCTTGTTAATCGTCCGTAATAAATGGCATTATTTCCGCAATTATGGCTGAAACAGCATGAACTTCGTCACTTAGATGCATAAAATGGCATTCACCTTTCCGGCTGTCCATAAAATTGTGTCAGCAAGTCAAAACATAAATCCCGAAAGCCCATAAGCCATAGAACTTAAGGAAAGCCCGGGAGCAAGACGCTGCAGTAAGTGGATAGTAAATGCTATGAAATTATAAAGTAGCACAAGCAACACCATATTTTAAGCGACACTCAACCAAACACTCGAAAATATGTAAATGCATTTGTAACGTTACATGCATACTTACTTATACATATATACTTATGTAATTGCAACTGAAGACATCGCCTCCTGACGTTCATATCTTTGATTGCATTTCATTAAGTGGCTGCAATAAGGAGACAGTTATACCCACACGCACACACACAAACTCACAAAGAAATGCAGATGGTATACTTCCAAGATTCCTTGTAACATTTACATATGAACACATGTGACACTTGCATGCCTACGACGTATGTGGCATGCTGAAGTTATGTGGCACTTACTTTGCCCTCTTCGCTGCAGATAAAGTACAAACTTTAAAGAAAGCAAGTTTTGCATAAGTTACTGGAAAGCAGAAAACAAAACAAATGGGTCGAAAGGAAACTGCAAACTTCCATAGGAAATTGCAAAGCGAAATGAACTGTAAGGATTAAGATAGAAAATTCCTATGTATGTATGTATGGAAAAATGGAACGGAAATTGAAAAATTAAACAAAATACTCGTTTGCAGGAAACTTATTGAGGTCGGATGTTTTTAAGTTTGTCAGTGTGTTATTAAACTTTCTTTTTATTTAATTACAGGATTTGAGCTGCATAATTCAACATCATAACTGTAATTATGTATTTGCTTGAAGTGTATTTGAATAAAGTGTGTGTTTGATTATATAAATACTTTAATATTTTGCCGCTTGTCTACTAATGAAAATTGAAAAAAAGAAATAAATTATGGAAAATTTAATATAAAATATCAATAAAAGTGTACACGATTGCCGATAGAAGAGCCAAGATTTCGCTTTCATTTGTTAGAATTACGGTTTTTTGTAATAAAATCCGAAAGCTATTTAGTAATACTCTTCACAGTTATATTTCTTGTAATACAAAAATTAATAAAAAGTTCTCTATTTTGATTTAAATGGGTCTTTGTATGGCAGATTTATAAAGAGTGATCCATTTCGAGGTTCCCTACTTATTTAAAGAAAAAACACCCGAGCTTTAAATTTAATGAGGAATGTTTATTATAATTCGAAAAAATATTATTTAGCATTTATTTTTTGAAGATTGTCTCTTTAAAATGTTGTCCACGGCTATATCTCAAATGGATCATTCGTTGAATACAATTTTCTATGACACGTTCGAGGATTGCGATTGTTGACTGGCGAATGACAAGCGTCATGTTTTCCTCTAAGGCCTGAATGAGAGTGGAACTGTCCGCATAAACGTTCGACTTTACACATCCCCTCAGAAAAAAGTCTAACGGTGTGACATCACACGATCTTGGTGATCAATAAACCCATTGATTTAGGCGATGTGTGGGAAGTGGCGCCATCTTGTTAAAACCAAATGTCGGCGAGATCACGAGCTTCAATTTCAGGCATGAAGTAGTCGGTTGTTACGGTGCCATAACGGTTGCCATCGACGGTTACATTTTGAAGAAATATGGACAGATGATTCCACCGGCTTATAAACCACACCAAAATTTTCGTAGAGACAGCTTGACACGACTCACGCAGGTACAGGGTACATCCAGAGAGTAATAGGACTGATTTTCTTTTGCCGCGGCTGCGTTTCGGAGCGAGCACGCGCCGATAGGCTTCAGTATAGAGCGTTCCTAGCTAACAACACGCGGCTGGTCAGTTATCTGCGAGCACTTGGAGAGTCAAGACAAACATTTTCTCGCGACGTGTTTCTGTGAATGATACAAGCCGAAAATGCATCGTTCATTAGAGCAGAGATACGATCTTCAGTAGTCGAAGTCGATTAAGAATCGGTTCTTGACATTCGAAAAATCAATTATTTTTCGAGAAAACTCGATTATCGAGTAGAATTGGAATCTAGTTTACCACCCCCACTGGCAGCCATCGCGAGCACATATAAAACCTCCGCACAATAACCACCACAAAAAGAAATGAGTTTTTTTCCATGTTATTTATATGTAAAACAGAAAACTTGAAAGAGGCAACTCTTAATATTAATATTAAGAGCTCATCTTTTGAGTGACTTTTTTTTTACACATTTCGAAAGTTTTAAGCCTGTTTTACAGTTGAAAAAAAAAGGTTGCCTCAAAATGGCACACCCTAATATATATATTTTTACTATCCATTTTTTATGGTGTTTTTATTGATATCTTAAGAATACAGAAAAAAAAATTTTACAAAAAAAAATTAAAAATTCAAATAATTAGAGGGGGGAGAGACAGGTGTAAAAAAATGGTGCTTCCTGGTGACATTGATCCTGACTCTCCTGGTGGTCTGAAAACAAAAATCAAAAGAAATTCTTAATCAGTAAGGATGCTGTTATCGTCCGGGAACATGAACAAATTTTTTTGAAAAATGGCGGATGCCTGAAAATAAAAATCATTTTTTACGCTTTTTTTGAAATTCCTGAATTTTTTTAAAATATTAAAAACAAAAATTTTGACACGATGCTGGCAGGAACGATAAAAAATTATATAAAGAAGGTTCACACAAAATTTCAAGTAAATCGGTTGTATAGAACTTGAGATAATGCCAGTACCGTGTGGAAAAAAGTAGTTTCGAGAAAAACGTGTTTAAAAAAGTGAGTTTAACTATCTACCGGGCTAGGTACTGCGTCACTAAAGTAACTGTAGCTCTTCAAATAGTTTAAATTTTTAAAAATCCTTTGGAGGATATGTTGTTAAGGGTCTAAACTTTAAATATATGAAAAAATCGAATTTTTCAAAATTCAAGAGTAGAGTACCGCGCTAACAAATAATGTAGTTAGCATTTAGAATTATTATTGGAAATATTGAACTTTTGAACTACTCTGGAGCCTGTCTCCAAATGAAGTCCATCTCATTTTTTATAGCGCATCAATTCCCTCTAACGTTTTGATGATTGATAGAACTTCTTTAGCAGATAAGATTTGATTTGTTTCCTTAAAGTCGGCCTCTGATTTGACACCCATGTCAGCGTTTGGAAGGAATCCTTTTTTGCTTTTGTTAATTATTTGCTTTCCTGTTCAAGAAATGTTCGACTGTCTCCTTACATACCACTCCTTGTCTGTTATTTAATTGCGCTCTAGTCAATAGAACTCTGCGTATCAGCTTACCGATAATCAAGGCTCTTTCTTACGGCAACAACAACTAGGCGAACATATGTATGAAAGTACAAGGAAAACAATTTTCTTAATAACAATGCAGCACATGACTGCATGCAACCGGGGAGGGAGGTAAACGACAGTAAATTTCAAGTGGAGAAATTAAGGTAAGCTCAGATAAATCGGTTGTTAGAAAAATATGATTTTATTTTCCTGCAAAAACAAAATATGCAAAAATTTACATTTTTACGCTACGCGTAAGCTGTGCGTGTGGAGATCTGCGCAAACGATAACAGTAAAATGAGGCGCATTATTTTATAGCCATCTGCTAAAAATTTGCAACTCCCGCTTTCGCAACGAGACTCCCTTGCCACAGCGCTTACCAAAATGTCTGCAAATGTGCTCGAAGGCAGCCGTCGGCAGTTGGGGGGGAAAGAGAAGGAACACCTGTTTGGTAATGCTTTCAGCTAAGCTTTCGAGCAAATCTTTCCGCCTGTTGCGAATCAATGCGAAGTATGAGAGTGTGTGTGTATGTTTGTTTTATGCGTACTTCTGTCATTTTATAGCATCGAACAGGATGCTCAGTATCGAGCTGTGTTGTAAGTGGATATGGAAATGAAAATTGTTGATTTGGATTTGGTGGTGGCGCCCGCTACGCTCTTGCTCTTAGTCACTAGCCCACCGTGTGTGCCGAAAGCGTTCGTGTGGCGGTGCGTCTGTGATGTATGAAGTAATTTCGGTTTTATAGCTGCTATGCACTTAGTACACCCCTGTCCTACCTACAACAGCTGGATCTCTGTGTAATACGTGCATATGTTTTTCTTTTGTTACTATCGTTTACACGGAGGCATGTTTCTCAACGAATTTTTGCTTATAAATACACAAACCCTTACAATAGCCAAAATTTGCCGGAAGCATTGAGTGCCTGCAGTCTTAAGCTGGGCGATTGGAAACACAGTTTCGTTCATATTAATATAAGTACATATGTAAATCAATTTATTTTTCTTGTTCTTTATTGGGAAGTGTGGAATCGGGTTCACTATCTCTGGGTGTTATGTTTTCACTGCTATTCCGCAGGTCTGAATTATTTTTTCAATATGTTACGATTTATATTACATTTCTTGGACCCCACCTAAGACAAAAAACCTTATACATTTTTTTTTGAATTATTGGTTGCAACTTTGTTTTCGTTGTCTAAAACTATCAGGAAGTTCGTATTCAGAAGTAGTTGTTTGTTAATAGCCTGCTTTTCGTGAGGCCACAAATAATTTTGATTTAGGCAGCCAGGGCCACTTGCCAGTTGTACTGCCTAAATCTCCTTAGTATGAATCTTATCGTCAGAGCGTCCAGGGCCTATCATAAATTTATTGAGGCGGCTAATATAAAGTCCAGCCAATTCGTCGAGTATCCAGAAAGTGTGGCAATCGAGATGCTTCAACCTTCGTCTGGCGAAAACTGGACAGTGATGGAGAAAAAAATGTTCCAACTCATTTTCCTTCCAGCAACTTTGGCAAGTTGCGCGCTATAATTTTTTATGTAAAAATAATTTTTAGCCCCACCGCATGAGTGCCTATGGGACAGTGTCTCTCTTTCTTTCCTTTCTTTTGTGGCAATGTGAAGCTTGCTAAAAGATAGTCGTTCTAAACTTAATGGTCCCACAAGAGCACGAGGACAGAGGAAATTCTGTTCCTTCCAATCTTGTTAAGTGGGGACATTCATCTTCTGCTGCCTTGGTGGCTGTCATTCCTGCTTGATAGACAGACTACAATGTTTTGGGAGTCCACAACAAGAGTTCATTGAGAGCTCGTGACAAAAGACTACGAGGTTTGACAATTAAGTAATGAGACTGATCGCATTGCCGCGCTTGTGGTAAGCCCGTGACCTTGAAATTCCGTTTTTCTTTTTTTGGCATCCCTCCCTTCTCCATTGATATATGTACCATCACACTAGCTTGTTTAGTTCGCCTGCTGCGTCAAGTTGAGTAGACGTTTGTTTGTAGTGCTCTTCACGAAAATGGAAAAAAAGAAATCAAGACGCGTCGCGGTAAAATTTTGCGCCAGATTGGGCGAAACAGCTTCGTAAACGTACATTAAAATTATAAGTGTGTATGGTGTTAGTCGGGCCAAAGCTCACAATGGTTGTCTCCGTGGCCCCCCGCCCGAAAAAAGCTCACATGAACAAGTCGAAGGTGAAAACGCTGATTATTGCCTATTTTGATAGCCGTGGAATCGTCCACAAAGAATTCGTTCCACCGGGGAAAACTGTGAATTAAGTCTATTATTGCCAAGTGCTCGAAAGTTTGCGAAAACGAGTCAACAGGGTGCGCCCAGACATCGCTCGTAACTGGATCCTTCATCACGACAACGCGCCGTGCCACACCACCCTCAGCGTGTCCCAGTATTTGACCTCTAAAGGGATCGCCGGGTTGCAACAGCTGCCTTATTCGCCCGACATGTCACCCTGTGACTTTTTTTGTTTCCTAAAACAAAATCGGTGGTCAAAGGAACCCATTTTGAGTCGATATCGAACATCCAGGCGGCCGTAACGAGGGTACTCGCGGACATCCCAGTCGAAGCGTTCCAGAAATGTTACGAAGCATGGAAAATGCGCTGGAATCGCTGTATAGCTGCCCAAGGGGACTACTTTGAAGGGGATGGCAGAGTTGTAGAATAATTTTCAAATATACGGTTTTTATGGAATCAGTCTCATTACTTAATTGTCATATCTCATATCACTCCAAACTTTCCCTTGAGATTCGATTCATTCATGAAAAAGTTCACTACGCCTCTTCTGCATTGACTCCACCCCGTATTCTGAAGTGGAAAAACAAAATACTTACTTTTTCAGTGAGCATTAAACAACACTTGTGTTTTCTAGTTGATAAAAGTTCGAAATTTATGTATGCTAGATTGTATTCGGAAGACAAATATGTGAAGTTTTCATTTTGTTTCTGAAATTTGCTGGCATGAATTTAATATCCACGATTTGCATAGTAGAAATGTTGCTTGAATACCACATCAATCATATTTGCAACGGATTGTTCTTGGTAATAAAATATGGATCCAATACAAGAACCCCAAGTACAAAATATCATGAGAACCTGACCAATCAGCAAAGCCGAATATCTATGATGACAAGTAAATGTTCTGAATTTGGTGGAATCTGAAGACCAATTTGAGTTTTGAGCTTCTAAGATCGTGAGAAACCATTAACATATCAAATTGAAAAGAGCGATTGCCGCAAATGCTTTTGTTATAAAAAAAGAATTATACTCCAAAAATATTTAAAGGGAAGTTGAACGCCGCTTACAAGAAGTATTTATTACTGAATGACAAAATAATAAACTCAAGTTTCCAGCGCATCATGATTGATACTTTAAATCGTGTGTATCTATAATCATGAGCACAACTGTATACATGCTTACTTAGACAAGACTTTTTGGTAAATTATTGGCAAATGCGTATTTTAATTCCTCGAACGGTAGCATACAGATAGAAGTAAGTTCGAATATCCGAGCTACATTGATTAAACCATACTTTCGGCTCACTAATCGGACAATAGCAAGAAGTACGGTTATGTCTGCGACCAGCAATAGTAATTAAAAGAAAATTAAGGTTTGCTTAATGGCAAATAATACCCACGAACGTACCGGTTTAAAAGCACAAATATACCACTAAGCTCTCGAGTATATAATATAATAATACATGTATGTCGCATGTATGTATGTAAGTAACAGTGCTGGCCAAATAATTAAGTAAATATGTATGTGTCCTTTGATTGGAGTGCACATGAATATTTAAAAACAATTGTTTATCCGAGCTAAGTGACATATTTAAGAATAGATTAAACACATTTCATGGAAAAAAAAATTTTCTGCACTTTAAGCAACGAATACGAGTATACACACACACACACAAAACGAGCAAAAGTATGAATTTTCCGAAGTAAAAGGATATGAACTCTTGAACGCTTCCTGGTCGCAATCAACATTTCGTAATTGCAATAAAATCATGAATATTAATACAAACTAATATTAAAGTGTCGCTCATTCATGTCACTCGATGTTCATACTCATTACGTTCTTATGCTATGCTCTGCTGTGCTATGCAAAAACAATTCCAACTGTCAGCTCACACGAAAAGTGATGAAAATGTTATAAATGCAATTTTAATATAGCAAATGCCATGCTCATTCGTCGTTCTGTCTGTGTGTTTGTGTGTGTGTGTGGGTCTAACTCGACGTGGCACCAGCGGGAGCTCGTGTCATGCCAAATGGCAATAGTTGTCACATACAAACATAAATGCATTCATATATATGACACTTATGTGAATTCAATGACTTTTTGCCCTCTTTTCCGTAATATACTTAGTTGGTATTTGCTGACAAAATGCTTGGAAATGGCAAGCGTGGCTGCAACCTGCCGGGAGCGACTGTCGCTTCCATATTGTTTAATTGCAAAGTAAAAGGCAGAAGGAAGTCGTGTTGCGGCAAATGCAAACTATGCTGTTCACATATGCATCATGGCATATTGCTGTTGGTGGCTATAAATAAGAGTTTCTAGCATAAAATGAAAATTAAAATTGAAAACGTTGAATGTCTTAATGCTCAGCACTCGTAAAAAGAATTTTTCTTCAAATTAAATTGCTGTTCTCACAATTGGATAAAAAGTTTAATTCGGTTGCACTGATAACTATAATACCCCTTACAAATTCAAACGATTACATACAAGAACTTGATTTTGATCGGTTGGTATTGAAAATAAAGGATGATCTATTTCGAGGATCCTTACTTTTTTAAAGAAAAAACACCGAAACTTCAAATTATAATTTGATAGAACATTCTTTGGCATTTATTTTTTGAAGATTATCTTTTTTAAGTTTTGGCTGCGGCCACATCCCAAATAGTCCATCTGTTAAATCCAATGTTCGAAGATTTTTTTTGAGCATTTCGATTAGTAACTAGCGAATGACACGCGTGTTGTTTTGCTCCAAGACCTGAAACGAGGCGGAATTCTCCGCATAGACTTAAGATTTTACATATCCCCACAGGAAAATGTCTAACAGTGTGGTATCACACGATATGGTGGCAAATCGACCGACCCAAAATTATTTGCTCACCGCAGTGAACTCTCAATAAATCAATTGATAATTTTTGAAGAAATATGGACCGATGTCTCCACCGGCCCACACACCACACCCAACTGTTGTTTTTTCTGGATGAAATGACAGCTCTTGAATCTCTTTAGGTTTCTTTTCGTTCCCAATGCGGCAATTTTGCTTGTTTACATAGATATGGAACCAGAAATGGCCTCATCGATAAAAAAAAAAAAATTTTTCGGAAATGTCGGATCTTTTCTTATGCTGTTTAACACTTTTATACTTATATGTATGTTGTTTATTTTACAGGAAACCTTAATAATGGAAGTAAGAAATTTAAGCAAACTTAATATTTTATCCTCAACCCCTCAGTTTTTTCGATTGTGCCTTTTGGATTTTTGGCCAACTCAATCTGATCCCTCAGCCAAAGCTGTCTCATATTTTTTGGTGCACTTTCTTGAACAATCAACTTATTTTTATAAGGCCCCATACATTTTCGATGGGTTCAGATCTGAGTTTGTGCAAGCAATTTAGGATTTAAAACGTTGATCCAAACCCAATTTTTACGATTTCCCTGTGTGTTTTCGATCTCCATTTTGCTGGACATGAACCCTCTTCGGGATTTGGCTAATGTCAACGAATTCTGGGAAAATTTTTTTAACAAAATACCAAATATTTTTCCATTTTCACTAGTGGTTTTTAAAACACCTTGTGAAACAGCCCCTAAACAGCAAACTCCTACGCCCTTTTTTCGGTTTGCTTTTGCAGCTTTCCCCCGGTCCGGGAAAGAAATATTGTTTTCCTTCGGATTAAAAATGATTGACTTTTGTTTCATCTGATTATGTTATGCGCTCCAATCCTTAAGATTGTTACAAGAGTTTTACAATGCTTTCAGATTCTTGTCGGACCTATTCGTCGAAGAGCTCGTCCACTGACTACCATTCTTGTTTGTTACTTCTGCTCTAATTTTAGTGTCATAGAATTGTTACGTCTCATTATTCGTTCCATTACTAGGGCATTACTCTTGACATGCGCAACATTTGGCGGCCTCTACCATTATTTTATACAATCTCCGACACTTCCCTCGGTGTGTTAAAAACTTCCACAGCGGAGTGGGAACGATGACATTGACATACTATTGTGCAGATGTCACAGCGAATTAAAACAAATAGGCTACGCTGGCTAGATCATGTTGTCCGAATGGACGAAAACACTCCAGCTCTGAAAGTATTCGACGCAGTACCCCCCGGCAAAGCATAGGAAGAGGAAGACATCCACTCCATTGGAAGGATCAAGTGGAGAAAGACCTGGCTTCGCTTGGAATATCCAATTGCCGCCATGTAGGGAAAAGAAGAAATGATTGGCGCGCTGTTGTTAACTCGGCTATAATCGCGTAAGCGGTGTCTATGCCAGTAAAGAAAAAGAAAGAAAGTTTGAACGTCTTTACAGTCATATCTTCGGCGATCCAAGAGACATAGCCAAAACTGACATTAGCCGCCTCCATAAATTTGTGACAGGTTCATCGCGGTTTGACTTGATTTAAGACGGTCTTCATGAGCAATTATGTAACAGGTTTAGATATCACAATGAACCGGCGTTCTCGGTTAGGAACTTACCCTAAGTTAACCTTAGCAGAACCGGAATAGACATAAGTATAGCAGTATTTAACGCCAATTAGGCTCACAAAGAGACCATTAGGACGATCGAAAACTAATTTTAAGATCAAGATTTAATCAGTTGATTACTTATGACTTTAGTATTCTTAAAAAGTTATTTAGTTGAAAGATGTCAACAACAGAGGTGCTCATGAAAGCGTGTTACACAATGAGAGATCAACCAAATACTTGATGCGTACAAATGTTTGTCAATACAAATACAAATACATACATATATCCACCATATGTACATATATGTTTTGGCAAAAGGAACTAGGTCAACGCATGTCAAATAGTCATTGAGCAAGTGTGCAAGCATTCGGAAAATTTACATGGAGGCGCACAATCCAACAGCGCAATGGCCTTCAGCGCGTTTGCACACAAAAGTGAGATTGATGAGCACGATATTACATCCTTTCTGTTTCATTGCAATAAAAAACACAGTGCTCGAGCACACAGAGACAGGCCTCAATTACGTGATTTCTCTTTTTATTTACACAGGCGATGTCTATCGGGACTCTTGCAGGCATTGGGCTTTGAAAAACCAAGTGCTGCAACTTTTATTGCAATTTGCATAAAACTTCACATTCATTCGAAAAAAAGCGTCGTGTGGTAAGCGCCGCTCACGCAAACTGCCCACAAGAAACGAACTTTTAATTTCACTTTTTCAAATATCCGCTGTTGACAGCCAAACACAAAGTGTTGAAAGCCTCTCATTTGTAGATCGATAAAATATATGTAGCTCGGTATTTATTTAATATTTTATCGAAAAATTCAGAAATCTTCTTTGTAATGACATCTCCGAAGTTTGAGTTCAATATTCGCTTATACTTTTTATTTAAGAACGTTTCAAAGGCTTTGCACATCTCCAAAGTTCAGTGCTCGCTAAGTACGCTTGGAATCTTGTCGTTCATTTTGTGGCAGAGAAAAAGGTCTCAAAAAATTGGATTCTTAATCAATTCATCTGAGAATACAATCGATTTCCAATCGATACAGTGAAAACGCTTTTAGGGGCATGGGTTATTTTGTAATAAACGAGTTCGGAGAAGGAACGAACTATCAAGCCAAGTATTTTTATATTTTAGTGTTTTATCGATGGGTATTTTGGTGCGTAACATAAATTAGACAACCCCTTTAAGGAACCCAACAGTACTATTAATCTGTTGATAAAGTGGTATCATGAACAGCGGATTCCGCATAATCAAGTAGGAAAGTTGAAGAGGGAAGCGAGAAGAAACGCAGAATAACTCTTGCCAACAGAAGTAACTTCGGGCTGAGTAATCAATTAAGAAGCAAAGTCCTCTAACGATGAACGGAGACCAAGGAGGCATGGGCGATGACAACATCTGATGAGACGCCGTTATGAGTTTTCAAAAGAAAGGTTCTGCGAAAGATTTATGGTCCTTTGTGCGTTGGCAATGTCGTATATAGCGTTCGATGGAACGATGAGCTGTACGAGTTATACGACGACATTGACATAGTTCGCCGAATTAAGAGACAACGGCTGCGTTGGCTAGATCATGTCGTTCGGAAGTCACTCCAGTTTTGAAAGTATTCGCTGTAACCTCCGGCTGAAATATAGGAAGAAAAAAATCTCCACTCCGTTGAAGGTGCGTGTGAACCAGGCGAAGAAAGACCTGGCTACACTTCGAATCTTCAACTGGCGCCAAACAACGAAAAGAAAGATCGACTGGCGCGCTGGTCAAAATTCTGATGTAACCGCGTAAGCCATGTCTACGCCAATAAAGAAGAAAAAGGTGTTTTTATACCACCACATCATGTCGCTTAGATGTATAAAAATTCTGTTCAACATTTGATTGAAGCTCATAAAGACACCAGTTGAATTCTATAAGCAGTAAGTAAGGCACAAATTAAAATACAAAACTGTCTGAGATCACAGTAGGTATGGTAACCTGAATCTGGATGGATTTGAGGCCGCCCTTAATAAGTTTAGTGCAACTGTCTCACAAATCGCTGTGGTAAATCTATATTAACTGCCTGAAAACTACTACTTATAATATAGGCTAAATCGAATGAAAGTCACCCCCACCTCTGATACAAAAGTTGTCTTGAAATCAGTGTTTAGAACGTGTGGACAATGGAGGTGTTATCGCACACTTTTAGGCAAAATCACATACCTCAGATATTATTCCATAAATTTTTACCAAATTCAGTACATACATAGGTTGCTATATATATTTCTGGACTAGGCAACACTAAGTATTGCCAGGTGCAATCTGACATTTCCATTGGAAAGTTTGACATTTTTTAGCATAACATCACTCAGAATATTTTGTCATTTAATCGTAAATTATTTTATTTACAGGGAATTAAAAAATTCATCTCGGCCAAAAAATGGAATTAACTCGTGAACATCTTCGCGCGATCATTTTTCACAACTTTCGACGTGGATTATTACGACAAGAGTGCATCGATGAACTAAAATCTTTGTATGGCTATGAAGAACCATCTTATGGCACTGTGAGAAACTGTTACAACGAATTCAATCGTGGCCGATGATCGCTCGAAGATGAATTCCGTGAAGGTCGTCCAAAAACAGCCGTTGTGCCAGAAAACATCGATGCCGTACGTGAACTGATAACGCAAGACCGTCACGTAACATACCTTCAGATAGAGATAGGTGCATTTCTCCCACCTGCATATATTCGATATTGCATGAACACCTGGCCGACCTGGCCGTAAAAGAGGTTTGTTCTTGTTGGATCCCGCACAATTTGACAATCGCTCAAAAAAAGGCCGTGTGGATTGGTGTAAAGAAATGCTGAAAATATACGATCGCGGTGCTTCAAAAGACGTTTATAAGATCGCCACAGGTGACAAATCATGGATCTATGCTGATGAGACCGAAACAAAACAGCAATCGACCGTGTGGGTCTTCCAAGACGAGCCAAATCCAACGAAAAAAAACCATTTTCGTTGATAAATATGCCTATTTTCATTATTAGGTCAGAAATATATATAGCAGCCCTCGTAACTAACTGAAGTTGTCAAAATAAAACATTGCACAAGTAGAGCGTTTAGGATAAGCCATCTCACGTTATAAAGCATCGTTTTTGTTTCATGCCTCTGATACTGTATCTGTGAACCTCAGTGCCAATCGCTGGATTTTTCGCAAAAATATCAGTATATGTATCGGTGAGATATACTACTGAAATTCAATGTCTATATTTTCTCGATACTATTGTACACTTTTGTCAAAATTGTTAAAATTGAGTTAACACTTGCCTTACACGTTGCATAAAAACTTTAGCTTAACTTTACTTTATTTAAAATTTTACTTTATAACTGTAAAATCTTTCGAACTTCCGATTGATTTTATACCTGTTAATACATGAGCTATCTGAAATATATTGAGAGAGCATCTTTTTACTGATCTTTAAATGGTGTGATTCCTAAAATTTATGAATTTATGACATTTACTAAGGGTTTTGAGTATGAAGTCCTACTAAAATAATAAAATAGCGGTATCATTTGATAGAACTTCCTGGTAGGATTTCCTACACGAAACCCTAGGTTGAATTAAATATTATAATATTGCAATTATCCCTTCTCTTAAACTGAAATAAATGTACCAAATACGATCTCCAATTATACCAAAATTACACACACGGCCTATTAAAGCTCTTTCAAATAAAAATCAAGTAAAATTTACCTGCAATAAAATTTAAGCGCACATTTTCGTTTTGAACTTAATTTTACTACACTTTTAAGTTGCACATTACGCATCACTTGCGTGTACATATGTGTATGTGTATGAGACTTTGTTGAGACATAACCGTAAAAATAAGCACATGCAAATTAAATGAAAAATGTTAAATTTTTCCGTTGAGTGAATTTTGATGGACATTCACCTCGACAACCATTTGCTGGAAGGAAAAGTTTAAATAAACCGCAAAAATGTGGAATGGCAAATAAAAAATAAAAATAAAATGAGAATAAAATGCAGAAAAAGGAGCGCGCAACTTCTGGTTTTAAAGCCAAGCAAAATGAGAGAAAAAACGAACTATGTAAAGGACATTTTTATTACCCTATTTTATAGTTGTTGTTATTTTGTTCATTTGTTGTTTGCTAATATTTATTTCATTTTTATTTGTTGTTGTAAATTTTTTGCCTCGTTCACCTAAACGGCATAGAGAAGTCCCCACACAATCAGGGTAACATGAGGGACTAGACATTCATATGTACATATAAATATATCGGGGTAATGCTAAACGGGCATTTAGTGGCGCATGATTACAGTGTCGCGGGAGATTTGAGGTGCTTACTTTCCGGTACTAATTCGTAGTAAGTAAACGCATGGAAGTCATTGTTGCGAGGTTTTGGGCTTACACCAGATTTTTGTATTAAATATGGCTCAAAGACGAATATTTCGTTATGTTAGTGTTCCCATACTGTTAAGATTTCACAACCATGATTAAAGTCAACCTAGAGATCACCTCAATAGAAAGCCAGATAAAAATTTTCGATAACAGAATTTAATTTGCAAGACAGATATATTCTATAGTGATTCGATATTGGCGGATCTGAGCATATTCTGTGAGAGAAAACGATATGTAAACATTTTTAGATCGATATCTCAAAATTTGGGAAACCACGCTTCCTGGTCTTACCTTATAATGTAAAAGGTTACACACTCCATGCAAATGCATAGAAAGTCGAGAGAATTACTATTTCATAAGAAGTTAAAGTTAAGTTTTACGATTGGTAAGGCATTTCGATGATAAGTAGTTTAATTTGACCCATTAAATGATCTGAGCAGTCAATATAGAAGCGATTTATAAACTTTACCAATAAAAACATTTCTGAAATATAGGAGTCGAAGGCTGTTCGGGTATGGTAGTCCTGAACCTCATGCCAAGGTATGGTACATACTCGTATGGTAGCTTGTAGTACTTTATCTATTGTCTGTGGTGTTCGGTCTTTATTAAGCACATATACATATGGTACGCTGCAAAGTCTTAAAATCCTTCAAAATTCTTCATTAATGTTTATTGATTGAAAACCATTCCATTCCACCATTGATTTAAAACCATTTCGTCGCCTTTTCGGACTTCGGCTACTTCGGTTTGGATTCTATCAGAAGTCATGCTCTCCGCCTTTCTACGGTTGAAAATCTGGCACTAATTTTGGTTTTATTACCAGATTGGTACTAAAAATGGATATCGGTTACGGTGGCGCCAATAAATCATCACAATTCGTCTCTACGCATGACGGCGGCAGCTAAACGTTCACGTTTCACGGAGTCTGCATCCACTTGAATCTTTCATATCTGCTTGGGTGGTGCTTTTCTTCGTCGGGCATCCTACATTTAGCGTAGCTGTAGTGTATTCTTCCTCTAGGGCGACAGGGCTCACTAGCGCAATTGTTGTGTTTAAATTGTATTTGAGAGCACAGACAGCTCATCATTTCAACGACTTTGAAGAGTACCGAAGGGGACCAAAAACTCGTCTGAGAACTTTGCTCTCAAACTCTTAAAGAACGCTCATCGATATTCATCATCCTACTTGCTTGTGCAACATAGAGGTACAGAGGTAGTATGAGTCACTTATAGAGCATTAGTTTGGTTTTGCAAGGAAGGGCTCTACTTCTTAATAGCCAGCCGAGCCTTTCATAGCATCTGTTGGAAAGAGTGATTCTCAGATTTATTTCGTCTATTGTCGTTGTTAGTATTTACGTTGAATCCAAGATAGATGAAGTTTTTCACTACCTCAAAGTTATTATTACCAGCAACGTGGTTTCCCAATCGTGGAGATACTTTTTGTATATAACAAGAGCTCCTTAGTGTCATTCTCATTCACCACCACATCCATCTGCATCACTTAGTTTTTATGCTTGAGAATGTTGCTTTTTTCAGTTATTGGTTTCACAAAAGTCACAAAACTCTTGAAGTTGAAGTTAAAACACTTTTCGACTGAGTCTTTTTTTTACTATCATTCTATTGGCTAATAACCTTAACCACAGCCTCTAATTAATTGAAGGGTTATTTCACATACCGTATAGTTCCAATCTTGTGTAGACCAAGACTTGTCTTTTGTCACGAATTGAAATGAAATCGTACTTTCTTATATCCCGAATGTTTTATAATCCATTTAATTCTTTAAACAAATAGAAAATACTATTTTATAAATTAATTGCACCGAAATATGACCCAAAACTGTTAGATGTATTCTGAAATACAGTCTTGCCTACATTTTGGCTGATATTTAGTAAGGTTAGGTTAAGAGGTTGATCCCAACAGGTATCTAACGCCGGTCCGTTGTGGTACCCAAAACTTTTACATACTACAACAGATAAAAAGAGTCTTACAAATCAACAAAGCGCTTCAAGCCTATCACAAACCTGTTGAGACGGCTAATGACAGAGGCAATGGCAACGATTTCTTCTCGTTTACTGAAGACTTAAGGTAAGACTTACGAGACGTTTTAACCTCAGTTTTACAACATTGAAGAATATAGTGGAAAGTGCCTGAATAACCTCACCCTCGTACATACAACGAGTGTCCTATAAGACTAGCTTTAATATCTATTAGAGAGTGACCAGTAAGAAACCCTACAATTGCAGCTAGGCAAGTAAATCAGAAGATCTCCTATGTTTTGCTCCAGGCCAAAAGGATATCGTAGTCGCAAAGAGGTTGATCGTCGATAAACTCCTGGCAAGCGCACGCACTGGTGAAGTCTTAGAACGCAAGGTGTAAATGGTGATCCAACCCGGTCCCACTCCGATGTGGGCGTAGCAAGGGTGCTCCCACTGACGAGCTCATCTGCTTTGCAATTAACAGCGATTCCGCTTTGACTAGGCACTCAAACGAATGTGATGATGAAATTGATTGATGCTACTTTAGTGAGGACGAGCGTTTTACGATTATATTTAGTAAAAAAAATTATAGGAAAATGTTCAAAAATTCGGCGAACGACATCAAAAAGTATTAAAAGTTTTTCCCGCTGCTTGCTTTTAACGCAACACTGTTCGCTACTTATATACTTGTATAAAACACCATACGTTTATTTATAAATAAATAACTGCCTTGAGTTTTTTGCAATTTTTCCCTTGACTGAGTCTTCGCTTGGACTATTAGTTTGTTCTTAGTGTACCGAGCGCTTGTTGTTGATGCTTGCTGCTGTTGTTTTTGTTGCTTTGGCTAGTGCTTGCAAGAAAGATAGGAAAACTTTGCTTGTTATCAAACTAATGTAACAGATTTTGTCTGCCGCCAGTTTGGCTTCCATTTTTTCAACGCCGTAAACACACACACACACAAAGTCGGTAGCTATGGCGAGTAGCTAGAAGGCTAGGTGGTTAGGTGGCTAGTTCGTAGGTAGCTGTAGCTACTTAGTTTTTCTGGCGAAAAGTTGGCAACAACCTGCTCGCTATCAAACGAATGGCCAAGCGACCGCATGCTTATCGCGCTGTGACATCGGTCGGCCAGGCGCGCTATTGCTGAGCGCATTGGGCGTGTTGGCCGTGCTGGGTGTGGGAAAGCACAGTGCTGGGACCCAACAACAACAGTGCAGTGCTTAATTAGTAGAAAAATGCATTTCTCCGAAATAAAAAACGGTAAATAAGCGAGATACAGCCATGGGCTGCTCCCTTTTCCAGCGCTGCCACAGGTGTTCTGCAGCTTATGCATTTCGAGAATCATATTCGGAAGCGACGCCAGCAGCAGCAGCGTCTTTAAAGTGAATGCGAAATTTAAAATTGAAATGTTAGCAAAACGCTTTTCAGCTTAAAGCCGACTTCTTATTGCAGAGCACAAAGGCGCGCTATACTGCGCTGCGCGTCGCCAGCGTCAATGCCGTCGCCGTCAACGTCCTCATCGTCGTCGTCTGGTCCAATTGTCTCCAACTGCTCGTTACGACCTTTTGTCACGACACACATGGCCATCGAGATGCTCGCGTGCCGCCTGCTACTGCTGACTTTTGTTGTATTTTGTACTTGTATTCGTGTTGTTGTTGTTGTTGCTGTTGCAGCCACTGTCATTGCCATTGCCATTTGGCTTTATTGTCATTGCGCTTAAAGTGGCCAAAATCACGACTAAGCGCCATGGCAAGAGACCGTGGACGTCAATGCATTTCGCCAAAAAGCTAAACAAGTGCATATATATGCATATGTGTGTCTGAGCGTGTCTGTGTGAGTGTGCATTCGAGTGCATGTGAAAATAAGAATAAAATCTGCGATGCTTAATACCGTCATTCTGCCAGAAAGCATGTGAAATCGAGAAACCGGCAATGACAATGCATGCAACGAAACAGCAATAACAACAAAAACAAAATCGCTTAAGTATAAACAAATAAGGCGGAAAATAAAAGCGATTTGTAGAACATGGTAGAACAACGCGCAGAAGATGCTCGAAGAATTGTGTTAAGTCAGCAGCGCATTGACTTGGCGAGATTGGCTCCACATGTACATATACAAACATACAGAGAGACATATAATGCGCTTTGGCACTTACATACATATACTACACATGAATGTAAAGGAATATACATATTTATGCAGATACTTTGATACATGTAAGGAACTAAACCTTTCCTTTCGTTCTATGTAGGCGAGCGGAACTTTAAAGGGGGAAGGAGTCTTGAGTAGAAGTTCACGCAAGTGAGAAAATTTTTTCGATCGCCATGCACTTGGGAGTGGACAGAAACGATTCTTTTACATATGGCTCAAGCCACTCACGACTTCCGGTATTAGATCAAGTATTCTTTGGGGAGCCAAAGAACATCCGTTTGAAGGTGAGTTAAAGTGACCAACAACCGACGAGATATTCACCATGCGCCAAATCTTGGAAAAGATCCTTAAAAGAGCTGCTATCTCCTGTCATCAAACAAACAGTTCGCGACTTCACTCCCACGTCACTGTTGACAGTCGTAACTTCGAAGTCTTAGATAATTTCGTCTACCTTCGAACCAGCCTTAACAGCAACAACAACGTCATCCTCGAAATCCAACGCAAAATAAATCTTGTCAACAGACTGTGTAAGCAATTGAGAAATAGTCTGTTCTATCGACGAGCAAAGGCTAAATTCTACAAGTCACTCATCATCTCCGTCCTGCTACATAATGCAGAGACATCAACGTTGACAACATCTGATAAGTAGGCGTTACGGATTTTCGAAAGAAAGGTGCTGCGGAAGATCTATGATACTTTACGCGTTGGCAACAGTGGATATCGCAGTCGATGGAACAATGAGCTGTATGAGATTTAGCGTTATCAGAGCTAGCCAGCGTAGCCGCTGTCGTCCTGTTGTCTGAATGGATGCAAACACTCCAGCTCTGAGAGTATTCGATGCAGTACCCGCCGGCGGAAGCAAAGGAAGAGCAAGACCTCCACTCCGTTGAAAAGACCAAGTGGAGAAGGTTCTGGCTACACTTGGAATCTCCAATTGGCGCTAAACAGTGAAAGGGAAGGACGACTAGAGCGCTGTTGTGAACTCGGCTGTGACCACGGCAGTAGTATCTACACCAATAAAGAAAAAGAGTAAAGTAATATGTTAGTTTTGGAAAAATGAAATTTGTGTGAAGGAACTAAAAATTGGAAATAATTGCACTTTAATTGAGATAATTCTTATAGCTATGGAAGCCTATTATAGGCTGTTACAAAAATTTATAAGCCTCTTTACTATTACTACAGACAGCGATAAACCTGATAAATTTCAGTAAAAAATATTATTTATCTGAAGTATCAACTCAATATTGCAATATTGACTCAAATTGTCACCCTTTTGCGGCCGCGAGTGCCTAAACGCGTAACTTGGATCACACTGCCTATCTAACTCAAGTTTAAATACAGACATAAGTCAGCTTCATAGTATTAGTAGGGGCGTTTCTTCATATTTTTCAAAATATTATGATTCCTCAGCACCAAAAGATACTCAGAGCAATCAATTCGTAGCTGTTTTTGGTTAGTTGTGAGCTCGCGTGATTCCACTTTATATGGAGCTTTCACTTACCAAAATTCTTATATTTATGATTGATCTACCCAACGCGTGCATTTGTTATCTCACGGTTTTAGATTTTTCCGCCAACTTCACTTTAAAACTTTTAAATAATTTTATGAATTTATTTTTGAAGATTCTACCCAACGACCACTTTTACTTGTAGTTTTCTGCGGTGGTCATATGGACCTTACTGAATTCACTTACATCCACTAACAAGGGGTTACTTCACTAATCACAGAGGCCGAAACGTGGTCAAAAAAACTTAAAAAAAAAAGTGGTAAAAACTATTTTTATTAATTTTCCCTAAACCTCAAAAGGAGTGTCATTGGAAATCTTTGTCTCAACCGACAATTGAGCTACATATTTGTAATGTGTATTTCCGAAATTCTTATCCTATTAGATTAATGTTGTTCGATTGAATATTAACGTCGACAAGGAAAACAATGTGAGAGAAAATTTCAATTTTTATTAATTATTATTTTTTTTTTATTTTTTTAATTTTTTTTATTAAAAAGATATAGTTTTTAATGACTTGTTGAATTAAGAAATATTCCCAAATAGCACAATCTTAGAGTATAATCGAATTATAAGCTAAGATTGAATGTATGGTTACAGCATTTTCAAAAATCGCGAATATTGAAGTTATGGTAAATTTGATAAAATTGTTGTCAAAAGCGATATTTTCTTTTAATTTTTATAAGCAACTCTGTGCTCGTTATATTCTATTTCCCATTATCCAAATAATTTTTCTACAACAACATAATATTTTGTTGTTTGGAGCGAGCTCTCTTTGTATTGCTTTCACATCTTACCTTGATTTTCACCAACCGAATGTATTATATGCCAAGTGTTCTAAAAGCATAAGCAAATACATACATACATATATGTATATCAGTAATTCAAGTGCAGCGTAGCGCGACATCTTGTAGCTCTTTCTTTTTACAAGTGTCTTATGGAAAATGAATGCTTGTATATTCCGATACAAAGCTTAGAACGTAGGAGCTGCTTTAGGGTAGCAAAAAAAGCGCGCAAAGTGCTGGAAAGGGTTATTCTAAAGGTGTATCTAAATTTGCTAAAATAGAGTGAATATGAATTCATGCGAAATACATTTCGAACGGATTACCAAAAAGAATTCTATTATTATTTCTTACACATATTATTAGGAAATCGAATTTCTTTACTATACTCTTGACTTCCGAAATGTTCGCATAAAGTTCATTATTCTAAAGGGTATGTGAAAAATCGTGACTCGATGACTTCATGAAATACGAACAAGTTTCTCACTTGTGTTTTTTTTCAATTTCTCCAAATATTTAAAGAAAATTATTAAAATATTTTTAACCAAATTAACCACTGATTATGTGAGTATTTTGACAATATCTTAATATTTAGTGCTGTAGAGCAGAAAGAGTAGAAAAAGCAGAAGCACATAAGTAGTTACCAACTGTGGGATTTTAACAAAATACAATATCTTCGCACAACCCTCATGTAGCTGCGTGAGTATGAATATGTCAGCACTAAGAGTGCATGTATTCCCCAAGCATTTCGCTGGTAAAACAAGGATTTGTGTTAATTAAGGTTGCTAACATGACGTTAAGAAATACGCCGACACAATGGAAAAAATACTAATTAGAGCGAAAACAAGTGATCAAGAAAATGCGGGCGCAAGGCTCTCGCACAGTGGCAAGTGGGTCGCGATGCATTTTATGTATGTGAATATACAAATACAAGAAAAAGTTGTAATTAGCAAATAGAAATATTATATTATAAAATATAAAAAAATCGGGAAAATAAAAATGTTCTGTAACACAGCTTAAAGATTTAAAAAGAAATAGTGTCGTAGTAAATTGATCTCACGATGCTGTAAGACTACTCAAAAAAAAAGTAAAATTAAGTGACAATGTGGACATAGACACATAGATTTCTTCACACGCATCTTCGGTCGGCTCCTGACTGAGGGTATCGCGCTGTAAAATGGACCATTTTAAGATACTTAACAAGATTTATAGATATTTAATCGACAGATATGTTACAGATATAGTCTAGATAAGTATCAATGGAAACAATGCCTGAATTTTACAACAAGCCGACAAATGTGGCATGAATTCCATATGGTCAATACATGCCAAGTGTTGAAATTTAAAGGGAATGACTTTAGAACTGTAGTAGGAGTGCTAACAGGTCACTGTCTTATTGGCAGACACCCCAGGAGACTGGAGATATCATATAGGGAGTATCGTAGATGCTGCCGAGAAATAGCGGAATAATAGATTGTGGAACAAATTCTATACGAATGGAAGACTTTGGTAGGAAAATAATCGCAACTATCGGTTGATGGTTCTAGGCGTTGTTTCGAAATTGCACGAAAGAAGTACGGTTTTATGAAGATAATATCAGATTAGAAGAGACTGCTTAATGGAAAGAAATTAAGGAACTAAGTATGCATATTTTGAAGCAAAAGCAAATCGGTGTTGTGTAGGATTCGATATTTCCGTCTAGCAGAGACCTGGGTTGACTGGTGAAATCAGATTTAAAAGAAAAATATATTTTTCTCTAAGACCATACGAACTTCTCTGTAACGAGAAAGATCTCAAAAAAAAAAACATAAAATAAAAAAAAAAATTAAGCTGTCACCGCTAATTTCCTCGAAAAGTTTAAAGAATTTCTAAATTATTTTAAGATCGTATTCGAATCTGCATCACCACATACATAAATATAATGATTTTTGACAAGATACACCTAACTGACTTATACCGAACTTACTCTTAAAGAAAACTTATTACTTATTACTTTACGCTGAGCGTGCTCTCAATACAAGCCAAGCCAGACAATAGCAACTCAACTCAATGACATTTACAAATTCGCGAAATTATGTCTGTCTAACCAAATTTGTCGATGTTTTATGCGTAAGCAATGAAGTGCAAACACAGTTTCGAGTTGACAAACGTCTTGCTGAGCATTAACAGGCAAACCGAACCCATCGTTTTACATGCTGACATACGTACTTGCATAAATGAAAAGCGACGCGCTGCCAGTCTCAAGTTGATATCTCGTAATCAATGCAACCCTGCCTCCATCGAACCTACTCAGCCGCTTGTAGCTCCACATTATTCTTTTTCGCTTCATTTGTTACAACCGCGGAGTAAGTTTGTGTGTGTGTTACGTTGAGCTCCCATTATAGTCCTATCATAAACAGTCAACGAAGTTCGGCAGCACATTGAGGGCTTCACCGCTTATTGTTTGATATATTGCGTTATCCCTGAACAAAAGTGGAATATTGTCGATGATTTGCAGCAATTTCACGTTTATGAACACATGGTTGTGCAGCAATGCGAATAAGCTTATTAAAATTGGAATGCCTGGAGGATGGAGTCATGTGTAGAAGTTCACGCAAGTGAGGAAAGTTCTCTGATCGCCATTCACTTGGGAGTGGCCAGAAACGATTCTTTTACATATGACTCAAGCAGCTCACGACTTCCGGTCTTTGACCAAGTATCCTCTGGGTAGCCTAAGAACATCCGTTTGAAGGCGAGCTAAAGTGAGAAGGCGAAACACCCCTGCAGGGTTGTGCGCTGGGTTTGGGACCCGCCACGTAAAAAAACACCCCCAATGAAAGACAACAACAAGCCTCGGATGAGTGACCCCCCTTTTGATGACGACCATGGCAAACGAAATAAGGACTATGATTTGAGGGCATGCACCTGGAATGTCCGGTCCCTTAATTGGGAAGGTGCCGCTGCCCAGCTGGTAGATGTCCTCGTAAAGATAAAGGCTGACATCACCGCCGTCCAAGAAATGCGATGGACGGGACAAGGACAGAGACGAGTAGGTCCTTGTGACATTTACTACAGTGGCCATATAAAGGAGCGCAAGTTTGGTGTTGGATTCGTGGTGGGAGAGAGACTCCGTCGCCGAGTACTATCATTCACTCCGGAGAATGAACGTCTAGCCACAATCCGCATCAAAGCGAGGTTCTTCAACATATCGCTGATTTGCGCCCACGCCCCGACGGAAGAGAAGGACGATGCGACCAAAGATGCCTTTTATGTGTGCTTGGAGCGCACTTATGAGAGATGCCCCCGCCACGATGTCAAAATCGTGCTTGGCGACTTCAATGCCAGGGTGGGCAAAGAAGGTATCTTTGGCACTACGGTCGGTAAATTCAGCCTCCACGCGGAAACATCCCCAAATGGGCTGAGGCTGATCGACTTCGCCGGGGCCCGAAATATGGTTATCTGTAGCACTAGATTCCAGCATAAGAAGATACATCAAGCTACCTGGCTGTCTCCAGATCGAAAAACCACCAACCAGATCGATCATGTTGTGATAGACGGAAGACACGTCTCCAGTGTTTTAGATGTGCGTGCGCTCCGAGGTCCTAACATCGACTCGGACCACTATATTGTTGCAGCCAAAATACGCACCCGCCTCTGTGCAGCAAAAAACGCACGCCAACAAACACAAGGATGGTTCGACGTCGAGAAGCTGCAATCACAACAGACAGCCGAACGTTTTTCTACTCGGCTTGCACTCCTGCTCTCTGAGAGCACTCGTCAACAACTCGGTATAAGGGAACTGTGGGACGGCATTTCAAACTCCTTACGTACAGCTGCAACCGAAACCATTGGTTTTCGGAAAGTGCAGAAGAACAGCTGGTACGACGAGGAGTGCCGTGTCGCAGCGGAGAGAAAACAGGCTGCCTACCTCGCAACGTTACGATCGACCACAACACGTGCGGGATGGGATAGATACCGAGAGTTGAAGAGGGAAGCGAGACGCATTTGTAGACAGAAAAAGAAAGAGGCCGAAATGCGTGAGTACGAAGAGCTTGATAAGCTGGCCGACAGGGGTAATGCTCGAAAATTCTATGAAAAGATGCGGCGGCTTACAGAAGGTTTCAAGACCGGAGCATACTCTTGTAGAACCCCCAAAGGTGATCTAGTTACCGATGCCCAGAGCATACTTAAATTATGGAGGGAACACTTCTCCAGCCTGCTGAATGGCAGTGAACGCACAACACCAGGAGAAAGCGAACCCGATACCCCAATCGATGACGATGGAGCAGACGTTCCATTGCCCGACCATGAAGAAGTTCGAATAGCAATTGCCCGCCTGAAAAACAACAAAGCGGCAGGGGCCGATGGATTGCCGGCCGAGCTATTCAAACACGGCGGCGAAGAGCTGATAAGGTGCATGCATCAGCTTCTTTGCAAAATATGGTCGGACGAAAGTATGCCCAACGATTGGAATTTAAGTGTGCTATGCCCAATCCACAAAAAAGGAGACCCCACAATCTGCGCCAACTACCGTGGGATTAGCCTCCTCAATATCGCATATAAGGTTCTGTCGAGCGTATTGTGTGAAAGATTAAAGCCCACCGTCAACAAACTGATTGGACCTTATCAGTGTGGCTTTAGACCTGGTAAATCAACAACCGACCAGATATTCACGATGCGCCAAATCTTGGAAAAGACCCGTGAAAGGAGAATCGACACACACCACCTCTTCGTCGATTTGAAAGCTGCTTTCGACAGCACGAAAAGGAGCTGCCTTTATGCCGCGATGTCTGAATTTGGTATCCCCGCAAAACTAATACGGCTGTGTAAACTGACGTTGAGCAACACAAAAAGCTCCGTCAGAATCGGGAAGGACCTCTCCGAGCCGTTCGATACCAAACGAGGTTTCAGACAAGGCGATTCCCTATCGTGCGACTTTTTCAACCTGCTTCTGGAGAAAATAGTTCGAGCTGCAGAACTTAACAGAGAGGGTACTATCTTTTATAAGAGTGTACAACTGCTGGCGTATGCCGATGATATTGATATCATCGGCCTCAATACCCGCGCCGTTAGTTCTGCTTTCTCCAGACTGGACAAGGAAGCAAAAGAAATGGGTCTGGCAGTGAACGAGGGCAAGACGAAATATCTCCTGTCATCAAACAAACAGTCGTCGCACTCGCGACTTGGCACTCACGTCACTGTTGACAGTCATAACTTTGAAGTTGTAGATAATTTCGTCTATCTTGGAACCAGCGTAAACACCACCAACAATGTCAGCCTAGAAATCCAACGCAGGATAACTCTTGCCAACAGGTGCTACTTCGGACTAAGTAGGCAATTGAGAAGCAAAGTCCTCTCTCGACAAACAAAAACCAAACTCTATAAGTCTCTCATAATTCCCGTCCTCCTATATGGTGCAGAGGCTTGGACGATGACAACAACCGATGAGTTGACGTTGCGAGTTTTCGAGAGAAAGGTTCTGCGAAAGATTTATGGTCCTTTGCGCGTTGGCCACGGCGAATATCGCATTCGATGGAACGATGAGCTGTACGAGATATACGACGACATTGACATAGTTCAGCGAATTAAAAGACAGCGGCTACGCTGGCTAGGTCATGTTGTCCGGATGGATGAAAACACTCCAGCTCTGAAAGTATTCGACGCAGTACCCGCCGCGGGAAGCAGAGGAAGAGGAAGACCTCCACTCCGTTGGAAGGACCAAGTAGAGAAGGACCTGGCCTCGCTTGGAATATCCAATTGGCGCCACGTAGCGAAGAGAAGAAACGACTGGCGCGCTGTTGTTGACTCGGCTATAATCGCGTAAGCGGTGTCTACGCCAGTAAAGAAGAAGAAGATTATTCGTTGGAGGTGGCTTTCCTAATTGGGTATAATTAGGAGGATGTATTATGGACTATAATGAAAATAAAAAATAAGATAATCTGCAACTAATACCTATTTCTCAAATGAGGTAGGCAACAAACTTTATATGAGTTTCACTCAAGCAGATGTTCTGAGACTCTATCCAGTGCTTTCAAAAGATTTATGTAACATAAATTTCCTTAGTCCAGTATGAAAAATTTTCATGCAACGCACTCAATATTTTTTTTTTAAGTTTTCATAAGCAATTTAATAAGCCAGCCTTAGCGTTTCTCGTAGCTTCCCTTGGTTGGGTATGGAAAAGTTAAGATCGCAAACGCTGCTCTCATTATATTTCCGTCAGCAATTAAACAAATGTTCGGTAATAGTTAGATACCAATATCGTCAGAACAACGCACAAAGATATTCAGATCGCCGTCTCAAAAAACTAAGGAATTAGCTCATGTACCTACATACAGACAGGTGGTCATGGCTGAATCAACTCAGCTCGTCGTGGTAAGACTTTATAATCATTGGTCGCTTATCTTTCTGAAGTATATAAAGTAATTCGGCGAAATTATTCAACAAAAAAGTTCTATTAAATTTTACATGCGAAATCAAATTTCTTTCTCCGATTTGTTAAGAATGTTAGAAAGGGCCTTCAGTTATAAGTTTTTGTGGGGAGCAAGTGTTTTTGATTGGTACAAAGTTATTCTATGAGTTAAAGCCAATAAAATAAAGGAATTGGTGCTTGAAAATCGAGGATTAACAGTCAAAGATCTTACTGGCATCATTGGAATATCGAAAGGACGAGTGAAAACCGTTCTAAAAGATTGTTTGGGTCTAAGAAAGTGAAACGTTTGGTTTCAAAAACACTAAATTTTTTCGAAAACAGCGTTTCGCTAACGTCTGTAAAACAATGATTTTTGACTAACATAATTTCATGACATGTATTGTAATATTAAAGGCCAAAAATCAATGTTATACTGACAGTTTTCCTGCATCATCGAAGTGTGCTGCACGCCGAATTCCTACCGACTGGCCCAGGACCAGTCGTTTGAGTTTGCTGAATAGCCAAAAGCCCAAATCAGGCGATCACGAAGAATCAATGTAGGCTGTTTCGGAAATCAATTTTAAAAAGTTAAATACAGATAAAAGGCCGAAAAATCAAATTTTGCAGATTTTTTTCAAAGACAACTTTTAAATTTATTGTAACAAATGGAGGGAATAGTAAAATATTTTTTTTTTTTACAAAATGCGGTTTCTAAAACAAAATCCATTTTTGCCCAAAATTTCGGTTGTTTATAAAAAAATATTTATCAGCAAGAAAAAATCTTCGATTAATTACTATCCGACTTTGAGAACACAATTTTGAGAAAAATGCGTTAAAAATTTGGAATGTACTTTACCTAGAATAATTTTTTTTTTTAACTTACATGGAGTCGCCTACAAGAATAATACACCCAAGACCATACAAGTGTAATACACCCTTCGCCGTTTCGGCAGCTTCTAGTAACTCCAGTTGATTTGGTCTGCGCGCCATTCTTCCATCTCGGATGCCCTCACGCGCTCTAAGATCGTAAAAGTTCACGCACGATCATCTTCTTTTTCGGCATATGAAAGCGCATTGGATCCAATTATAATTCCTATTGCCTTCATACTCGTATAATACAATAATGACGCCATTCCTTCATTATATATATCGGCCGCTATTTTACAGCAAATTCTATAGATTTCAAATCGGCTGGAACAATTTGAGATATATTTTGCAAATAAGCTGATTTTGTTCATTGTTGTTTTGATTAAGCCCACCTATACATCTTTCTAATAAACTTTCACTGAAATTTCAAATTTCGAAAAGGGCTTGCTAGAGTACCTAAAAGAAATGTATGGGAATTTGGGTAATTAGTGGACTGATTTTAAATTTTTTTTAGTATTAACCTATAGTATATCTAATATTATGCTTTCAGTTAAAGGCCACAAACTAATAACATGCTCCCAAGGTTTCATCAAGGTTCCGCACATACAGTCACTAATCATACAGAAAAAGTCAGCCGTATATTCGAAAATCTTGCAGTTATTTTAAGGTCTTCAAATGACAGATATTGTGATTTAACTAAAAAAGGACAGGAAATACTCAATACTTCAAAATGAAACCTGATGGATATCAAGGAGTTAGATGAACAAACGATCAAGCTTAACTGAATTGAGTTAAACTAATGAAAAGAATAACAACCTAAAATATATTTCGAAAAAAAAAATTACTTTGCGTGTTAAAATCTTGCACATGTTTCTGCGTTCTCCTGCTCATTTAATTTAATATTGACTATAAAGTGTGAGGCAAGCATAGGCATTTAAATATATTACGAGGCTTAATGAACCATAAAATTGACCACAAAAATCGCACAGGAAAAATACTGAAAGATAAGTAAAATAAAAACCTTAAAGTCTTGATAAACCTAACCTACCGCAATGCCGCCACCAAAGGGCCGCCACACAGTGCTGGTACCTGCTGGACGAAACAAATTGCATTTTAATACGACGAAAGCGACAACCACCGAAATGAGCAACAGCAGCGTGAAATGATAGCAAACATTTATGGGTTTTTCTTAAACACCAAACACTTTGTTTTATTATTTCAATTTGGTATATTTTATAGGGTTTTAATATTTCCCGGTTGCGCCTGATTTCCACATTTTATTTGCAAAAATATCCCAAAAAACAACAAAAAAAAAAAGAATGAGAATTTTTACATTTATGCGCCAAACGCCACGCTATAAATTTTTAATGAATATTTCATGAGCTTTTGGTAACTTTGCCGGCCTGCCACGGCTGCCATAATCAACTGCCGCCACGCCAAGGCTACCACACGCGCGCGCTGCACTCATCATTTGAGGTGGTAAAAGGCGCAAACGTCCCACTCCATGGCAATCAGGCGGCGGCTCTGCGACGCGGCGGCAGTTATAATATGCGACACTATCAGCTGCCACATTGCCACAACGCCATGTAACTACGTCACTCGCTGGCTGGCAACAGCGCCAACACCATCAGCGTAAAGGCGGCATAGCGGCAGCACCAGCAGCAAAACAACGCGGCATTGGCTTTTCGACCGCCACTATCAGCATCGTCATCGTCATCGCCATCCCCATCGCCAGCCGCAACCTCTTCATCCGCGTTCGCGTTCGCATTCGCTTTCGCATTGCCGTACGCGCGCGCATACGTGCCCGCAACCGCGCCGTCGACGGCTGTGCCATCGTCATCGTCATCGCCGTCACCTTCGCAATCGCAATCGCAGTTGCTATCGTCCGCCATTCACTGTCATTTGGTCATAATCTGTGCGGCCGATTGCGGCTCTTACATAGCGACACAGAGTCAAAATTGTTTTTGTTTCGTTGTTGTTTTTATTGATACCATTGCTGCTGTGTTATTGTTGTGCGAGCTCATCGTCGTTTTGCTGCGGCATGTCGCATGTAATATCGCATATTTTATGCGTTTCCTCGGCTTTGACTACCGCAACGGTCGCGGTCATGGTGGCGGCGGCAGCGGCGGCGCGGTTGACGCGTCGCCTTTTAGCAGCGCGATTTAATTGAATTGATTATTTTCACTCCTGTGGTGCGATGACGCCTTGTTGTTACTGTGTTGTGTGCTTCTTTCGTTGTTTTGCCTGCACAGAGACCGGTCACCAGTCATCGCGCTCGCCACAGACGCCGCCAAGTGAAGCGCGTCTCGTTTTGGTGATTTTCATTTTTAAACTTTAAATGTCTCCGGGGCATTGATTGTTGTTAAGCGCGAACGCGCAAGTGTTTGTCCGCGAGTAATGAATGTGTGGGCAAAGGGAAAAAATAATAAAATATAACAACAACGAAATATATAGCAACAACTATACTGCGGCAAACGGCTGATGAACGCTGTTGTTTAGCTTGTTGACCGCTGATGATCACTTGACTTGACGGCGCACAGCCGAAACTTTAGTTACCCATATCTCTGTAGCGCTTGCGTGTGGCCCTTCTGTTGAGCTCCATAAAGGAGGCGTTGAAATGACGAAGTGCGTCGACATTTACGCGCAAACCGGCGCGCTGTCCGTCTGCATGTCTGTCCGTTCGCTTTGCGCAGTGAGTGCGTTTTCGGTTTCGATTAACATGAAATCGCGTCTGCCCTGTGCCACATGCACATTTACATTCATACATACATACATAAAAGGTATATTGGCCATTGATGTGACGACAATCAGCATAAAAATAGGCATTAAAGGCACGCGCTCAAATGCTTAAGTATCAGCAGAAGTGTACATCGTTGCAAGTTGCGTGCCAAGTGCAAAACTCACTGTTATTCGCATATTTTAAATGGAATATTTTGACAAATTTATTCATATATTTTTTCTACCTTTTCACGGTCGAAATTTAAATCAGCGATCCAATAATATGGTGTCTTGAAGTATTTCAGTGGACGGAAATGGCAAAGCGTTGAATCTAAAGGTGCGAACTACGGCCAAGGTTCTATTTAATTCATGTCTCATATAGGGCATGCACCTGGAATGTTTGGTCCCTTAAGAGTAAAAGCTGACATCACTGCCGTCCAAACAGTGCGATGGATGGGTCAGGGACCGACGCGAATAAGTCCTTGTGCCATTAATACAGTTTTATATAAATGTCATGAGGACCTATTCGTCTCGGTTCTTGACCCATCCATGGCACTTTTTGGACGGCAGCGATGGAGCGTAAATTAGGTGTGAGATTCATGATAGGAGAGAGACTGCGTCGCCAAGTCCTGGCATTCCGACCGGGTGGATGAACGTCTAGTCACAATCCACATCAATGCGAAGTTCTTCAACATAATGCTACTTTGGGCCCACGCCCCGACAAAAGGGAAGGAGGATGTGATCAAAAATATCTACGCGCTTTGAGCCCACATATGGCACGATGTAAAAATCTTGCTCGGCGGCTTTAACGACAGGATCGGCTTTAGCACAACGGTCGGTAAATTCAGCCTCCATGAATAAACATCCCCAAGTGGGTTGAGACTGAACGACTTCGCCGGACCCTGAAATATGTCTGTTGTCCCCAAACCATATTGATCATGTTGTGATAGACGCAAAACACCTATCCAGTGTTTCAGACGTGCGTAGGCTCCGCTGTCCTAGCATTGATTCGGAACACCATCTTGTTCAACGAACATACGCATTTGCCTCTGTGCAGCAAACAACTCATGTCAACCAACACAAGGCTGATCGATCGGCGTTACGAGTTTTCGAGAGAAAGGTTCTGCGTAAGATTTATGGTACTTTGCGCATTGCGAATACCGCAGTCGTAGGAACGATCAGCTATACGACGACATTGACAAAGTTCAGCGAATTAAGGGACAGTCGCTACTCTGGCTGGGTGATGTCTTCCAAATGGATGAAAATACGTATTTTAATACATACTCGTATAATGGGTTTGATTAACGTAGACTCTTGAAATACGTTATCTAGCATATATTTTGCGACCTCTTCTCCACGTCGTTATTGCAAAAGTTTCAGGTGTTTTGGTACGAGTCTAGCATTGACACGCTTTATACCCAAGGCATTAGCCAAACTGACGTCAAAACGACAATTTTCAAACACTGTTTCTTTAACTTCTTCTTCTTTTTTACTGGCGTAGACACCGCTTACGCGATTATAGCCGAGTCAACAACAGCTCTTTAACTATTTCGATGTTATCGTCATTAACAGTGTTGAGTGGGATGGTCGATGACTTCACGACCCTCACTGAATGCTTTGTCCCACTCAAATATTTGTGTTCGTGATAAAGTAGGATTCCTACAACACTTCTGCAACATTACAATCGATTCTGTGCAACTTTGAAAACCTTGGTTTCATGAAACATGTTGGGTTTTTATTTCAAAAATATTTTATGCAAAGTTATGTTTTCGAACTAAGAACGTTTTGTTTCTTAGAAAAAAACGGAAATGTTGCGCAACATGCCACTTAAGCAACATTTCAAAAGATGTATTTTAAATTCACCAATTCTAATGGTGTGCAACATTCCATTCTAGTTGTTGGTGAGCGCATTAATATTGTAGACATTCTAGAGCCGGAGGTGAATAAAACTAAAGAGAAACCGGCACTGAAATAACAAGAACTCTCAGGTTCCACATGTTGCATAGGGTTTTGTTAAATGTTGTTAGATGTTGCAACAGCCGCTTTAACTTATTTTGCTTCACTTATCGCTTTTGGCTTGGTCGCCCATTCATAACTTCATCGAGTTTTGAGGTGGACGGTTCGTTGTAAGAAGTAACGGAAGGAATTACGAAGAACACATTGTTTACGTCTTAGTTTAGTCCAAACGTCAACATTTCGAGATTGCTGAATCCAACAAACAATAAACAAGGAACAAATAAAAAATAGAAAAGAACTTGAGAGATTACTTTTAGATATCAATATTTTGTTTTGCTTTAATGCATAATTTTTTGTCGATGAAAGAGGAAGAAGAAATGTGCTGAATTTGAGAAGACTATTATATATTCTTTGCACGAAAGTGCTTACGCTTTCTTGTCTGAGCATTATGGGCACAGTTGAAATATTTCTCCTCACCACTCAACAAACGAAATAATTTTAGATGTAATTAAAAGGCAGAAAAATATTATGGTACGTAAGAAGTGTTACGCATTTTGGTAAAGGGTTTTTTTTTTTTTTTTTTTTTTTTTTATTTTGTCATAGAACCCTCTTCCAAATTATATCGTATTTAACTCCTTTAAACGTTCTGGTTACTGAGTCCATTTCGGAAGCATAACAGCCACTAAAGTATACCATATTAATTGCTAGTCTTAAATTAAATCTTTGGAATGGTAGTATCCTCAACAAAACGTACTGTCAATTTACCAGTAATTTTAAAAAATGTATCTCCTTTACTAATGGCGCCACGCAACGTTTCTGCGTTTGACAGAAAGAAAGAAAATAGCGGCACAAAATTGTCGTAAACTTATATTCTAGGGTAACGTACGTTAAGAAATTCATAGCAAGTGACTATTTTTGTTGACATACGACACTTAAGTATCTGCCTTAACTTATCTTACTTACATATGTATAAGTTTATTACTTGTCATTCCTTAGCCTTTAGAATGGCGTTGGAGTCCGTAAGGTAAAGAAGTAAAAAACATTTAATGAAAATTTGGACTTCTCTTCTAAACGTTACTCAAAGATTCGCTGAATTGTAGTGGCGTTATATGTAATAGTAAAATGTGATTGTTTAAAAAGCAAATTCGTCAAAATAATAGGACAAAATAGTCAAAATCTTTGTCGTCCCCCTCAAAGTAATCCCTCTTGGTCCAAATAAACTTGTGCCAACAATTTCTTCAATTTTCAAAACAGTTGTTAAAGTCAATCTCCGGAATAGCCTTTAAGGGGATGTACCAGTGTGACGCATGAAAAATTAGGTGTTTTTCGTGATTTTTTTTTTTAAAGAAAGTACGTGTTTGAACATTTCAAACTTTTTGAACGTAATAAGGTATATTTTCAGCTATATTTTAAGATTTATTTTTACAAAAATGTTTTAAAATAACGGAGTTATGGGCTGTCTTCGGAAGGGCCAAAAAAAGTGCCCCAACTGCTGGCATGATTCCGGCCGAATGAGTAGCTGAAACAAAAAAATTTGAAAAGTTTATTAAACTTGAAGATATTTTCTATACAATGACTTACGATCTTTGAAAACTATCGAAAATTAACAAAATGGCGAAATTTTTAAAAAAAAAAAAAAAAAAAAAAAAAAAAACGTTTTTTTTTGGTAAAAAATTTGTCGTTTTTTAATGCCAAATTGCCAATTTTCATCAAATCAAAAAGATCGTAAATCATTGTATAGCAAAAGTATTAAAAAATACTCAATTTTAATTTTAAGTCAATTGGTCAATTTCTCGTTGAGTTATGATTTCAGCAAATTTTAAAAAATGTCGTTTCGAGAAAAACGCGATTAAAATTTCACTTATATGTATGCACCTCCGAGTGGTCGCTCTTTAGAACGCTGCTATCCAAAAACTAAAAACTATTCAAGATACGACCTTCCCGATTTCACAGGATATTAATGGAGATGTAAGAAGCAAATAAATTTTTTTTTTTGTTTAAGAGTGTCACACTGGAATAGCCCTTTAGTGCGTGTAGCGTGTAACGATTCACGTTTAATACATATCTTCAATTGACTTAAAACGGTTCCCCCGGGAGCGATCGTTTGAGTTTACTGAATAGCCAGGAGTCACAGAGGGCTAAATCCGATGAATACGGTGGTTGCGGCACGATATTGGTTAAAAATTTTGGCGAAAAGCTTTCGAAAACTCAATGCTGTATGCCACGGTACAATATCATGGTGCAAAAGCCAAGAGTTGTCGGCCAATAATTCCAGCCTCCTTTTACGAATAGCTACGCGGAAACAACGCATAACACTCAAATAGTATTCCTTGTTAACATTTTTACTAGTCGGAAGGAAGTGCACCACACTCGTAAGAATAGATCCAAAACTCATTGCCAGTGATAATACGTATCGTGGTAAATTGTCTGATATGAGCTTAAAATATCTTGCTGACCTCATCAAAAAAAAAATTGTATTTACGAAAATGTGATAAAAGTTTGAAACTAATGTCAATTTTAAAAAATCGATATACGGTAATACTCTTGATTATTTAAGCTTTGGAAATATTGAGTCTGTATTGGTTTGCTAATATATGGCCTAACTTGATTATTATTTACTGTTCCAAAATTCCAAGCACGGGTTTGAAAGCTACTGTCCTCGTTCATCGTTTGCAATATATGTCATTAATTTGAAGATAATCTACAGGAGGCATAATTCGTTGACGATCGTTGCCTAGCAGAATCTTTGAGATTAACTTTAGCAGCTATTTCAAAATATTTATAAGCAGTTGGATACATTTACAAGCAAGGAAATTGGATGTCAAACGAATTTAAGCCAAGAGACCTTGAAAGACGATTTTACAAGGCACTGAAATTATGCTTGAACAGTACTATATGAAGTCGTTTTTGTCAATGGCGTCGTATATCTTGTGTATCTCATCGTTCAATCGACTGCTACTCAAAGCACACTAAATCTTCCGCAAACATTTTCTCTCGAACGCTTCTTAGGCCGATTCATCAGATGATGTCATACGTTGAATAATCTTATTTTGCTCTCCTTCAATAAATGTTCAAAGCTTGAACAAAAAAAGAAAAAAACAAATTTTTGACTTCTTCAAATTTCTAATCTAGAACAGCCCCCAAGTCCCTACACATAATACAACTAATTAAATTGCATTGCAATCTCCATTTCTTTCCGCGCATTTTTAAATAAAGCAAATTCACTTTACACAGATATTTCAAAGCGAATTTTTAAGCAACACGCTCGACTCATCACTGCATAAATTCGCTGTCAGAGTTAACGGAGATATTTAAAAGATATAACAGCATGTAACTCAACGCGGAAGCAAAAGTCGATCGCGACACACTCAAATATTTTCATTTACCACCGACGCCGCTTGCAGACGTGGCAACTCAAATCTGAATTAAAAGTGAGCTAAGAAGACAAAAGTAAATAAATTTTAAAACGTGCTTAGAATTTCAATATTCATAACAAGAAGCCAACAACAAAAACACAACTACACAATCAAACAAATGACTCAGCCAACAAGGAAGCATAATCAGAGATTGCGGGCGTGTATGTGTGTGTGGCACGTCGAGGGTAGCACAACGTCAGCTTGAAGTTGCGGCAATCTGACCGTCATGGCATGACATAAATAAATTTGAATTTATAAATAAACACTTTGGATATTTGCAAATATAAACAAAGCGCGCAAGAGACACCGGCAGACTTGAAGACTGAGAGCCCGGCAGACCGAGCGGCAGTTAACAGCAACGAAGCTTATACGTAGATATATAGAACGCAGGTGTCTCACTGTCTTCTAAGCGCTGCGTAAAAATTCAAATCAACCATCTGATTGCGTAGCATTGACTGTCGACCGCCATCGCTGTCATTCATTCAATCATTCCGCGGCTGGTGTGTCTTCCTTGTTGGTGTCAGCTTAAATCAAATCTCCAGCGCAGATATGACAAACGCTGCTCAAACGCTGCTCAAACGCTTCTCACACATAAATACCCAGGAATTGCTTTAGATTTTTATACATATTCACAACGCTGTGGCCACTCACCGCGGCTCACTTGTTGACGACAAATCTCTCACAAACATGCCCGTACTTTACTCGTGAATTCTACTCTCATTGTTGTTCGTGTTGGTTGTCAGCAACATTTTTGATGTCAAATTCGACAATTGATCGACTCTTCTTCCTCTTGCTCTCTTTGTCATTCAACAGTCGCTTTTACCACAGCTCAGAGTGTCTGCCACATCGCCGCTCGACTTGCCCCAGCAAATTAAGCAAATCTCGGCAATGGAATCATTAATCAATTTTGAATAAGTAGCGGTTTATTTCCGTAGTCTGCAAAAACACGCCCGTTTACTTACATACAACGGCAACTAAATGCCGGCAATAACCACCTGTTGCTTAGTGAATCAATAAATGGTTGAAAAAGATTGCCAATAAATTGGAAAATGAAATGTGCCACTTGAGAAAACAAACTTATCTACAGTTAAGGTAATTACTTTCTTGGTTTGGGCAACGCTCATTTTATTGGCTATGGCCCACCTGTGCACACTTTGTGGCAGGAAACAATTTGTGGCGTATAAAGTGGTTCTGTTACACCTCAAATATGGTTTGCTTCATGGTTTGCGAGCAAGAAAAGTGAATGATACGGCAATTGAGTTAGTTGCATGAGTGTCGTTATTGTTGTATTGCCGTTAAACGAGAGTTTATTGCGGCGTATATTAAATGACGATTTTTCTGGTTAGATTAGATTAGGTTAAGCGGCAAAAATAATAAAGTACATACTCTCAATGGAGCATTTAAGAAGCATTACCAAATTCGCCTTCACTAATTAGCACTAAACTAACTTACATAATTTAATTTGGTTAAATTTATATACTTTTCTCGTCAACAGAAAACTTATATAAGGTCTAGTACGGGGCTCTTGAAAAAACGCGATTCTGCGATATTTATAAAGCTCCGTTACTACCCAATTCCACGGATTTTCATAATCCTTTGGAATTCTGCTGAAATTTAGTTCACAATATTGCATTCCCTCCCGGAAAGCCGTGGGCTAGATGTACAATGTCACAGAGTTAAGTATACTATATAGAGATGGCTTCGAACTATATAATCGAGTGAGAGGTTGTGTCTTTTCAGCAGAATTAGATACCACCATCGCTTTCCAACTCTGCCTTCTAAGCGAAGAACACAACAATTAAAGAAAGCCTTCTGTTTCTGACAGAGATAATGCTTACATTATTATTATATATATGCATACGAGGTTTGTTCAAAATGAATCGCGAATTTTGTATTTCTTAAGAAAGTGTTTATGCATTCATAAATAACTATTTTATCTCCTTCAAAGTTATCAACCACAGATATATTGCCCTTCTGCCAGCATTTTTTGAACCCTCAAAGCAATTAAAAATTCTTTCTTGTGATCATGTTTAGTTCGTCTTTCGACGCAGTTTCTATCTCCTTATTCATAGCATTGCGTCGTCGTTTCATGGGCCTCTTTTGATAACAAAAATCAATAGGGAGCAGGCTGTGGCAGTATTAATATGTCGTTTTTGGCCAAATATTCGCCACATACAAGCAACGAATCCGGGTGTTTCTGGCGGATTGTTTCCCCTAAACTGCGCATAACTCGCCGTACGACTCCGTGGAAAGAACTAATGATGCACGAGGCCCTTGCAATCGGAAAAACCCTTTAGCAAAACCCTCACATTAGACATAACTTGGCGAACTTGACGCTCATGTGGCAGCTTCCATTGGGTTGATTCTCATAATCATTAATCCATGACTCGTTACGAGCTATGACCCTCTGAAACCGATATCGGTCGTCGCGGACCGACAGCTCCTGGTCTAAAGTGAGTCTAAAGTGAACATCTTCGACAATTTGCTTTATGGAGCTTGTTGATCTTCGACTTAAAAATTATCATAATGGACAAAACCAAAATTGCGTGTAATTGTCTGCAACAGTATTAGGGGACGTAAGGAAGGACTAAATTCGGGTGTATCCTAACATTTTATCCCTTTGGAGACGCACGGGCGGACACACAGCCACTCGGAATTCAGTTTGTTATTTTATTTTGTACAGATATTATTCCATCAGTGTAAAGCTTTCTCGGCGAAAAACTGCAACAAGTAAGTTTCATACACTTCTCTTGAAGCCAATGTTCCTCCATTAAGAGAGTTCTGCATTGACCGAAACAAATGGAAGTCCGATTAAGCTAGGTCAGGGCTATGTGGTGGATGCATAAAAACAGCCCAGCCAAGCCCTCCCAGTTTTTGCCAAGTCATCAGAGATGTGTGTGATCTAGCGTTGTCCTGATGGAAGACGAAGCCCTTTCTGTTGATCAATTCTATATGGTATGACACAACGTAATTTATAGCACTGGACTTATACGACTGCAACGACATCTATTGACAAAATACGAAAAGACTACCTAATATATTTATAAAACTTATTATATAACTAGATTAGGTTTAGGTAGCAAAAGCAACCGTTAGTTGAACAACAATATTATACTCTGCAGCAACATGTTGCAAGATTATAACAAACGGGTCATGTAGGAATAGAAGGAAATAAAGAGGAGGTCGAGCTGGTCCGCCGAGATGCAGCTGGGAACACAATTCCTCTAAGCTCCCCACGTAATTCAACTCCTTCAAGGGTTGTTTAAAGAAGTGAACTTCAGTGGATGACCTCTGCTCTTGGAGCATAAGCAACACAGGGCATACAACAAAGATACTTTTAGATAGAGGTATTGGTAGATAGACCATAAAATCCGATTTCTGGGCAAAAGGGAGCTCATCAACATTGTACTCTTATGTTACCACCTCCAGAAAGGGAAAAGTGGATTCGCATTCGCGACTAGGCTGTCACTGTTGACAGTCATAACTTAGAAGTCGTAGATAACTTCGTCTATCTTGGAATCAGCAACCGGAACAACAACGTCAGCCTTGAAATCAAACACAGAATATCTCTTGCCAACAGGTGCTACTTTGGACTGAGTAGGTAATAAAGAAATAGTGTCCTCCGTCAGCGAACAAAGACTAAAATCTACAAGTCACTCTTCATCCCCGTCCTGCTGTATGGACGATGACAAGGTGTAACGGGTTTTCGAAAGAAAGGTTCTGCGGAAGATTTATGGTCCTTTGCGCGTTGGCCACGGTGAATATCGCATTCGAAGGAACAACGACATTGATATAATTCAGCGAATTAAAAGACAGCGGCTACGCTGGCTAGATCATGCCGTCTGAATGGACGAAAACACTCCAGCTCTAAAAGTATTCGACGCAGTACCAGCCGGGGGAAGCATAGAAAGTGGAAGACCTCCACTCCTTTGGGAAAACCAAGTGGAGAAGGGCCTAGCTTCGCTTGGAATCTTGAATTGGCGCCACCTTATGAAGGGATGAAACGACTGGCGCGCTGTTGTTAACTCGGCTATAACCGCGTAAGCGGTTTCTACGCCAGTAAAGAAGAAGATGAAAAATCCAGAGGAATCTAGGGCATACACGGAGAATGATAAGACCTTGGAACATTATCTATGCGAATGCCCATCCTTCAGCCGAAGAAGGGACATATTCTACGACTCCCAATACTCCAACTTTGGAGGCTTTGAGCAGGCAGAGTGGAACAGAATTAGGTTACATACCAAATCCGGTGAGTTGCCCGGGAGCACAATGAGCCTAATATTGGCCTAAGTGTTATGTCTGCGATCCACTTATGCGTCACGTTTTCTACCAACCAACCATATATTATTAATTATTATGGTTCTGTCTACAACTGTCGCTCCTAGAAACAATTAGGCATAAACATAATACGATAGATCGGGAATTTCCATTAAGCGCGATTGCATTGCCTAATATTTTATTTTGGAATATTGTTAGTTTTGTTGGTGTACAAAAGAAGTTCGATTTTGTGATAAAGGGCCACATAAATTCCAGTTCATTTAGTTTTCTCGCAAAATATGAGGTTTAGTTCTCACACAACTAATCGATATCATTGAAATTAATTACTCCAAAATATATTCAGTTAATCGTTAGTTAATATCTGTGACTTTAGTATGTTTAATTAATGTTTTGTAATAAAATTGGAAACGCAACTTCCTCACATTCACCAATAATTTACATATTATCTGTTATATAACTCTTAAAATTGGCTTTCGTACTTTAATTTCCGGTCGTTAAGAACACATTTTCGCATTAGACACAAACGAAGATTGCGACCAATAAATTGAGAGTGATATGACAGTCATGCCAATGTGTATAAATTTGTGTGTATGGATATACTAGATATATGTATGTATATAAGTGTACATGTGAACATATGCGACCAATCATGCTAAGTTACTTAAGTAAGCTAGTTTAGTTGATCAATCGCTTGCTTGCTGAGCAACGCATGGGACATCCGGGCTATTTTCTCTAGCAATTTAAATATCAAATCGATATGTAAATTGTCGTAATTTGCACAGGCAGGCAAGCAAAAGAACAGACGACAAATCTATGGGAATAAAACATATATGGACATGCACACACATATTTACATATATAAATCATACACATAGTATCTGCGCAGCTTATGGTGAAGCATTGACCATTAAACGGGCCACCTAATTCCGCAGAGTTGAATATATTTATATGTGCATGTAGGTAGGTATGTTTGCATACACAATCCTCAGGAGCAACGACACCAGCAATGTCGTTGCAATTATTTAAATAACGTTTAGCAAGTGTGTCTGTCCGCATGCGCATGTGTGTGCTTCGATTTCATTTTCCACTTATGCTCCACATGCGTGTGCATTTTATTTTATCTACTTTACAAGCTAAACTTTTGCACTTTTCATTTTTGCCACACTCGTTATCTCCATTTTCTATTTTCTTTCAACTTTATTGCTGTCATATTGACGGATCAACTATTGAAGCGTTTGATTGACTCACTGACTGACTGCGTGCTCGAATGCCTAGCTAAATGGCTGCTTGTGGTTTTTCGCTGCCACAGTGCTCGGTATTGCTACTTGAGCACACGAATACTTAACGCCAGATAAGCGCATTCAAATAAATGCTTATAAACGCACAGGTGCACATGCGTATTAGTGCATTGTTTATGTGTGAGTGCAAATGTGTGCGTGCATTTGTTTGAGGTTCAATTGCCGTTTCGTGGTGGCATTCAAGTGATCCATGTTTGTGGTTGGCGAAAAAAAGGTAGTATGGGGGAAAAAAGTCGGTGCTCCACTTGCCAGCGAATTAATTTCCAGTTTATTGACGCGCTAAAAGGCAAAGCACAACAAAAATGGTTGCAATCGATTACATAAGTAAGTGAAGTCAAATCGACGTGAGCACATATATCTGTAATTTCGTGCCTACGATCGACGATAAATACTTTTTTTCCACAATTTACAATACACACTACTTTGAGTTAAAAATAAAGAATTTCTTGTAAATTAAAGCATGTTAATTTATTCTACAAAATCTATGTCAATCATGGCCCCAATAAAATGGTGCCAACAATTTCTTCAGTTCCCAAAACAGTTGTTAAAGTCAATTTCCCGAATCGCCTTCAATGCGTGTAGCGATTCACATATAATGTCTTCAATTGACTCAAAACGGTTCCCCCGTAGCAGTCGTTTGAGTTTGCTGAAGAGCCAAAAGTCACACGGAGCTAAATCAGGTGAAGATGGTGGTTGCGGCTTGATTTTGGTTGAAAATTTGGCGAAAAACTTTCGAAAAATCAATGTAGTATGTCACGGTGCTGTTTTTCGAAAAAAATTAGGGATTTTGAAATGAATTGTGTTTTCACTTTTCTTAGACCCAAATGATCTTACAAATGGTTTTCACTGATCCTTCAGATATTCCAGTGATGCCAGTAAGATCTCTAGGCGTCCTGGACATGATTCGTCGTCAACGCGTTCTCGACCCTCTTTGAATAATCTAACCAAAAGCACTTGCTCCGGGCAAACAATTATCACTAAAGGCCATTTCCAACATTCTGAACGTTTCGGCATCTGACATTTTATTCGACACACAAATTTTAATGGAACTTCTTTGTTCAATACTTTTGCTCATCGTAAAAATCGCCGAAAGCTTTATGTACCGCAGAAAAACAAGCCTAAAGTAAACACTAATGACTATTTTGAAGTGACATTTGACACAGATGTAACTGACAATCATATCCAATCAACCCAGAAATTATTTCCTGAAAATGACTTATCCTTCGGAGCATAATCCTGTTAATATTCGATACAGTTCCATGAGTTTTTTTGTGCTCTATTATTTATGTAAAAAATATAATATATTAATATAAAATATCTGGTAGCGATATCTCCAATTATGTAGATGTCTCTTAAATATCATATAAATTAATTAAAATTAAATATTATATAAATAAAGTTAATAATAATTATTACCAGGATCTCTTAATAGATATGTCTTACATATCACAACATTATAATTATCATATGTCTTGTTATATCATCTAATATTGCTACTTGATAGTTCCAGAAAGCCTAAAACGTAAGGAGAAGTTAGGTTAGGTTAAAATGTGTATTCCAAGATAGTTCTCACTTGGATAGCTTATGGTCGCTTGTACGTTATAGACTCACAAATCGACTAATAAGCCGATCACAAATTTATTGAGGCTAATGTCTGTCCCGGCTGTCTCTAGATTCGCCGAATGTATGACTTGGAAGTGTTTCAACCTCAGTAATGCAGTATTCCACCTTAAATTCTTCAATGCAAATACATATAACAATTCGCCTCCGACTACATTTCCAGTCTTGCAGCATGAATGTATATCAGAAAATATGCATAAAGAACTCCTACGAATGCGGGAAGATGAATTTTACTAAAGGAAGATAGTTCAATAAATCTCTAATCTCTCTACTCTAGACCACAAAGATCTCTCAGTCGCGTAGAAGCGACTGTAGGAACCTCTTCAGGGACCTAATTAAAGAAAGAGAGAGTTTCAGCGTACACAGTACACCGATGAGAGACGCTCTTCGCTCACGTTTAAGTAATAAATTATGAAGCCAATAACAATAAAAACATATTTGACAGACAGAGAGACAACACTCAAGACTGAAACTTTATTCCATAGTAAATAGAGTAAATCTTCAGTTTTTTGGGATATAAAAAAAGGATCCAAGATTACTAAAAAAAAAATTTAAAAATCCTTTACTCAACACATTGGGGACCGACTGATAACTTCTTACTTCTTACAAGTTCTGGTATGTCCACGTGATTTTTTATAGAGTAATCGAAAACATTCTCTAACCTTTACTAACTATAAGTAATGCATTGTGAATACCACAACCTTTCTGAATGATATCTTTCTTCGCAAAACGCAGCGCACATTCCAAACGACACAATACCGCCCTCAAACTGTTGCAAGAAAATGTCAATGCAAATGTACTCGTTTCTGAATAGCTCATTGCCTCGTCAGCAAACATTTCTTGAATTGTTCTCTTGACACTTGTTCCAGCTACTTTGGCTGGCAACGCTTTTGTGATTGCTGAAGTTTTATGGCACCGAGGCGTCTGCACAAATTGAGCGAAAGTGGCGTTGCTTATACATACTTGTCATCGATTAGCCTGAAAACGCAATAGTGAGAGATAAGGATTATGAGGTGGTATATCCATATATATGTATTTTGCACCGTTAGAGTTATATAAGAGGTTATATGTAGATATTCTGGCTCTTAAGTGCAAGTGCTGCTTTGTTACGGCAAACACTTACGTATAAAGCGTGAAAAACTGGCTAACACAATAGTTCTTGAGCTGGTAAATGCACACTTCAGCGTGCCATTATATTGTTTTCGATATATGCATATAAAGGGTGATCCAGTTCGAGATTTAAGATCTCGACGTAAAATACTAACGTCAGCCCGTGTACACTCTCAGCTACGGCTGCTACAGATTTTCACGGTATTTTGGACATAGTCTATTCGGCCGAGTATTATACAATAGTGAATGTGGGTCTCAAAATGGGTAATGGTGTTGCGAATAGTTTGCTCGGTAGGCCGATTTTGTTGACCATAAGTTGATAGCATGACACGACTTACACGTGATCTCTCTGTCTGGAACACCCGATCCTTAGAAACTCACTGGTTATTGTATCGAAAGTTTCGCATCTAAACTTGAAAAGGATTGTTCTGCTACGGCTTATTTAGAAACACTTTATTGGGAATCTTCCTACATATAAAACATCTTTAAGGCAATACTTACGCTTCAACACATACCTTAGAGAACTTTAACAAGAACTCTCAAAGGTCGATTCGACAGAAGTTCGGTCGGCCTAAGTTTTCTATTTGTAACACAATTACTGGCGCTAATTGGGTAATTTTTTCTTTGTTGTGATAACTATTTTTTATTGTTTTCTTTGAAAACCTATTATTCAATTGATTTCGAGAAATATTGCTGAGTGAATAGTACTTGACTGTAAAAAATTTCCGAGGAAGTATATCCAAATTTCGTACGTATCCTACAAACAGACATTCAAGGTGACCATTTACTGGTACTTGAAGCTCTTAAAACACTCTTCTTACAGTGTTCCAGGTAAGAAGAGTGATCTGAAGTTATAAGAGCTGTACCTCAGAAATTAAACCAGATTTGACATCATCAGTGCCCATACAACCTAACCTAAAGTAATCAACCCCTGGAAAATTGTCGAAAATATCAGACAGCACGGCCGGATTCTTAAAGGAGCTTCCGAAGATACTTTCTGGACGTTAAACCTACAGGCGTTAGCATACTCCAAGAGTATCGTTAACAGCGTACCAAATACAATCATAAAAGCATTTTAGAAATAATTGTCTATGGATCACTCAGTAATATTCGAAACGTTTTCAATTCCGTTATTCCAAAAATTAACCATTATGCTATTTATTTTTTTTTTTATTTCAGCACGCAGATAGCAAACGTAAGCAAATACGAACGAGTTTTCTATCAAATTTCACAGACTTTTTTATATATATTTTTTTAAATACAACTTATTTTCACAAAAATATAAGCATTTGTGTATAATTTGTATTGATCAACAAATCTTATGTGATTGAACGTTGGAAAATTTCATAATAATTATTTTTACAAAAATTTATTCAGCAAGAAAATTGAACTTGAGCTTCGACCATGAGGCAAAGCAGTTCCTCGCATAAACGCGGCTATTTTCATCTATCGGATGAGAAGTTTGTTAGAAGAAAACCGAAAAAGAAGGAATCCCATTCAGAGCTGCAAACATATCAATTCAAACCTTATACCGTTTGCATGGAACCAGCGGAATTCCGAGTACACGAACTGCCGATCGAGTTTAAAGTCACGCCCGATACGCTGCTCAATTTGGCCGCGAAGGTAGTGGACGCGTTGCCACTGCCGAAAATTTATGACTGGACGAATGCGGATTGCTGTAAGTGGATGCGGGAATATGGTTATCCAGAATATCAGGTGTGGTAAATATTCAAAAAATGTCTTTACAAAAATCATGTGAACTCTACTTTTAGAACACTTTACGTGTAAATCTAATAACGGGACGTAAGTTATTGCTACTGGACGCGCAAGCTCTGGTGGCGATAAATATAAAAATCTTCAGTCACATTCAACACATTGCCGCTGGCATTCGAGAGCTATTTTGCTTCGAGATGACGAAGTTTCTGCGCAGCATCTCGCTACCACCACAATACTACTATGAAATGTACAAATTATTCAAGGTCAAAACCGGTTACTGTTACGACATTACGCGACGTACTGAGCTCTGGCGTCAACTGCAAATGTTGCGCAAAAATGAACAGCCTGCAACGCACTGGGACTTACTCGAACGCTGGCTGCAGCTCAAACCGGCTACTGTAGAGCTAATAGGTGGTGTACGTCGTCGAAATCTTTATCGCTGTGCAGTGGCTTGTCAAGAAACAGCGGACTCGGCATCATCTGTAAATGATTTTTGCAAGTGTGATTCGATTTGCACGTGTGAATGGGCTGAAATTAGTTACAAGAAACCGACAGTGTTAACGGTATTGCGTGCGCATCGTGTTTCAGCGATTGACAATAGTAAGAGCACATGCAAGACCTGTCTGCCGCCCTGTACATGTCACTGGCCGAGCAGGTATTTCAAATCCAATGATCTGCTGCAATGCTTGAAGCGAAACTTCCCGGTTAAATATGGTGCTGATGTCAGAACAAGATCAACTTATGGTACGAATGCTTATAGGGCGAGTTTTGCAAGTTATAGTAGTAACAACACTGCAGTGCGTTTGCTCACTCTTTAAGTGGGACTTATAATAACAAAGAAATTATGATGAAATAAATGTCCATACTCGTTTTGTCAGTGTAATTTCTTTAAATTTTTGAAATGCGACTTTTCACTAAACAAAAATTCTGTTTGATGAGTATATATTCTTCCAAGAAAGAATGGACGAATTATTTTCTTCCGGTTTACAAAAAAAAACGAGGCAAATTCGGCGTCAGAAAATCAATAAATACCTTTATCTTCCTTGTAAGCTCCTAGGAGGTTAGCCTATTTAGGAAGGCATCATATCGGCAAGCTGTAGTTAGGAACATCTTTCAAAGTCTAAATTGGCTTCAGAAAATCAGTAAATACCCAAATCATCCTTCTAAACTCGTAGGAGGTGAGCTTAGTTAGAAAGTCGAGGTCTTTGAGAAGCCTTTGGTAGTATTCATTATATTCGTCTTAGAATGAGTACACTTTTTTCTAATTATCTAGCAGAATGTGTAAGAAGATTTATCCGTTTGTCCAGTTCGAAACGTACCCTCAACTAAAATAAAACACTGCAGATACCATCCTCCCCCAAACTAAAACTTTAAATAAAAACTCCCAACACTGTGTACGTTTGAAATTGGCAACAGAACTTTCAAATTTGAAAATCAAAAGTCATAATATAAAACTAGTTACTTTTATTATTTATATTAAGATTTACACACACATTTTTTATTGCAATTTTTACTTGGCAAAGTAAAAGCTTAACGGGATGCGTGAGATCTTTGCGAGTGCGGACGAAAAATTCGTTAAGGAACAACACAGTGGGCACAATCAGAACAACCCACTAAGGATCTACAAATTCAGGTCGAGTGAGTTTTTGCGTATCGAAAAGGGGTTTGATAAGAACGCGTTGCCGATAGTCTTCAAAGTTTCACCAGACAGTCTTCTCAATCTCTGCATAAAGCTCATAGATACATTGCCCTTGCCGTCGGTTTATAAGTGGACGACGCTGGATGTCTGCAAATGGATACGCAAATATGGTTACCCTCAGTATATGGTAAGCCCGAAATTGTTTCATCATAGTTTTTATACAGTTTTTGCTATCGATCCGTTTGCAGAACACATTTCATGTCAATCTCATAACCGGTCAGAAACTATTGTTACTCGATGCTCAAGCGCTGAGCGCCATGAATATTAAAAATTTCGCAGATATTAAGCATATCGCTTACGGTATACGGGGACTCTTCTATTACGAAATGACCAAGTACATACGCAGCATTTCACTACCGCCTGAGTACTATTACGAATTGTATAAATTATTTGAGACGAAAAGTGGACGAAAATATCAGGATATACGCCGTTCGGATCTCTGGCGTCGCATGCAATTGCTACGCGAGAATAGTCCAAATTATTCGCACTGGGATCTGCTCGAACGTTGGCTGGCACGCAAACGCGAACATACCGAACTCTTTGGTGGCGTCAAGCGTTATCGTCTCTACAAATGCTTGCCGGAAAAACCAGCGACATCGGAACAAATTCTGCCGGCGAATCCTTGTTATTGTATGCCACCGTGTTCCTGCTTTTGGACTCAGGATCGGCATTTGCAAGCGCCGACGGTATTCTCATTACTCGCACCGGTTCGGAAGGCAGACCCTACTGTTACGAAAGAACGTTGCCGAAACTGTGCCCCGCCGTGCACGTGTCATTGGCCTTCACATTTCTATAAATTTGACATATTATTGTCATGTCTGAGGGAGAATTTGCCAAATAAATACGGTGAACGGGAAGTGGCACGTCGAAGACAATCCAGAACACTATTTAATTCATCGTTTATGGAATGATAGCCGAGGACTCTCGACGATTCCACTCATAACATATTTATGCGCACACATAAGTACCTATGTAAAAGAGCAGATGTTAACGATGCCATGATATGTAAAAATATACAATAAATGTAAAACAAAGTTAGAAAACGTCAGGTTTGTTTTAATCTAATTAGCGAAAGAAGGGAGCAAATTTTAATTAAACTTCTCAACAAAGTTTTTGGTAAAGTGGGGCATAGTCTGGTGATAGACTTAACCACTTATTTTTATTGTATTTGACACCTGAAAGCCTTTCCTAAAATAGTATTTAATCATAGTGATGGTCCTGAAAGTCTGTCCAGACATACATAGATCGTATATTGGTGCCAAAAAATACACTCTCCGATATAGAAAAACACTATCGCTGCAGCTTTTATCATTGATATGTATTATGTATACTAAATCTGAAATACATAGTATCCGGGCAATAGTTCGCATCCAACGAAAGGCATTTTGCTAGTTCTTCCTGGTCCCTTTGTTTTGTCTTTGTCTTGATTTTGATCGGTCAGTTTGAATTTCATTCACTTACTTTAGAAGACCGACCTGGGAAATATTGTCCTCTGTACCAAATTTCGGGAAGACATTTTGTTAAAAAAAAAGATTATGCTAACGATTTCCCAGTCCTCGAAACATTTTTCGTGTGCAATTTTTGGAATGGCCTTCAGCTCCTTCAACGAGTTTTGTTTCATCTCTTTGATCGACTGAAAACGGATTCAAATCCGATGGTTGTTGAGTTCTTTGCATTTCAAACTCATAAAACCACGTCTCATCCACAGTTATAATGCTCTCCATAAATGTGTGATCGGAATTCGCACGATCAAGCATGTCCAACGAGAACTGTTTACGGTAATCTTTTTGAAAAAAAAAAATCGGCTTTGTCGGGCGAGTCAAGCAAGAACGCATTTTATACACAAAAAATCTATCAAAATCATTGGAACGGATTTGCGAGAGATGTGGAGCTCTCTTGCCATCTCTCTTACACTTTCCTGACAATTTTCATATCCTTAATTTTTTTTAATATTTTCATCAGTCAAACAGGTCGAAAATCGTTCAGTACGGGGCATGTTTTCAAAACTCTCTCGAACGTTTTTGAAGTCTTTTGTACCACTCGTCGGCTTGTGTTTTGATAAAAATGAATCACCGTAAGCCTTTTTCAACATTCGCAGAATTGTTGCACACGAAATTGGGTTATAAATATAAAATTTTAGACAATTCTTCGTTCGATATTTTTATCCATTGTAAAAATTGAAACACACTACTGAGGTGTACCGACTTAAGCAGCTGCTTAAACAAACTGGTCCTACCGTCTTAGCCAAATAAATTTTTTTTAAATATCATTTACTCGGGAAATTTAACTACAACTTCCGGGTGCTTTTTGGTATGGCCTGTTTGACAGCTGTCACATGATTTATACACTGTTCGGTTTGCCCTTTTTATTGAACAGATTTACTTCAGAAAAACGTTTGCAAATCGTGGAAATTGACTACCAAAATAATAGTTCGGTTTGTGTCCAAGAGTTCGAGCAACCATTGTTTCGTTTCGCATCACGTTTACTCTAGTGCATCCTCAGAGACGCCGTACGGTCCGCACCGAAGACGGTTGCTGCGTGTATCGAAGTAGACATTAATGAGTCCATCCGATATCGCGCGCAACAAACAAAAATTATGGAAGATTCTTGGGAAGGAATAAAAGTCCAACTCGTGCAAGAATTGAATTCGAACACAAGAAAATTTTGTTAATCGATGTCAATTTTTGGTTAAATGAGTACGCATTATCTCGCGTCGTGCTCCTCCAAGATCGTCTGATCTAACACAGCTGGACTATTTTTGGTGGGACTATGTGAAGTCTTCGCGCAGATAAGTCTAGTTATTGCCCACCTAACCATCAATGGCAACCGTTATGTCGAAATTGAAACTTCGATGAGCAGATAATTTCACGCTTTAGGCGGTCAATTGGCTACCAAAATCGTGTGATATCACACCGTTAGACATTTTCCTGTGGAGATATGCAAAGTCTAAGGTCTACGCGGACAATCCCGCTGCGTTTCAGGACTTGGAGCAAAACATCATGCGTATCATTCGCCACTTAGGAACCGAAATGCTTGAACAAAGTCATCGAAAATTGGACTCAACCGCTGGAACCTCTGAGACGTGTCCGCGGCCAAGACTTAAAAGAGATAATCTTCAAAAAATAAATGCGAAATAATGTTATTTCGAATGATAAAAAACATTCCGCATTAAACCTGAAGTTTTAATGATTTTTCTTTAAAAATGTAGAGAACATCGAAGTATATCAACATTTGTAAACTAGTGGCTTCTTTGCAGAAAATATTTTATATTAAAATTTTTAAATAACTTTTAAGCGGATACCTGTACGGGATTGCTTGAAAGTGTGAGTAAAAATTTTTCACTGCAATAAAAGTAGTTTTTACCGTTAAAAATGTTTGGAGGCCCATGTTGAGTGCATAAGAAATGTTAGTAGCCACAAAATATTTAATTTCCCGTTAAACATTAATGAGCTTAAATTGTATTTAAATTCAAATGCGTGAGAGTTTAATGTAATCCAGTTAATTGCAGCAGCTCTGAATGCAGAAAAGTCTAAAAAACGAGAATTTTTTCAGCATTTTTTTTATTACACTTTGCGGCATTTTCAGCTTAGCATTGCAGGCGCTTTTTATTTGCAGCTCATTTTGCTGAATTGCAAGCACTCGCGCTTAAGAGCACACACATGTAAATATGTGTGTAGATATGTATGTGTGTGGTCTCTTAACATGTAGTGCTCGCAATTAAATCAGCGATTCACCTAGAACCCTATATACCCAGAAAATCAAACAGCTGCAACAACAATACAAACAATGGCAGCACATGCACCTGTTCTCACAAATAAACAATGAAATGCAAATCGCGAAATGAGTGCAAAACCTTACCACAACAACAAACGGCGACTTAACAAATAAAAAATAACAAAAACAAAAGCAAATGCTTCGATGACTTGCGGTTAATAGCGGGGAAAACAGAAAGTTGCACAAAACTACTAGTTCGCATGCTACTTGTATTTGTTGTTTGTATTGTTGTTGTTGTTGCCACTGTTATAGTGTATAGTAGTTGTTGTCGACAATTAATTTATAGATGTTTAATGCTCGCTGAGTGGCGCTGCCTGAGCGACGGCGGTTGCTTTTCAAAAATTTTGCTGGCTACTCGTTAGCCACAAAACCTTTGCAAACAACAATAACAACTAAAATCGAGTGGAAAAACAAACCAACATGCTTTTGCAATAATCTGCCAACTGCCTTACACACACACATACACATACATACACTTATGCACGTGTAAAACTGTATTTACAAACAAACAAATGGATATGCCGCCTTGCTTCAGCCGCTACACACCTGTGAGTGCAAATATACATATGTGTGAGTGCGCTCCTATGCGCTATTAAGTGCACTCCAAAAACTGACCCATTTCCTTCACACGCACAAATGCACTCACTTACACCCACACACACGCAAAAAAAAATTGTGCTTCTGTTTTCAACGCCGCCAAAACTAACTGCTAACAGTGGCTAAGGCGTGACCTACACGTTGCAAGTGAACAAATAGGAATTATTTTGACCACTTGGTTCAGGGTTGCTTGGGAACCTCAAACCTTATTTTTTAAAAAATATTGACTAGTCAGTACTGTCTTTAGGAGCATCCTTGCCGAGATACAAAAATAAATTGGATAAAGTGGGCTAAACTGTATTCTATTTGGAGCTTGAATCCCAGCAAGGCGATGAAGCTTTGTCAATCAAATCGTACGAAATGCGTACTTCAGACTTATCACCTCTGATGGCAGGGCGGCGGTACTAGTCTTGAGTTTCCTCTCCGTGCGTTCAAGGCTGCTTAAGGACCACGTTAAAAATGTCATCGACCACTTTGTGATAAGGCTATTATGTCCTATCCTCGATCGTGAGCGATCTTTTGAGCTCTTTGCCTTCAGTCTAATTGTGCGGCTTCTGACAGGCCATTGATATATCGGCGTCCACACTGTAAGGTTGCTAATCTTACTGAATGCCAGCAAAGAAGAAGCGCTGGAAAAACCTCAACACTTCCTTCTTGATTGTCAGGGGTTTGCGCGATCAAGTTTTAAATACTTGAAAGCTCTCACTTTCCCCCAAGTACGATCCTTGGATTAACTACAGAATCAAACCTAAATTACTCAACGCGAGTCCTCTTTCAACCTCTAGTACTATTCAAGAGATTTTATGCAGATCATAAAGTGGAGTAAAAGATTTGTTTGAGTTTCAATTATGCCAGTATCCAGCTATTTAGTGTTTATAAAAGTTAATTAAACTTAATACCATAGGAATAAGAGAGCAGGAAGAGAGTACAACTGCTCGCATACGCCGATCACATTGATATCATTGACCATAACAGATATGGGTCTGGTAGTGAACGAGGAAAAGACGAAATATCTCCCGTTATCAAACAAACAGTCGTCGCACTCGCGATTTGACTCCCAGGTCACTGTTGATAATTTCGAAGTCGTAGATAATTTCGTCTATCTTGGAACCAGCATTAACACCAACAACGACGTCAGCTTCGAGATTCAACGCAGAAAAACTCTTGCCAATATGTGCTGCCTCGGACTGTGTAGGCAATTTAGAAGTGAAGTCCTCCCTCTAAGAACAAAGACCAAAATCTATAGGTCCTTCATTAGTCCTAGGTCATGTCGTCCGAATGGATGAAAACACTCCAGCTCTGAGAGTACTCGACGCAGTACCCACCGTTTGAAGCAGAGATAGAGGAAGACCTCGACTCCTCGACTTGGAATGACAAAATGGAGCCAAGCAGTGAAAAGGAAGAACGACTGACGGGCTCTGATTCGGCTATACCCGCGTAAGCAGTGTGTACGCGAATAAAGAAGAAGAAAAAGGATTTTAAGAGACAGGAAATGAATATTTAATGCGATTTGGCGGAATATTATCATATATAACACTACGACTTTACTGGTTGATAGAAATGTAACTGTTTCAAATGCCTTTCAGAAAAAAATTTCAACTTCTAATAGTCCTTGAGCGAATATTTCATAACTTGTACTTTGAGCTCTTAATTTCTTATTCGATTATAATCCCTAGACCCAAGCTTATCAAAACTTTTTCATTGTGTTGTACTTGTATTTTAGAGGCATTGGGAAAGTTTCGGAAATCTGGTATTATGACTTCTACTATGATATATGATATCCTGGAACGCTAACAAGTCTGCGACAAAGGGGGTAATTAAGTTTTGAAGCTCTAATTAGGCTTAAAATACATATATAGTATTCTTCGAAATTTCGTTGAAAATACTAACTCCTACTTTCGCAAATTCTTCACATTTAGTTCGTTAATTGGTCATCATTGCCACACTGCTGTTATATTTCTTCCCACAACCATCGTTAAAAACCGATTTATAGTGAACTACACAACTCATTTGTGCAGTTTGTTCCGCCCTCATGAAACTGTTATTCAACCCACTTTATTTACCAACCGACTGGTGAATGCACTGACACTTCGTCTGTAGGGTGGTGAACTACTGCATTTGAGTGAGTATGTAACTGTATTGACCGTTTGGAGAAGTGGGTCATTCAACTTTAACAAATTAGCCAGCATTTTCATGCTACAATAATTACTTAAATTGGCTAGCCAACGCTTGTTGCGAGTTCGCCATATATACATATGGTATATGGTGAACACCGTTTTTATAGAAGCTTATGCCGCAACACTTGAATTTGTACCTATGAGTATGTAGGTCACAAATGAATTAAATTCAATATTCCTCTAACGAATATAAAAAAGTAGTTTGCTTTAAAAAACTTTAGGGCATCACATTTTCGACTTGCGAATCTTAAGCAAATGGCATAATTGTGACACATTTTTTGGCCAAAAACAAAACAAGGATCATCGTCAGATTAAACTCCCTATGGCTTTTTTCAGAGTGTATTTAAACCTTTAGAAGTCATCGCCTGAAGATTCGGGGAAATTGCATCTTGACGGCTGGAGTGGTCGTCTTGCTGTCACGTGATTTTCGGCATTTGTTGCCGATGAGATAAAAGCATGCCTCAAGACTTCGACGTTGTGGCCTAAGTTAGGGCGGTTACAGCTAAATACTAGCATGAGAGTCCAGCTCCTCAATAATCAGGAGTTCGAACTCTTGTCGAGTCGGCGAAGGCAGCATGCCGGCCCAATCTTTGACAGCCTATTTAGCATGCTATGAGGCTATGAGGTGTTGCTGAGTTTATAAGAAAACCTGGCTAACGAGAAGTGACTGTGTCAAAGAACTATCAGGGCGTCAAAAACGTATTGTAAGAAAAAAAAAATTAATAAAATATTATTAGAACAAGTTCCAGGTGGAGGGGAGGGCCGATATCTCAATAGACACAGTTATGACAACTGTCGATGCAGGATATGAGTTCTTAACTTCTCTCGACCTGTCATGGGTACCCTCCAACAAGTTGGAACTCAAAGTTGGTGTGCCTGTCAGACAGTTGCGTAACCTGAAAGCGTCCAAGCTGCGAAACGGCACTAGGTTACGTATTACAGAGCTGAGACGTCATTTGGTCCAGGCCACTATTCTTTCTGGAAGGCTCAAAAGAGAGTCTGGGTATTTTTACCTAGAATCTCCATAATACCCACTAACTTAACCTTTCCATTCATCAAATTTTTGAAATTGAACTTTCCGATGCTCAAATTTAAATTAATTTTGCTTCTGAAAAAGCGAACAGTCATTATTTTTACTGTTAATACATACATTTTTTCCTCCAATGAACCGCTGGGCAAAACTAGTCAATGCATAAAATTTCTTTTTATAGTAAAAGAAACAAAAAAAAACTAATAGACTTAAAACGTGTACACTCTTGTGCAACATGTTGCAAGAGTACAAAATATTACGACAATACATCACAACGCATAATCGCGCCGTTAAATGTGGCGTTAATGGCAACAAACTACAAACATAATTCTCGGACACAATGCCAGCGGCCAACGTTATCATCTATCTTTCTACAATTACTATACAAAAGGACCTGAGAGAGGATAAATAAACAATAATCAGCAAAGCGTAGACATATTTCATGCAGCACGTAGCGTAAATAAACGCAGACAGAGCGAGGAGAACGATCCACAGCCAAGCGCTATAAAAAATGGCTTAGCACGGCATGGCATGCCATAAGACAAATACAAATAAAAAACGGACGCATTAATTCCGATTGCTGTGACCACAAAAACACAAGAGCACAAGAAATCCGGTAGGTGGTAGAGAATAATAAAAAAAATGCGTCAAAGTGTAGAAATATGAGGAGCCGACGTCAGTTTAACTGATAAAAATGCAAATTGTCACAGCAAAGCTATGATTTAGCACATAATGCTCTCTAAACAGGACGAGCCGTTAAGCTCCACTATTAAATTGTTGGCTCATAAATTATAACGGTGTAAAAGTAACACTTCCAACGCTGCGCAAAGATTATGTCATGCTGGAGTGACCCAATATCGTTCAGCGATTCGAACGCTGGTTGGGTGACATACAATAAAATGTGATTTATGCCGTTAGTTTTGTGGTTAAGTGAATTGTAGAGCGGAATATTGTCAAAAACAATCACACTTCGGCAACTACTATAAATGTGGTCAGATGAAAATGCAATAAATATTTATAAAGTTATTTGATAGATGCTTTTGTTTCGAACTCTTGTGAGTGGTTTAGTATTACAGTAATAATTTTTAAAAGTTTAAAATTAATTATTCTTACTTCCACTTGATAAAATGAAAACTGTAATAAATGATCTGATAAATGTCTTGAAAGGGTAAGCCTTATCTACTTATGATAACTTTTTTTAAGATAATCCACTTCCTCTTTTTCTTCTTCTTTACTGGCGTAAGCACCACTTACTCGGTTATAACCGAGTTAACAGCAGCGTATCATCGATTAACAACAGTACTCCACTTAAATACTTTTAATCTATTCGGATATCTGAAAGCACTTCTTCACTTTAGTGGGCCTTTGGTATTTTTGTAATCGCGGTATGTAATAATTATTTTGAGAGTATGAGGTGTCTCTGTTCTCTGATGAAGCACTTGAAAAGGAACCGGGATCTCAGGAAACTAAGAATGATGTTTGAAGACTACAACCAACAAACCCCAAAACAAATTCTTATAATTTTTATCATAGCCACAAATCTATGATCTTTAGGTATATAACTTTAGATATATAAGGTCTGTCGCAAGAGAAACAGGACTGTTAAAAAAATAACAAAAAATTAATATTTTTCAAAAGTTATATTTTTTTATTCAAAGTAGTTTCCTTGTGCTTCGATGCAGCGTTTAGCCCGGTCACTTAGCATTTTAAATGAGTGTTTAAGGTCATTTTTCGGAATGCTCTTGAGAATATCGGTCGTCGCCTTTTGGATAGCTGAAATGTCCGGAAACCAGTGTCCTTTCATGGGCAAATGAAGTTTTCCAAATAGGTAAAAATCACAGGGTGCCAGATCAGGTGAGTAGGTGAGCGATTAATGGTTTATATGGAGTTTTTTGTCAAAAAATCAGTGACAAGCGTCGACCGATGACACGGTACATTATCGTGCAATAGGCGCCAGGACCCTGCCTCACAGTATTGTGGTCGAGCAAGACGAATGAGTGACAAAAGACGCTTCAAAACACCAAGGTAAAACACAGCATTAATCGTTTGGCCAGGTTGGACGAACTCTCGTTTTCAATACCCTCGGAATCGTCAAAACAAATCAGCATTGTCTTCGACGACTTTTTTTCAGTGACCCCTGATCGTCACAGAGGTCCTCACGACCTTCTTGGAATCGCTTGAACCACTCACGCACATTACTACGGGATAAGCACTGATTACCATATACTTCTTTCATCACTTGAAATGTTTCAGTTAACGTTTTCCCAAGTTTAAAACAAAATTTAAATTTCGACAAGAGATCAAACTTTTTATTTCATATACCCACCAATAGGTGGCGCCACCAGAAACAGTTATATTTAAAAAGTCATGTTTCTTTTGCGACAGACCTTGTATAACTAAAAGATCTAAATATTATATTATTTTCCTGTTAAAATTATCTGATTTTAAATATGTAGACACTGTTTTTTTCGTTAACTTGTTGACTTTGTGTAGGAAATTTCATATTGCCACTTTCCAAGGCATTCTCATTGGCAATTAACTAGGACAGTCGTTTAAGAATAAGATTTTTCAACCAGCCAAATCAGTCCCAAGGGCACATAACAAAGTGATCCCTTGGTGCCAGGTTGGAATATACATAAAAACATCCAAATCAAACAACCGAAGCTTCTGGTGAGTCACTATGGATATGTGTATCTCCTAGTGGAAACAGTCGTCCGCTTCTGAATGATTGCTGTTTTCTGCCGATACAATTGTTAACTATACAGGTCAATCATTCGGAAATCATTAAGTTTGGTTGCAATTCAGCAGCGATTACAGATTATTATTCGGTCTATAATGTACAATGTTTAGCGCCAAGGCAATAGTAACAGTGCCTTTATTGGGTAGTCGAAAAAGTCTTTTCGTATTTCGAATCAAATTTCTACTTATTTTTTTTTTGTATTTATAATGAACTTTACCGAAACAAATGATAGCCCGATGGTACAAAGTCAAAACTGTATAGTGTTTGCATCGAAACTTCCCAGCCGAGCTCTTCCAGTTTTTGCCGAGTCATCAAAAATGTGACCTTTCTTTTCATCAGGTTGCTTGTTTTAATTTCATCGGTTGTTGGCAGTAAAATGTAAAATCAATCTTTCAACCAGGCTGGAGCAGCTCATAGTGGATGATTCCTTACTAATCCCACCAAACACTCAGCATAGCCTTTCGAGGCGGTAATCCCGACTTTGCGACCATTTGTTGAGCTTCTACACGCTTGGATCGCATTTGATCCACTTTTCGTCTCCTGTTACCATTCACTTCTGAAATCCGATTTAATATCGTTTCAACAAAGAATCGCAAATGTTACTTCGGGGCATTAAATTTTCCCAGAATATTTTTGTGGTACCCAAACATAGAGCGTCTTTTTGTAGCTAGTGTTTTTAAAATGCTTCAAACTCGTTTGGTGATGAATGCTAAATGTTTCTTATCGATTATGTGACGGTGCTGGTCAATCTTTTCCATAATTTCATCGAGTTATCCAACGATAGGTCGACCAAAAGCGAGGTGCATCTTCCACATTAAAATTTCCAGAACGGAACAGCATCGTCTCCGTAAACTTCACAAATTTCATTAGTGTTGCGTGCCATTCTTCCTTTTTTTATACAAAAATTTCAAAATATTGCGAATTTCTTCAATATTTTCACTCATTTTTGAACAGCTGTACCTTAGATTCAACTTTCCCGAATTTGTTGGAAAAAACTATAGATATATGATACATAACTTGGAGAGCATAAACACCGGCCAACATATATGATGGTGCATCCATTACAATTAGTAGAACTTTGTTTTTATTTTTGGAAATTTGTATATAAAACACTTTTTTTCTCAAACATTTTTATTTGTATTAAAAAAAAATCCCGCAGTTATATTTGTATGTAAGTCTATTCATGTTCAATTTCTTTGATGGTTTAAGTGGCGGGCACTTTTGAAAAATTAAAAAATAAAAATAATAATAATAAAAAAATTAAAATAACAGTAATAAATAATGAATTCAGTCGTTTTACATATATTTTTGCCACTGCATGTGCTCAATTCTGTTAAATAGCAGCGACAACGTCGAATTCCTTACTTTGATTCTATCGGCTCTGTTAGCCGCCAAATCGAACATCATACAGAATTCAATTTGCACCTTCTCTATACTTTACATTCTCTGGCCTGGCGCGCTTTTCAGAATCAATCGCAAACAACGGCCAAGGCGCTATGGCGGTTTTGTTTAATTTTTGAATTTTTTAATTCGTAATATCTTTTGAATGGAAAGTCCAATTTAAAAATTATTTTATAGGTAATTAAATGGTCTTGACCATAAAATAATTTATTTGGATAAGGATTAATAAAAACACTAAATGGCATGGTTTGAATTTGGTTAGCATTTAGACTCATTTTTCTACTCCTTCGGTTACATAGTTCAAATTTTACCAAGGATCCCTAATTTTTTTCAAAATGAAGTGTAGCCTATGTCAAATTGGAAGGATGTAGGATTCCATTGGTGAAAGAATCTTTTAAATCGGCTAAGTACTTTTTGAGCCTATTTATTACAAACATACAAAAATAGGTACAAATATTTCCTCTTTATAATATTAGTATAGATTTGCATTGAAATTGATCGAAATAGATAGCATACCAATTAGATATATCATAAATTGTGGAATTAGTTCACTTACATGCAGATAGATGAACTGATAGACAGCTGCCTTTTATATATATAGTATGTATGTATATTTTATAATACACCCTCTTCAGGGTACACAAATCGTAAAAAAACCTGACTATGCAAATCTTCATACGCTTACAACAACCAATATGCGCACAAATCCATCATTTTAAAACCATAGAACTTAGCTTTTAAAAAGAAAAGCTTTTTTCGAACAGGAACACACCTTAAAAAGCTTGCAACAATAAATGCATAACGACATAACAGCTATAAAAATGTTGCAAACAAATAAAAGTTGGCACAATTTAGCCAAAGGGCAGCTTACGTACACCCACCGTTGGCAGTGAATTTAGGGAAGACACATTTACCTTTCCAACGTGTAGCCAATTTGCTTTCACTTGCCACAAAACGGTAATTCAAAGTTGTTGTTTTTTCTGGCATAGCGTTGCCAGCAGCTTTGGCTCAGCTTTAACGCCACTTTGTCAAAGAGTCATAAATTTGTGACACCTTAAGCAAGCATGCCCCGGCATAGCACGTTGCACAAACCCACCAAGTGTATGCGCGGACACGTGTTACACATATTTTTTGTGCCTGTATATATATAAATATATATATATGCATATGTGTGTGTGTGCACTATGCAATGGGGATAGAATTATTCAGCGCACTCACCTGCCAAACTCACCCTGTATACTTGTATATAATGCATATATACCTTTTAGTGTATTTATGATTTTACGTCGGGTTTGGGTATCTCTCGGCCACGATTTGTGCCAGAAATGTCGTAAAACAGTTTTACGACTTACGCATTGCACTCACTTTATGAATATGCCTCTAGGAGTGAAGGTAAAAACTTACACTGTTACGCAATAAACAAATCCACATATCCACATATACAAGCATAATGATATATAAATACAATGTATGTGTGTTTATGAGCGTCCCATGAACTTTATAAATTTAACAACCGAATTTTACATGTGCAACAATGTTGTTGACATACCAAAAGTATCTTTGGAAATATGTGGGCTTCATTATAAACGCTCATCAAAGAATTAAAGTAGCTCAGATGAATTACAATGCCAGGTAACTGTACCGCTGGAAGCTGCTGAATCTTTACAATTAATAATTTGTTTGTTTGTTTGATTACTAAGTAATTTGCTACATGAAAAAATCATCATAAGCCTAATCTCAGTTGAAGTAATATCAAGTTTTCGAATTCTAGAGGTTCCAACTCGAGAGACGTTAAAACTTATCTCATATATGGTGTGAGAAAGCTTTATATGAGCCGCGCACCGCCCACTTTTCGTTGAAATCACAAATTATATCTCGGAAGCCGTCCGACCGATTTCGACTAAATTTAGTTAGTAACAATCACCTTTTATTTCTATATCACCTGCGAAATCGGTGGAGGTCTTCCTCTGGCTGGTACTGCGTCGTACCTTCTCAGAGCTATAGTGTGTTCATCCATTCAGACGACAGAACCTAGCCAGCTTAGCCTCTGTCTTTTAATTCGCTGAACTATGTGAGTGTCATCGTACATCTCATTCAGCTCATCGTTCCATCAATATTCGCCGTGATCAATGCCCAAAGGACCATAAACCTTCCATAGAACTTTTCTCTCAAAAACTCGTGATGTCTTCTCACCAGATGTTGTCATCGTCCATGCCTCTGCACCATATAACAGGACGGGTGACTTATAGAATTAGGTTTTTGTTCGTCGAAAGAGGACTTTGCTTATCAATTGCCTACTCAGTCCAAAGGAGCAACTGTTGGCAAGAGTTATTCTGCGTTAGATTTCGAGGATGGCATTGTTATTGCTGTTAATACTGGTTCCAAGATAAAGGAAATGTTCTACGACTTCGAAGTTATGACTGTCAACAGTGACCTGGGCGCCAACCCGCGAGAGCGACGACTGTTTGTTGGATGGGAGGAGATATTTCGTCTTGTCGTCATTCACCACCAGCTGAACACTATTATAGGTGATGCTATCTTCAATTTTTAGTTTTGTGGCTCGAATTATTTTTTCCAAGAATAGATTGGAGAAGTCGCAAAAAAGGGGGCTGTCTTATCTGAAACCTTGAAGTTCCTTCTTCCCTTTTTTTGGACTGGGCAGAGCACGTTTAAATTCCAAACGTCGGGCATGCTTTCGTCTGACCATATTATACAAAAGGAAGAAGAAGTTGATGCATGCTGTATATCAGTTCTTCGCCGCCGTATTTGAATAGCTTGGCCGGGTCAATACTACACCTAACTAAAATGTTCGGTTGCACCTGAACTTTGCCCTGCCTCACCTGTTAGCTCATACAATACAAATGATTATAGAGCGAAACAAGCCAAATCTTTGAAATAGTCTATAATGACAATTCAACCACAAATGCCGCATTATAAGCTTCATTATAACCCTTTGACATTTAAAAACGCGTTTACTTTATTTTAACAATCAGCCTAATTGTAGGCAAGGCTTTTTATTTCAGCGCTTCTTTGCACACCAAAACATATAGCTTAATGGTGACTATACTGATTCTTAGAGAAGTCTGTTTCATTCTAATTCGCCTACTAAATTCATGAGAATATTCTATTAAATTTTCCATACAACTTTTGCACCTCAATGAGCCTACTTAATTTCGCAATGCCACTCGCTGGCAAAAACACTTGTAGAACAATCGAACAACAAACAACAGCTGTTGCAACATTTTAACGAGACGAATATTTCGCTTTTATTGAAAATGTGCTGAAACAGTATACTTTTTCGATTGAATTTGCAAAACTCAAAAATGCGACGACCCGCACACAAGATAACACTTGACACGCGGGTGCCACATACACACACATATACATATTTCAGTTTGCAGGCCTATTTACCCTCTATATAAATGCTACATAAGCCATGACACATATACATATATGTGTATTAGTTGTTGTCAAGTGCTCGTGGCTGTATACTTATATACCTATATTACTATATGTATTTGGGTATGGTGTGTGCGGCAACATGTGCGGCAGCGCACAGCAGTCGGGTGTCATCATTCACACGTCACATGTGGTGTCATTTTTGTGGCCCATAAAATTCTAAACGCTTTGACATGACACTTTAAAATTGCACACGTTGCAAGTGTTGAAAACGAGCCGCCGTCAGCGATGGTTATATCGGTTTGGTTGTTATGCTCCACATAAGTATTTCATATGACATTTGCTATAGTGACAATAAATGTACTGATGAATGTACCTATATATTTTACATATTCCCTAACATTCACTAGAAATGCCAACTTGTGTAGGAAACATATTCACTCCGCATATAGAGGACGAAGTAGTCACATTCGGCACTAAAGTGGACTTTAAGTAATGAAGGCTATTCGAGATTCTTATCTTAACTTCAGCTAAGACGAGGTAATTTTTTTGTTTCAAGACAAACAGATCTTCAAATATTGTTTGGTACAAATTTTAACTTTATGATGGACATAAATACTTAAATGTTTTCGAAATCCGTGGGTCATTTGCAGCCAATACCAATTTTCCATACATCTGCCTCAGCTGGGATGACATAAAGCGTCTTCAGCGAATTGCTTTCAATGGATACAATGAACCTACGGAGCGTTCCTCGAAGCATCGTTTGATCTGCGTGATTCACGGTTTGCATCATCTTGAATTTTGACCGACTTTGTTGTTGCCTTTTTGGTTGCGGCTCATTTTTGGAGCGCCGTTCGCTAGATTTTTGAACATTTGATGAATGTAAAATCTTTAACTATCATCTATTCTACGGCTCGACGTCATTTTGGGCAAAAGACTCATGTTGTCGTGGTTGTTGTACCGGTTACTTCTTGAAGTAATTTGGAAATATGCTACCAGGTTGCCAATATATGGCCGGATAAAAATCCAGTCCGTTCCGGTAATGTAACTCTGACTGTTCTTGATACGAGTCTAGCATGGATTTTTTTCAATTCGGTTTTTTTTCGCGGTTTTGGTTCGCGATTTTAACGGAGCAATTCAAATCAAATCTAACAGACAGTATATCGTTCGACAATTTCGTTGGTATATTGGTTCGGGCATTGGGTTAGCTCAGCCGACATTACATCGGCCGCCGCCGCTTTGTTGTTCTACAGACGGGTAATTGCTATTCGAACTTCTTCATGGTCGGGCAATGGAACGTCTGCTGCATCGTCATCGATTGCAAGCAGCGTGTGATAGCTCCTCTTAAAATAGGTGTGCTTGTAATGAATATTTTGTTTTTGTTTGGGGTATTATAGTGTTATTTATATTTATTCATATTAGCTTTTTGTTTGACAATAAGTAAACCAGTTCCGCTATAAATCGAACCAGTCACTTACAAATGAAAAACTTCTACTACAGCATACCACATGCTCGCTGAAAATATATGTAATAGAGTCAAGTAAATGTAAATATGTGTGCCTGGGGTCAAATCATGGCATTCTGGTGAATCGACGGCGCACTGCACGCCTAAAATGTTCAAATATCATGCCATTAAATCGTTTGAAAGAGAAAATCAAACACACATACACAGGCACACAGGCATAAAATACAAATAAACTCAACTACACTCACAAAGCTTGCTTACCGTTATTTGTGGGTATACGTGACTTCCAATTTGTCAACTCTTTTCATAGATTTTCGATATGTCACTACACTAACAGTCAACAACAAACCCAAAAGTGCGAAAGTCTGTGTGCGTTTTTACCGTTAAACCTCAATTATCAGCAAAAACTGGTAGCCCTTCGAAATTCAGCAGCACCGGCACTCGAGCCGTCTGTTCGTCGTCTACTCATTATGGAAATTCTAGTTGGTTTCATTTGTTGCAAATTATGTCGTTGGCTTGCGCTTGCCCTCCCACCACTCCCCACTCAGCACTCACTAGTCACTCTACAATGATTTAAAGTGCTATTCGAAGCGTTATAAATTTGCTCGATTTTATTTTTATTCTCCACAATGACTTCATACTATTCAACTCTATTTTACTATTTTAGCTTCGATTGAATTCGATTCTTTTCAATTTTGGATTTGCGTTGCAGCAACTGCTGTATATGTGCTTACATATATAGATTATTTTAAAGAGCAAGCTTATTGTATTTTTACACTAAAAATAAAAAATTCTTTAAGTTGTTTGGTTGTTGAAAAGACATCGTTAAGTCGAGGAGAATTTATCTAGTTTTCCAACAGTCGGTTGGCAAGGTCATGGCGTCTGTACTTTGGCTTTCGCACAGAATAATTTTTGTTCACAATCTTGAAAAAGCGAGGACCGTCATCAGAAACCATTTAAATAATGCGTTAAACGGTTTGAGAAACGAAATCGCCCAAAAATAGCCGCATTTGCGAATCAAAAAAAAAAAAAACGATAAAAAAAATGTTTGAATTGGGCTTTGAACTGCTTCCTCATCCACCGTATTCTCCAGTTGTGGCCTCAGTGACTATCTTCTGTTCTAAGATCTCAAGAAAATGCTTGCGCTGTAAAGAAATTTTCGTCGAATGAAGAGGTAAACGCCGAAACTAAGGCCTTTTTTGAAGCGTGTATTGAAGAGAAAAATTACACAAAACGAAACGATGGGGACCAAGTTTAAAAAATATTTCGAGAACTTCTTCTGCACTGACTTCAGTGTCATGATGCGTGTGCAGCAACGGCGGGTTGATCAATCTATCTTTCAGCATGTTCGTCCGCAGCCATATTTTTATGCGACGAAGTGTCAAAAAAGAGCATTCCGAGTTCACATTCGCCTCCGAAAATGTGCAGAATATGCGAAGAAAACTATGAATTATGGGTTATTGGTCTACATAGCAGTTCTTCAACGTTTCCAATGCAGTAGTCGGTAACTTGTTGCCTTATGACTTTTGTTTCTGCCCCCAATGGTACAACCAGTGACCAAGTTTACCTTTGAGCTTCACTCGTCTCAAGACGTTGTCCTTATCCAGAAAGCCTTCGAGTTTACGCACTAAGCAGTCAGTAAGATTTTCCATTCCGTTTGAGATTTTCCACTCAGTTGAAAGCCCTCCAATGCTTCTCTAGAAAAGCGCGTATCTGTCATGCCTTTGCCACATCTATTGATTCTTTATGAAGAATCTGTGCGAATTGGTTAGAGATAGAATAACAGTATCGTTGTTGTTCTTGTTACTTTATATTTTTTCAGAGTAGTAAAATTATTAATAACCCATTTAGCCCTTGGAGTGGTGGAAATGTCCCCCAATATAGGAAGATTCGAAGAATGTAACTTTCCGAATTTGATTGAAATCGGCTGATAATGTTCCAATATATGGGATTGTAATTAAAAACTGGAGGTTACAATCTCATTTCTTCTGCGATGACTTGTGCCAAATCGCAGTTTTTTTATCTTATCTTAGTACTTAGTATGAATTTGTCCTCCCTTTTTTGGAAAGGAACACGTTAACCAAGTTTCATAAATTTTTACTCAAGTTATCGCATGCACTGAGGAACAGACAGTTACTGAGAATTTAAGTCGTCTTGTCAGCCTGATTATTTGTGCATATAACTGTATTATTTTTAGGCGATACAAATAACCGTTAGGTGAACAAAACTTTTCTACTTTCTGCAATATGTTGCGGGAGTATAAATTTTTGGTTAAATTTATATCATACTTTAGTAGCTACAGATTAAATACATATAAAAACTTTATTTATAATATACACAACCAAATTATCTAAAAATTAATGTGTGACCTCATTAAAGTAGAAAACGTAAACAAAATATAACTTCTCCACAAGAATTCAATGGTTACTCATACGCACCGTCCTACTACTAAAAATATCTGTCAAACTACCATTTTACAAGTAAGTGTACTTATTATATCGTAAACCATACTTAACGCTTACATAACTAAAATGAAGCCAACCCTCATTCATACATACATACATGCATGTGTATGCATATGTATCTTCATAACACTTTGCTCAAGTTTGTTGTCTGTTAATCGCTGCACTAATAAGCCATTTACACCTCATATCAAATGCAAATCGCTTCGTGTATAAAGGTTTTTTTATTGTCTTACTTTTCACGATTAAAAGATCTAGTCGTCAATTTGCATATCAACTCTGCGGCGTTGGAGTTGTGAGTACTGTGTTGAGAGGAAGACGAGGAAAAAGTAGTGGAAGTTTCAGGTTTTAATGTCGCAACTTTTTACATTTTGCGCGTTATGTTTCCTAATCGGATTATGATTACGTGACTACGTGGGTATACATACATATGTCTGTATATATGCTCTTTTGATAGGAAGTGGAAGGACATTCGATGAAGGGAGTACATTTTATTAAGTTTATAGTTTGGAATGTTTGAGGAATGAGTACATCGTCACTTAAAATGCAAAATAATGTAACATCGCTTTTCATAAGTTGACTGGAAAAATGATATAATGGAATCCACTCACATTGAAAAAAGATTAGAGTTTTGGTTATAAAATGTTTATATAATGGTTACATCTGACGGCGGAAACTGAAAATTTAATGCTACATATACATATGTAGTGAAACGTAAGCAATAAAAAACTTAATTTTAATTTATTTTATGTTAATGTTCTTTTGCATTTTAGGTGACGATATGCAACTTGAAGGTTTTAAATATAGTTCTGTGTTATGAAAAAAACTAGGATGACCGTATGAACTTCAAAATTTTCAAACAATTCAGTTTTTGTCACAAATATAACTTATTTATATCACTTTAACTTCAAATCCACCAAGCATTTCTTTAATTTACACATTTTGTTTTAAATTTTCCAAAACGACTGAATGCATGCGCCGATAAAACCTCAAAAAATTGAAAATTTATGACAAGCCACAAAGCCAAAAATCGAAGCATTTGTAAAATGTTATTTCACTTAAAGAAAATAAGCTGTGCGGAAAGCACTCGCTTGCACTCTATTGACCTCTATCGAGCGTCGCAGCAGCACATGCCAGCTTATTATCAGCGGCAACCATGCGCCGTCTAAGAGGCACACACACATACGAACACTGCTGGGACACATAGGTAGACACACCAGTGAAATGTTTTGCTTGCACTCGACTGTTGCGGTTCGAGTAGTTTCATTGTGACCATTTCACATTTGCGGTTGAATATAGAGAAGGAGAAAAGTCCCCGAAAAATACAGTGAAAAATGCTAAATTGAGCGTGTATAAGCATATGTGTATGGGAAAGAACTTGTATTGGACTAGCCAAAAGTGAAGAGGTAGTGTAGGTATATATGAAGGCTGAAGGCAACTTGCCATAGAGGTACTCGTATGACTTGTGGCTTTCATGCATATTGAACCGCATTTATACACACACACAAGCATACACATATAGAACTGAAATGAAGCATGACAGTATTTTGGAACTGCGCCAAGCGAAAATTATCAGCAGTAAAGTATAAAACCAAAAGTCGAGAACGCTGAGGAAAACATGCGAATTCCCAAAAAGAGTGTAAGTTTTCGCGCAATCTTGGCTTCCCATTTCAATAATTTAAAATCGGAATATTCGCTTATTTCTGCAAAATTGTGGATACAATGAAAAGTATAGTAGTACTCAAGCATTTTAATTGCTTAAACATTCGACATGTGTTAATATTACTCATACGACCTGACGAACCGTAAATATGCAGAAGGAGTAAATAGTAAGTAAGCGATTTAAAATACTTTCTGTTGTACCAAATATAATATAAGAATATCATGCAAGACTAATCAACCAGTTAGAATTTATAAAAAAATAAATTTTTTTAATTTATTTTCTTAATATATAGTACATATTTAAGAATCTCCTTCCTCTTTGCTGGCGTAGACACCTCTTACGCTATTATAGTCGTGCATTACCCTTGTCGGCCAGCTTGTCAAGCTCTTCATGCTCACTCCATCATCGGTCTTTCTCTTCTTCTGTCTGCAAATACGTCTCGCTTCCCTCTTCAACTCGCAGTATCTATCCTAGTGTTGTGGTCGATCGTAAGGTTGCGAGGTAGGCAGTTTATTTTCTCTCCGCTGCGACACGGCACTCCTCCTCGTACCAGCTGCTCTTTTGCATTTTCCGAAAACCAATGGTTTGGATGCAGCTTTACATAAGGAGCTTAAAATGTGAACCCATAGTTCGCCTATACCGAGTTGCTCTCAAAGGACAGGAGTACAAGTCGAATCGAAAATCGTTCGTCGAACCTTCGAATAAACGTCAATGGCTATCGTTCCATGATAACCGACTATTTGATGCCCGATGGAGCTCATGATCTCGGCTGTATTTAGTTTCAAAAAGTCGCCAGATATAAGTAGGTTCAAATGTGCACTTAAACCTGTAAATATGTAATCGTATACCGACTCACTGCACCGTAACCATACACAAATGTACATTTGCAAAAGTCAAAGTCGAACGCGACAATTTGGTTTTGATTTCTGATTGCAGTCTGTTGCTTTCACCGATATCCTGTTGTCTTATTGACTGGTTGTGGTCGAAGGCAACCAGCCAATAGCTGTGAGAGCAAACAAGTAATGCGCTCATTTACATTCATTCGGATTCAGTAAGTGTGTGCTGAAATGTTTCCCTTGCTTTGTGTTGCATTTCGGTGCATGCTTGTGTTTGTTTGGTGACTCACCACTTGAGTATCGCAAATCAATCGAACACTATCAAAACAATTTTCAAGTACAAAATTTGACATTACGAAATGTTTGCAAAGGACAAAACGCAATTGATTGATGGATTGATTGATAAGTGGACAGACTGGTGGTTTATCGGAAATTGCATGGAAATGACTGGACACATGTTAAATGTTAAGTACGTTAGTTTATATCCTTATTCAATTACATGTAAATACCTTCATGTTAACAAATCCAAAAGTTCAAAGTAACTATTTGAAAAAAGCACTCGAGCTATTAATAAATCATCGCTGAACAAAATTTGGCTAAAAAGCGTTGGATCTTTTGGAACTTTTCAAATGCCCATAGAGCGAAGCAATTTTGAGTGAGAAGGTTGAGCAACTTTAGTTTTAGCACAAGCTGTATTTTGTACGCTTCCAATTTAAGACCTCGAGGAAAATGCGTCAAGTTGTTGCATTCGTCAGTCCGAGTCGACAATGATTATTATCTAAGGCTGCATTACAATCTCCGAGCTTGTTGTTCAGATCTTACCACTTACCCATCTTACACAAAACCCCTTAAACCTCATAGTTCGCTCATAGACAGCGTTTTAAATTCATCACATACATATTTAAAAGCTCATTGAATTAATAGCTTTCAGGGGGTATTCTAGTCTACATATTTAAAAAATTTTTTTTTTATATTTTCAAAGTTTAACTATTCAAGAATATGTGTACAAGAGGATTTTTCAAAATTCAAATTATTTTCGGAGATATAGGCATTTTTCTGACCCGGCATCCAAACTGGTTCAGCCGGAACTAATCGAACAAAAAACATTAGCGAAACTTTAAACGCGTTTTTCTCAAAACTGACTTTTTCGGAACGATACCCACGATTTCTCAGGTTCTACTGGACCAATTTACTTGAAAGTTTTATAGAGTCTTCTTTATAAGCTTGTCTATGGTCCATCCCCAAATTTTTATTTTTATTATTTTAAAAAATTCGAAATAGCCAGGAAAATCGATCCAATAAAACTATTTTTTTCAATCGCCATTTTGTGAAAAAATTGTTTCCCCCCCAGATTAATAATTTTTTTTCTTTTTGGTTTCAGATAACTAGGAGGGCTGATATCATGGGTATGGTCACGTGGAAATTTTTAGAGACCCCCCACTTCGTCAGCTCATAATTTTTGAAATTTTTTACTTTTTTTAGTTTTTAATTTTTTTCTCTACTCTTCTAAAATTAATAAATAACTATTAAAAAAATGAATAGTAAAAATATTAATTGCCTTTTTTTACGACACTTTAAAAATTACCTGAAATTCATGCTTCTAGACTAGAGTACCCCCTTCAGTGAGATTCCTCTTGTCTCAATTGCAAAAGTTTCAACGGACATAAAGTGCTAAGGCTGTTTAAAAAACGCGAGGTCACATTATATTGACACTTTCTTCTCGATAACCTCGTTTTCACTACACTGCGGTTAGAGTCTCTTGGATTTCGACGCCATATATGACAGTGTCTTGTGTCAAAGATAGAAGTGCTTTTTTTATCATAAAGCCTTGCTTTGCTTCAAGTGTCCAATTCAGATCCCCTGATCACCTTCCCGCATGTTTGCAATAACATATGTCTCAACGTATATGTTTATCTCGATCCCAACACACTTGTGCCAACGTTCTTACCAATCTTCATAATAGTTATTAAAGGCAATTTCCGCAATAGCCTTCAAAGAGCGCAGCGATTAACGTTGAATGTCTTCAATTCACTCAAAACAGTTTCCACGGAGCGGTCGTTTGAGTTTGCTGAATAGCCAGAAGTCACATGAAGCTAAATCAGGCGAATACGGTGATTGTGGCACCATATTGGTTGAACATTTTGAAAAAAACTCACAAAGAATCAACACAGTGTGGGACGGTGCACTATCGCTGTACAAAACCGAAGAGTTGTCGACCGGAAATTCCAGTCTATTTTTACGAATAGCTTCACGCAAATGACGCATGACTCACAAATAGTGTTACCTGTTTACAGTTTGGTCTGTCGGAAAGAATTTGGAGTGCAACACACCTTAATGTACAAAGACAACTGTCAATATAACCATGGTTTTTGAAGTGCTTTAACGTCATTCAAAATCAGTTCTTTTTCCGGAAACTATTGATGCTTTGCGCAAACTGATATTAAAGGATCATCATGAAACCTATCGAGTGATTGAGGCAACTAGAGAAATAAGTGGAACCATAACAAATTCAATGTTGCATAAACATTTGACTGTAAAAAAATTGTTCAGGTTGGTTTCCATAAATTTTGTCAATCGGCCCAAAAAGACACGTGTAGATTGGTGGAGAGAAATGTTAACAAAATATAGCGATGCTTAGAAACACGACAACATAAGGGATGGCGAATCGTGGATTTACGCGTATGAGCCCGAAAATAAATAACAGTCGACTGCGTGGGTATTTCAAACAGAGCCGTATCTAACTAAAACTAAACTAAATATCTGCCTGTTTTTGTATTCAAAAAACTGAATATGTCGCAACCATACCAATAGAACAACGCAAAGCGCTAAAACCTGAGTGGTACCAACCGTTTGTTTACCAGTTGTGTTTCAACATATCATGAGAACCATGATCCAGAGAAAAATCACTCTACATCACGACAATGCGAGCTCTGACACATCGAAAAACTGAATTTTTGAGTACTCAAAACATCAATATAATGAGTCATCTATCGTATAGGCCTGACTTGAGCCCTAATGACTGCTTTTTATTCACGGACGGAACACATAAACTAAGTGGTCGAAGTTTTTCGACACCTGAAAAGGCTGTGGAAGCGTTCAACACGCATGTTTTAGAGATAACTCCATCAGAGTGGAACAAAGCGATTTCGATGATTAATGTTTGTTATTATTCTCTAATCACGAAATATAAAAGGCAACAAAAGTATATTCATATATACTTGTATGTCTTCCAATCTAACTACTTGAATACATATTTATGCTTTCGAAGTAAGATTTCATGAACAATTGTGCATTGCTATAGGTTTTGCTTGTTATCTAGAACTGACTACAACTATTTGCAGCTTTAAATGAGCATTCAAACACTAACATGCAAACAAATACACAGCCACACAAACAAGGCACTCATTCACAAAACACAAAAGGCGAGACATAACTAGTTACTGTTGTTGCTGTAATTGTTGTAAAATTTCTTTTAATTAAAATTGCATTCCTCTTCAAAATTTTCGTTTGTCTGTAAGTGAGTTGTGCCACATAACTTCCATGCAAATGTTGTAAAGCTGCCATATCAGCCGCTTATATGTATATGTGTGTGTCCAAAAAGTAAATTTCACACATACATAGATAGTCATGTATGCAAACTAACATTCTTTGATCTGCACTTTTTGGCGCTTGAGCTCTTTGCTGCAAAACACATATACACATATGCATACGCATCTAAATATATGAAGTTGTATGGGAATGCCTGTGTTTGTGTGCTTCAGAGCGGCATAAAGAAAATGAAGCATTGAAGTGCTTTTCTTTCACACAATAAATAATAATGAAATTGCTGCATAAAATATGAACAGCACAAGGCATTCACATACTCGCGCACATGCCATGTGAGTTATGCCGCAAAGAGATGCCTGGAGTCAAGCGCCTGCATGCAAACTACACAATTATGTTATGATTGTACTACATACATATACCAAATGTATATATGTATAATTATATATATGCAGATAAATATTCCGCAGTTCATTTGCTCATAAGCAAAATTGGGTGCGATGCGGTGATTGCACTTAAATTAGTTACAAATATATATATATACTTCTATATAAATAAAAAGCATTAAAATAAATTCAAAGCACTGAACACCTTCCAGCAGCAAGCTTGTCTATGGACCCGCTGAAGTGCTATAGATGTTCGTATATTTCAGTTGAGTCGCCTTTAGAATCCAACTAATTTTGCATCACTCGTCAAAGTTATCTTACAACTAATTTAACACAGCAGATGAGGGCTTTACACAATTTTCTGGAAGAAAGAAAGTACATATGTCTATCCTACATACACCTTATATATTATACGAGTATTGTGTACATAGCAGAAGGGATTTATACACAAGTGTTATAGTCTCATTGGAAAAAGGAACAGATGGACCGCGCTATATTGTGGTAAAGAATAAACCACATTTTCTCCTCATCCTGGAAATTTGAACACCTTTATACACCCGAAAAGTATATTATCTCTTGTCAGAACTTTAGAAAAGGCTTACTGGCATGGTGTTAAGGGCACAAGTATTAAATTAAACAACAATTGCATATTTTAAAGTAAATATTGTAACAACAGAACCACACAGGAATTGTTATCATTTTCCGAGCAAATTTCGTGTGTAGAATCGTTGCGAAGGTTGCAAAAGGCTTATGGTTATTCAGTTTTATCAAAAACACAAGCCCAGAGAGTGGTAGATAAAAAGCCTTCGCAGACGATCGAAAGATCGTTGAAGACATGCCTTGTTCTGAACGACCATCGACCTCTTCAACTGATGAAAATATTAAGAAATATTAAGAAAGTAAAGGACGTGGTGCTTGAAAATCATCAGCCAAGTATTAGAGAGATGGCAAGAAAGCTCGTCGTCTCTCGTGAGGCAGTTCGAATGATTTTGATAGATATATAGAGTATGAAACACGTTCCGATCCCACATTTATGGAGAGCAGTATAACTGTCAATGAGACATTAGTTTATGAATTTGACATACAAACAAGTCAACAATCATCGAAATGGAGGGAAAAAACGAAGCCACTCAAAAATCAAAGTGATGCTGCTTGTTTTTTATTTTTCGATATTCCCGGTTTGGTGCATTAGGAATTTGTTTCGGAGAAACAGATGGTCAATACGTGAGAACATCCGTCGAAAACGGCCGAAATCATGGAAGAAGAATTCACGGATTTTGCACGATGATAATGCAGCATCGCATCGAGACACGATTGTGGCCGGATTAAGAGCCGAAATCGGAATGAATACCATCCATCGATCAACCAACATATTTACAAGATTTGACTCGGAGAGATTTTTTTGTAGTTCTGTAATTTAGACAAGGAATCACATCTCCTATCGATAGTGCAAAAATTAATTAAATCGGAATATACCTCGCTCACTCCCCTTATAACGGTACTGTTCAAAACTACTAAAATTGCCATAAATCAACAACTAGTTATGCGAGAGACATTAAATTTTACCTATAAGATGGTGTGAGTGGACTTTAAGGGATGAACTTCAACCACGCCTACTTCCCATATAACACAATTTTAAATTCCATTTGATTCTTTCACTTTCCAGTACACAAATCATGATATAATTAATATAAATTATAATTTTGCCCTTATAATTTCTTTAAAGTATTATCACCATTATGACGGAAAAGTGCCCAATACCAACCAAAGGTGTTTACCAAAAACGTTTAGATACTGCCTTTAACTTTCTCTATACCTCAGAATAATTTGCAAAAATATCCACAAATTTATTTAGCTTATTTCGGAGATAGATTCTCATATTTGCCTTACTTTGGTGCTTTATATAATATTTACATAGGAAAATTTCACTATCAAAACGAATCTTTTCCAAACTTCACTTTCCGGAATAGTCATAACTTTGATCTCTGATAAATACCCATATTTTAGGACCAGGACAAATAGTCCACCTTTTAACACAAATATGCGAAAAACCTATATAAGTAGGAATAACGTGATGTGTTATGCGCAAAAAACCCTAACCATGACTGGAACAATAAATTTTTATTACCAAGAGGCCAATAATTGATCCAAATATGCATATACTATAAAGAAACAAGAAGACACTCAATAATCGAACGAATAAATTCGTGCTCTGAACACTTGAAACTATCTAAATTTGATAAGATATCCAGAACAACAAAAACGAAGTTGTTCAGGAACACAGAATTTCTTGAAGATACCTTACATGTCAGCTATATGCTATAGTTGTTTGTTAAGAGCGGCTCCGACAAATAGGCAGCTTCTTGGCGAGAAATGGCCATTTGCAAATTTTCAAAACGATATCTCCAAAACTGAAGGTCTAGTTCTAGTTGACGGTGAAGACTAAATCGGCTCAGCTCGTCATGCTGGTCATTTATATGCATATACATATACTTTATTGAACCCTCTTGTGTGTGCTGTTCAGCCGTTCTTATCATGCCAACAATATGAAAATCAGGAAAAAGAAGGTGGACTGACTTGCCATATCTCACAAAAGCATATTGTCCAAATCAAATAACTCGACCAAGATGGTTTTATTTTGACATCGCTTCATCATCTAACGTTATTTTTTTTAATTGTGGCTATTATAATATAAATTATAATATTTGTTTATGTTTTAATGAGGTTAACTTTTTGTGGTTGTTTAACATAGAAAACTGACCACAAATGTGTGTTTATTATGACATTTTATAATTTGACTATACCTCTTCTGAATTATGTCTCCGAAAACACCTCTGTTCCTTAAATTACTTAGGTATACCGGCATAATAAAGATTTATTTATTTGTCAATATTTTCTGAAAAAAACGAACCCCATTATAAGTAATTCTTAATGTAACAGCATTTCATTAGACAGTTTGAGTATCGTGATCAGACTACCGACTGTCCAACGAGTGGATTAATCATATTATATTAGGGGTATTCAGACCAGCCTAGTTAATTCTTTAGTCGTTATTCGATAGTTTTTTACATTTACTCGTATTTTGTTTTTGTAAAATTAACAGACTATCGTTCTACCGAGAAACGAACTATCCATCTGGCAAGCTTGATAATTGATTCGTTACTCGGTAATATCACATCAGCTGTTCTCCTGCTCCTCTGTACATCAATTTAAAGTACTTAGCAGTAATAAATTTGATCTTCTCCACATAGTTTTCATTTAAATGACTGACAATTTTTGATTTTGCACTTTGTTGAGGCATTTTTACTCTTTAATAAAATTGAATCAGCTGTTTCGGAATAAAATTTACCATACTACTGAGGTAGAACTAAAAGTATGTTCACAGTTAAACCTTTTAACGAAGTATCAACTAACGAATTACCATATTGACAGGCTTCGGTCTGAATACCCCTATTATATTGAAGTCAGCATTTGGAGTCTTATTTTTTAGACTATCATCGCTGAACAAAATGTGACTCGAAAACGTCGGATTTCTTCGAACTTTTCAAAAACCTATAGAGCGAAGCAACGTCAATAGGCCGAGCCTAATTGTATATTGTACGCTTTCATTTTAAAATCTCGACGTAAAGTGCATCAAGTCATTCTTGAGTTGCTGCGACTTGGATATATTAAAAAAAGGCTATTGAAAAAAGTACCCGATGGATGGCATTGTACATGGGCGCAATGTGACGTCACGACGCCCACAAAGCGCCGTCAATCGAAAGCTACCACGTCCATTGGTCAGTTTATACACCAATGTTTTTTAGCATCCCTTTATTTGTCAGAAGCATTACATTTAACACGAAAGATGTTGCTCAAAGACTGCAAAGGATCATTGTTGAAATTGAGCGTGGAGTCCCATACCTCTAGGTGAGACATATATCTCAAGAACTAGTGGACCAATTTCAACCTAATTTGAAATTAATTATTCGAACAAAGATTTATTCAATTGCTCCGAAGAAAATAGTTAAAATGTTGCAACTGGTAATTATATTTTTTATGCTCTCCTTTTATTTTCATTAAACAAATTTCAGTTTCCTCAGACTTTAAGATGTCCTTGAAACTTTGTTCCCTTTTTATTCTTTAATCGAATTGAAAGCTTTCATTTCCTCACAGATATATGTATATTTTATTATGCGTTGCTAGGCGGCAGAAGCTGGAACGATGAAGTGGTGACTTCAGCATAATATTTATATAAGGGTGATCCACAATTACCATATATCCGTAATTTTGTGTTATATGAATTGAAGGCAAGAAATGTTAAAAGACGATTCTACATAGCAGAAATACTACTTGAACCCTACAATAATAATTTTTTTTGCATCGGATTTTTACTGGCAATGAAAATTGGTTGCCAATACAAAAAAGCTAGAAAACTACACGTCCACTTCCCATAGTTCGATAATCTCTATGATCCCCCCTAAATCCTCTCAGCGAAAATTATGTTTCTTTCTTGTCGACCTAGAAGCCTGATGACAGTTTCAACACCAGGATCGTGGTTCTTAAGCCACATGAGTATGGAAACTTCTAACAGTGGTTCTTGTGAGTTAATATGATTCGAGAATATTTCAAATAGTTGAAAGTAAGGATCGACCTAATGCTCTTATATCCACTCTAATGGATAGGATTATCCCATAAAAGTATTTGCGCAAGTGCTTACAAAGATACATACTCATACATATGTGTTGTGCTCGTATAATAAACAGTATTTCATGCCAAAATCTACACACATCCACACTTGCAACATTTAAACGCTCCGTTATAATATTAACAACAACAACACCAGCAGTGGCAATTGTATTTTTAATTACTTTACAGTCAGTTGCAATGTTGCCGAAAAGTACTCGAATGTGAAGCAGATTACACATATTTGCACCTCACGCACAACCTCATGCTCATAATCTTACTGGCGCCCGTGCAGTCACCTTGCCCAAACCCCTTTTCGTGCATCAGCCGGTTCATCATATTTCTTGCTTTGCCACGGTCGCCGACGGACCCCTTAGCCATTTTTATTTCGTGTTAATTAAATTTACAGAAATTTCATTTACGCAGACGGACATACATAGCGTATATTTAGTAATATGCCAGACATTCGTTGCAATCGGAGCGTATTCCAATTCCCAACTGCGGCGGTTGGCCAGCGCTGCAAAGGACAACGCTTTCACTAAAAGCCAACGCATGAATAACTGGAGGGATTACTAAGTGTGTGCATCCATGGATGGCCTGATGTGAATAGTCTGTGGACTTAATTTGGCGGATTATTACTGTGGTAGGTATGAGATGCAGCCTGTATATATTATATCTGTATATTTTTATAATCTCACAACAATATTGTTCTTTTATTCTGGAAAAGATATGTTAGTTTAAGTTAGTCTGGTAGGCAAATGAGCCACGCATAGTCCAGTTTTGGTCCTTTGCGATACCAGCGCAGTCTTGGCAATGCGGGACAAGTGTACAAGAAATGATCCATTGTTTCCTTTGTGACTTACTCTTGACATTTCAGTGCCATTCTGTAGGCGAGTGCCGCCCCCGGACAATGGCTAGTAAGTATTCTGGTAATGTTCCTACAGTCCCTTCTAACGAGTTCCTGTAGTAAATTTTATACTATGTATAGGTGGCAGATTTAACAGTATTTCTAGATCCGCCGTTGGAGTGGCTCCCGATATGTGGATATCTGTACGTCTATCTCTTATACTTCCAACCTTGATCAAAATTGTTCTTACAGCAGCTCATGAGAGGGCTAGAGAACACCCAGGTTGTAGCCTTTCTTACTCTTTTTTCCACATTGTGCTTCCACACCAGTTTGCTGTCTAAGAGTACCCGAAGGAACTTGGTGCGGTCTTTGAGAGAGAGTTGTCTCTCATTTATCGAAAGGAACCTCCATGAAGTAGTTTTGTATTTTCTTGTGAACGCAATCAAATATCAGAATCAATACGACTCCTTTCTCTTTACAACTTTGTCAACTTCGACAAGAATTTTAACCTTGCCAGGTGTCTACTGGACAATATTTTGTGCGAACTCCTACGAATGCGACAAGATGAACCTTGTCAAGAGCATTCCACTAGGTCAGAAGGATCTCAGCGGAGCTCATCTTCGACCAACGCCTGCTAAGCTCATGCCCAATTAATAAGTCCAGTGCTAACACGCCGTCGGACAACGGCGTCTCCCTCCAGTATAAGTGACACAAGGGCGTCCTTTCTTGCAAGCTTTATAGTTTCCAACGATTACGGTTGAGTTAAGCCAGTCTAACAATGAAGAAACTCAATGCTATTGATAGTTAGGAAAGACATTCCTTGACTAATTTTGAGCGAAGGCCGATCTCAAAGCTAGTACTGCCACTCCGCTGTCATAGTAAATACCTATGAATTTTCGAATAATCACATACATCCAATTGGTGAGAGCACTTATTTAACTACACTCTGAAACTTTTTTTTTAACAACAAGCCAAGCGACATGAAGCATAAGAAGCATTTCCGAATTTCGAACCTCAGTGGAAAACTGTGCAGAATGAGAAAAAGCCGAATCGCATTACGCTGACAAAAGCTTTTTACAGGATAATCGTAATAATCACCTTCTCACCAAATGCTTCAACGGTAAAGCAAACCGATATGTGAGCATCTGCACCGACGAGTGAAAATGCCGTTAAGCATCTGTTATGCGAATAAGAATTTAATTAACTTACCTTAATGCCAGTTGCCATGTACACTTTGAGGCGCTTCATTTGCGATGTTAAAAGCAACACAAACAACAACAACAAGTCAAATGAGCAATAATCACCAACTCAATACGATGCCTTTTGTTCGGCACCGATGAAATTACGAAAAGACTAAAGGCGTTTGAGTATCACTTTATTGCTGCTGATGAAACAATTTTCACAATAATTGCAGACAGACGAGCGTAGGCGACACGCGTGATTATTGTGTGAATTCGAAATTCGCTCGGCTGTGAGAAAATCGCCAAAGAGATACTTGCAATTTAATTTTCCTCCACTTAAGTAGTATTATTTCAGCCAAACTTAAGTATTTTTTATTTAATTTTTCGCTTTAATGTGCACTTGAACAGCCGTCTCTTCCACCTTTCCGCTTTCAAGGTCATTCTTCGACGCTGTGCGAGCTTTCAGCTTCAAACCGCACATGCCTCCAGTAAAAAACATTACTTATTCACACAGCTAAATCTCTGCCGCCTTACGAATTCTCGGTATAATTTTCAAATGAAATAAATTTCACGAATTATTGCTGTCATGTTGGCCAATTCAATCGCATTACAATCATATAAAATAACAAAACCAACGATGCTGCCATTGGACTGCACGCGCCGCTCACGGATGAGCGTAATGCTCGGGCCAGACAGCATCCAATGCCCACTACATACACATATTTATAGATATACATATATATTATTTATATATTCATATATATATGATTCATATATATATGATATTCTTGGTGTCCAATGGCGAGGCAATTGTAGGCCATAACTGGCGTCCTTGGTTCAAGTCAATAAATTGTCCGTCTTTACGGCTGACTGCCGCTGTAATGATGGTCCAACTTTTTGCGAAACTTTCGATTTGTACGAAAAGGCAATAAACTAACAGAAATAATATAGAAGAATTATTTTATTCATGTTCTGTGCAATTATGCGTGTTTAACGATAATTTTTCAAGTGAGTAACTTCGCTGCCGCCTTATAAATTCTGCTTGACGCTTTAAAAAAATTAGATTTACAAATTCCCGAAAACATTCCGTGCCTTGAAAGATGTGCTTTATGTGGCCTCAAAAGAACCGATAGTTGACATTATTAATGTACAGGTAATTGTATCAGAGCTGAGGATAGCTCAGATATTCAGCAAACTGCAAAGGGCAAAAAAGACTCCGATTTCCTAGAAATCAAATTTTGGGCAGTTTTTTGAATTTTATTTAAAAAAAAAAAACAAAAAAATATTTTTACTATACATTTTTTATGGTGTTTTTATTGATATCTTAAGAATACAGAAAAAAATTTTACAAAAAAATATTAAAAATTAAAGTAATTAGAGGGGGGAGAGGCAGGTGTAAAAAAATGGCGCATCCTGGTGACATTGATCCTGACTCTCCTGGTGGTCTGAAAAAAAAAAAAAATCAAAAGAAATTCTTAATCAGTAAGGATGCTGTTATAGTCCGGGAACACGAAAAAAAAATTTTGAAAAATGGAAACTGCCTGAAAATAAAAATCATTTTTTACGTTTTTTTTTGAAATTCCTGATTTTTTTTTAAATATTAAAAACAAAAATTTTTCCACGATGCTGGCAGGAACGATAAAGGATTATATAAAGAAGGTTCACACAAAATTTCAAGTAAATTTCAAGAAAAACGCGTTTGAAGTTTAGGAGACAATTCTAGTGAACACGGACGTCACCTCAGAAAATCGGCTGTATCTCCGAAAATAAGTCGAATTTTGAAAATCCCTTCCAAGGGCATATTTTTGGAAGTCTAAACTTAAAATATATGAAAAAGAAATCGAATTTTTCAAAATTCTATAGTAGAATACCTCCTTAAGGTCACATTTGACCCATTGAAAAGGTATCAGAGTACTAACTAATACAACTAGTTTTCAATTTCACGATTTAGTGGGAATTTCAACCAAGTTTAATACAAAATTACAATTTACGAAAGAAATATTTTTCATAAGCGAGCAATAAAATCATCAAATATATCCTCGAGATCCTGAGACCCAACGTGAAGAATTTTTTTTCACAGTGAAATATTAATGCGATATTGAATATATGCTAATGCCTATAATTGTCTCAATTTGCATCAATATCATCTAAGCACTCTTGAATAGGTAATACAAATCGAAAGTTGTAAAAAATATTTTGATTCATTTTTTTTTTGTCGAAAAGAATATTTTAATTTACTGTATACCTGTATAACAAAAATAACACTCATGTGTCAAAACGTTCTGAGTTTTCATGTACAAGTAGATAAAGGTATCAGAACTTTTTGGTGGACCCTAAAAATGCCACACTCTAATATCCATTCCATTTCACATAAAATTTTACAAATTCGCTAGATAATCACTTCCATCATAGCAGCTGTGCGAATTTAGTTAAATTCATCGGAGAAGTTGCATTTTTCGTGTCTCAAATAAATGTTTACAGAGTCGCGCCAGCATGACATATGGACATGGCATTGAATTTCGCTTATTTGCGGCTTCTAAAATTTTGCGAAACTCAACTCTGGCGTTCTTCCTCCTCGCACCTCTTATGCTTTGTACAGTTAATTTCGTTATGTGATGAATTTGTTCAGCGATTTTTCACGCCATTTAACACACACAGGCACACCCACTTAGTTGTATATGAACATGGAGAAACACTTGTGTGGCAGAAAAGGTGGCGCCGCAAATTGTTGCAAATATCACAAATAAACCGGCCAGACAAGTGTGCAAACAAATTACATAAACTGCACTTGAACGCGATTTTGAGTGGGCAAATATGTGCTAAAAAAACGCAAGCCACCCAAAAAAACATGCGCATAACAACAAAAACCACAACATGTATGCATTTCACTGTAAATTTTTGTAAATTTCATTCGTCAAATGCACTGAATTGGAATTTTCCCAAGGCTCCGGAGCATAAAAACGGCGAAATCAACAGGCCAGCTCTAACTCATCGTCGTCATTCGTATGCATACAAGTGTATATGTATGTGTGTGTGACATGCACTTTTTTCCCTCAACCAATTTGCATGTGTACTCTGCCATTTGCACAGCCTAAAAGTCATAGCTCTCGACAGTTAGCTGCACTGGCTGGCCGCTGCAGTGCCATTGCGGTCGAGTGCAACATTTTCGAGTAGTGGACACACTTATTTAGTTGCAAGGTCAATATTTGCCTCCATCATCTGTTTCAATCTGTTTCAATTTGCAATGGCCAAGTGCATATCCAGTGCAACATTGCATTTATTTGCTCGAAACGTTTTGCTTTCTGTGCTAGTCTCGGCTAGCCGACTGCTGTCGAATTCGTCATGAGTCGTGAGTGGCCAAAACAAAATAACGAAAAAACACACAAATTTCGCACATATCACTTTGCGCTGTTGTTGTTGTTTCTTAGTAAATTCTATTTGTTAGTTGTGAGTACTATTGTTTCCCTTGAATACCCGCTTATGTAATGTAGTGAAATAGAGTTAGTTAAGCAAACATTGAACATTAGGGTGCGTCAAATTAGGTGATTACTGTCAGTAGATTCGGTGATATTTTCGGTTAAAATATTGACATTTAAGAAACGAAAGGACGATGCTAACTTAGACTTAAAGACTTCCTTTAGATGTTTTTGAAGTGCTACTGGGAACACGAAAACGTCCTGGGTGGCGAAAACAGATTAAAGATGAGGAAATGGAAATACTACTCAGTGGAGCATGAAGAATGTTGCCAAGCACAAGAATGGCTTGTAGAGGTTTAGGTAGTCACGCAAAAAGCCATTTCAAAACGTTCAAGAACAGCCAGATTAATTCAAAAGTAATGAAATCGAGAGCCATATGAATAATTGAAGTCACGAGACGTTGAAGGAAGATTTTTTATCTCAGAAATACTGCCTGAACACTGCAGCAAGAAGTCATTTTTGCATCAGATTGTAACTGGTGATAAAAACTATATCCAATACGAGAACCCTAAACGCTAAAAATCATATGTGAAACCAGTCCAACCAGTCAAAGCAACGGCCAAGCGTGCTATCCAAATCAAAAGGTCGTGTTTTATTATCAGGTATTAAAACAGGGTTAATTCTTCAATAGTTAACGCTACTGACAACAGCTCATCAAATTAAGAGACAAACATTCTCCATCACTACATTCTCGTTTTCAGATTGCAAGACCAGTAAGAAACTATGTGGAAAATCTCATATTACAATAATTACAAAATATCTAGAGCTTTAGTACAATGCCTTAGAGTTTTCACAATGTCGATATCCGTCCTCGCCGCGCACCCTGGAAGCATGGGCAACCCTTGTGTAAGAAGCGGTAGCCAACCCAAGTAGAACCTGGGATCACGGCTAGAAGAAAGAAAATCAGCGGTCAGGATGTGCCGCCGATCGGCAAATTGATATTCACGTAAAAGTGAAGACTGACATCAACGCCGATGAGTAGATTCTTGTGCCATTTACTTCAACCGCCCTATAAAGGAGCCCAAATTGGGTGTGGGATTTGTATTGAGAGAAAGACTCAGTCCTCAAGCCATGGTGTTCACTCCGGTGAATGAGTTTGTAGCCAAAATTCGCATTAGAACAAAATTTTTCAATATAACATTGATTTCCACCGACGGAAGAAAGGAACAACATGACCAATGATGCCTTTTATGAGCGGCTGAAATTGCGAATCCAGGGAGGGCAAAAAAGGCATTTTCGGTAGAACAGTTGGAAAATTCAGCGTCCATGGCGAAACCTCTCCAAATGGGTTGAGACTGATCGACTTCGTAGGGGCCGAAATATGGTAGGATCGAATCCGACCTCTATCTTGTTGTAGTGAAGACACGAGTCCGCTTCTGTATATAAAAGCACGACCATCACAAACACAGGAAAGTTACGACATCGAGAAGCTATAATCACAACCGATAGCTAAATATTCGAAGATTGCAGCATTGCCTTGGGCAATAACCCATGCCGAATTTCGTGAAAATATTGCGCCAAATGAAAAAGCTTTCCGTAAAACCACTTTATTCCGATCGTTCAAATTGTATGGCAGCTATATGCTATAGAGGCGCGGAGTCGGTTTCGGCAAATGAGCAGTTTCGGTCAAGTAACAAATGTTTGCCGGTAAACGCGATTTTCCGGGTAGTCTCACGCGATCGATAAATTTGGAAGTACATACATATTTTAACTCCTGAAAATACTAAGCACTCTTAGACCTATGACCACTATTAGTATTACCTAGATGTTTGTCTTAGAATTAGCACTTAATTCTGTAATTTTCACAGCAAAAACTTATTTTCTATAACAAATATGAAGAACAAATTTAGCTACTTTTATTAAAGTCAGTGCCTAGTTAATGCGAAATAAAGGAAATGCCTAATAAATTCCATATCATTTGAGTTCATAAGAAGTAGACTAAATCAAACCAGCAGCACTTATGTATGCGCTGACCTTTGCACGTATCATGAGGTCACGTACACGAACGACTTGTCTGCCGGAAGGACACAGCGCATTTAATGCACGGATATACAACCGCACACACACACACACATCCTTTGGCAGGATACAAGAGAAATGCACACCCGAGACCATTCAACACTTGCGTGATATTCATGCCGAAATACACACATACAAGCATACAAACATAAATGCTGACTTTTGTGAATATAAAGTTCAATACCTTCGTGATTTCTGTTTCTGAGGGATGCCTGTGCGTGTTCAAGATAGCCTTGCTTCCTGCCGCTATGGCGTGTCCATTTCAGCTGAGTTACTAAACCGACGAATTGTTGCCAATAATAAATACAAATAATAAACAAACATAAACGGAAATGGCAATAATGCAAAAATATGCCAAAAGCAAACCGAAGAAACTAACGAAAACGCACACACGCAGCGCTGGGATCGACGTAGCGGCAAGGGCTAAAGCGAAGAGGTTGGAGGAAGTATGCTGCTGCAGCCAGATGTATATACATAGGTATGGGTGGATATGCAAGTCAACAGTTAACTCATTCCCCAGACAGCAGTCAATTCAGCGTCTCAACACATGGGTATTGCCAACAACAACAAAAACAACAAACTTCAACTGAAGGCAAAAGACAAGAAAAATAAATAAATGAAAATGAAATGAAATGTTATAAAACAAAATTACGCATAAGAAGGTGGCAAAAGCAACTACAATAACTTCAGCATACCCACACATACATACATACATACAAACCTGTATGTATGCATTTCAGAAGTACATAAGTGTGAGGTGCTTGTGAAAACCTCGTCCACATATTTATTTACATTTATTTATTTGCTTCATAAAACGTTAAAATCGGCTGTGCCGAAGCTATAATACCCATCGCAGTTACATTCTTATTGCTTAAAGGGTATCAAAACATCTTCAGCTTGATTTTGAACAACCAGTTTGTATGGCAGCAATATGCTATAATAGTCCGATCTGAGCAATATCTTTGGATATTGTAGCACTGCTTTAGAGAATAATCTGTGCCAAATTTTGTAAATATATCTTGTGAAATTGAAGAGTTATTCAAACAAGAAATTGAATGTGATCGTTCAGCTTGTATGGCAGCTATAGGCTATAGTAGTCCGATCTGGACAATTTCATCGGAGATTGCATTACTGTCTTAGACAATTACCCGTACCAAATTTCATGAAGATGTCTCATCAAATGAGAAGTTTTTCCATACAAATGTCTGACGTTTTCAGCAAAACTTCAAACAAACTTCGTAGCAAACTTAATATGCTCTGTTGAGGGTATTAATATTTATATTTGCGTATTTACGTTTGTATATGTGTTTGACATTTTCTTATGCAGCAATGATAATTTTCGGGATTGCCAAAAAATACCATAGGGAAACACAAGCCACTGATTGAGTGCGTTGTTCATGGTGCTTACTGCCGCCTGCTATGAATTGCTGGCGAATGACAAGCGTCAGTTGAAAAGGAAACAGATTGTGTGTTTGTGCCACAACTGACAATGCCACACAACAACAATGCGATTTAAATATTTGTGCGAAAACATTTGTAAATTTGTGGCAAGAGATTTGACCAGCCGAAGGTTGCTGTACAACAGGGCGTATGCGGCTAATATGAATAACGGATGCATGCCTTTGGTTTTGCCATTGCAATTGACCAGCAAATGTGTGTTGTTAAATTTTTTGCGTTGCCAAACATATCTTGCTATATTTTTATTGTGTCACAAACGCACACACACTTTGCTTTCTTCAGCAATGTGTTTGCATGTGTAAGTGTGATTTGCCCTGACTTCGTTTGGCTTCGGCAGTGCATGTGTCCTTGAGTGGTTGATTTCCTTGCAAAACAATTCAAGCGTATAAATCTTCGAAATATTCGGAGCTTCGGTTTCTGCATAGTTTCTCACATAGTTCAAGAGAACTTTGATTTTATGTAAAATCATTTTATATGTTAGGGATACTATCTTGATTTATTACAACAATGCGACAGTGCAACTAACCATGATTAAATTACATAACACATAACAGATAATAATAACAAAAGCACTTTAACTTCGACATGATACTAAAATTTCATTCAGAAATCGTCTAAGGACATATTGAGAAGAGGATTCAGTTTTTGTAAAACCGTTTTTTTTTTTTGAATGTGTGGAATTTCAACATTTTTGGCAGCGATGCAAGAAAACCAGTTTGAGACAAAACTAAGGCTCAGCTTGAATCGAAGAACTCAGTATGCATACCAATCGTAAAACATGTTGGTAGCAGCAAAATGGTTTAAAGGGCTGTTACGGTCTCTGGAGTTGGATTTTTTGCCTTTATTTAAGGTTATATAGATCATTACAAGTAAAAGACTTTGTTGGAATATAAATTGATATCCTTAGAGTAGAATTTCGATCTCGTTTCCAGTTGAATATTTCAACAAAATAACGATCCAAAGCAAACGATGTGAATTATCAAGGTTTGGCTACTTTAATATGATGGCAGATAATCAAATACTCGTATAATATATGAATACTTATATGAAGTTTTTGAAATTAAGAAAAAATATTTCGACCGCTGATATACTCAAAGAGCGCATAAGAAGCAGTAGCTTGAAGCTACTTAAAGAAGCTCAACACACATTTCACAAAGTTTTTTTTTATACTTTCATAACCACCAAATAAGGAGTGTGTGTAGTCGTTTTATCATTACGAATGCTGACACTTTGCTAACACAGATTTCAATTTCTTAGTCGACTGACGTGAGTGTCGCTAAATTATGGACCATAAAGCTACCATCGAGTGTGGTTTTTTGTTTTTCCCCTGTATTTGAAAGGTGGGGGAAATAAAAAAATATATGTTCACGGTCTTCTTTACATATACTCTGCACACGTCGGACAGCTCAGTCTAATGTCACTGTGGAATCTGTAAAAGTAGCTTCTAAAGCACCCATGACCACTAAGGATTTGGGTCAGATAGAAATCCAGGTTCCCAAGTCGTCTGTCTATGTTTAGAAAATGTAAAAAACATAAGCGCTATGGTCAAAACCGGAACCTTCATTTATATTTTTTCGATAAGCAAAACCCTACACATATACTATTGGATTAAAAATTGTCAGTTCAAAGATATTCCAGTCTAATAAAATGCCTTTTTACAAACGCTTTTCCAGTCCTCAGTGCTCGAAACAGTCGGAATATTATTTTCGTGATATAATCTTCACGACCTTCTCGGTTCGGTTTTTATCTCCTCAATCGTATCCGAATGGGGTGCATTCACATTTTGAATTTGCTAAATACGTAGCCTGCTTTTATATTTTGGGATTTGAGAACAAAAGCAAATTTTAATATTCAGAATTTTTTTTATTGTTTTTCAAAATATTCTACATTAATGTGAACAAATTTGTAGTAGAATTTGCATGCAATATTGAATGTATAGTATGTATACTGATTCCACTACCGTCTACGATTGCCTCCATCTCACGAGTGGTTACATGACGACTTTGTATTATGAGTTTGCGCACAGCATCAATAGTTTCCGAAGCGACAACTGATTTTGGATGACCTATATGGAATTTGTCTGGGAGTGATCTACGATCTCGATTGAATTCACCATGCCATCGATAAACGCTGGCCCTTGATGACTCTGTAAATGCTCAGAAGTCGCACGGAACCCAAACAGCCGAATGCGGTCGTTGCAGAACAATATGGGTCGAGTTATTGGCAAAAAAGTTGCGAAGAACCAATGACAGTATTGCATGGACTATTTTCTTAATGAAGGAATCAAGTATGTTTCGTCCATAATTCCGTCCGTTTCAGACGAATAGCTCGACAGAACCATATAACGATTAAATAACATTCTTTGTTGACAGTTCGGTCCGGTGGAAGGAATTTAGAGCGCAACACACCACGAAAATCCACACACCTTACTTTCTGATCACAGCTTTGTATATGTAACTACATACATATATACAATGTCTCAGCTTTGTTATTTTATATTTTAGCTAAACATTCTTGTTAAAGAGGTTTTCGTAAAATAAATAGCCCCGAGATATGAAGTATGTATGTATGTACGTATTTAGAGCTCTAGAGAAGCTCTATGCCTGCGCTACATATCTAATAAAGTAAATGAATTAAAATGGATATTCTTCAAATAAAGGGCAACAGCTGGTCGAATTTTAGACAACACGCATGTATATTTATCTACATGGACACATAAATGCTGTATAAAAAGAAACTTTATATTTCTGGATGCTGCAGCAAATAGCCACTCTGACTCCCGAGTATTAAAAAAAAAAAATATGTTTTCCAGTTCGTACAGATATGACTGAATCAAGTGATTTCTCCTTAATGTTTTTAATCAATTTGAGCAACTTTGAAACGACACAAATACATATAAGCACACATACGCACCTATGCGGCAGTCAGTTAGAGAAAAAACAGAGCGCACAAAAGAATCAAGGCCCGCACACACACACGTACTATACAAATCATAAAACGGAATATCAGCAAAAAACAAAGTCGAAAATTCACAGATCAAAAGCACAGTTTTTCTGTTGAAATTGAAGTTAAAGCAACAAAAGTGGATGAAGCAGTAAATAAAACCGTTACACTTTTAAGATAATAAAGGCAGAGAAAAGCTGAGAAAACTTTGATGCATTTTCAAAGTCGTGAGTGAGCTGCACAAACAGACAAAAGCGCAAAGGCAACAACAACATACGACAGCAGGACTCAAGTGGATTGGATTACCAAAAAAAAATAAAGGCAAAGAAGACAAAAAGTGCCAACGAAAGTAGAGCAAAAAACGCTAGCGAGAACCCTTTTGCTGATAAGGAAACTTTGCCGGCCAATTGAACAAAACAAAATATAAACAAATCTCTTTGTAGCGCTCCATTTTCTCCCATATGCATGCACGAGTGTATACTACATCGGAAGAGCCATCCGATTGCGTCAAAGCGTTAATCAAAGTCTCTCTTTCTAAGACAAAGCAAATAAAATGCGATACGCTGGAAAGTTTGTGAGTAATTAAGAATTCAATTAAACTCAGAGGCAGTCGCATTAATTGAAAGTGAGCGTAGAAAATATATAGATTAAGAGTTTTAAAGACTTTATTTTTTAACAAGCACTCTCCCTCAAGTAAATTGTAGAAAAAGGGTAAGGTATGGCATCGACACCCTTTTAAACTGAGATCCTAAACGTCGTCGTTTAGTTACGTCTATATATATATGTATATGTATATTAGGGTTTTTTTTTTTAACTATTAACTTTTTCAGTCCCGTCATGGTTTCATTGGAAATACCGTAAAGCAAATTTCCTGAAAGTCTTAGCTAGAGGTGTCTAAGAACCTATTTTTCCGAGTACCAAACGAAAAAAAAAAAATTATTTTTAAATCACCCTTATAAATATATGATATACATATATTAATTCTACACGTCCTTGCCTCTAACATAGCGGTTACGGCTTCAATCTAGCTAGTTTGAAAAAATATGACATGTATACCTATCAGTGTTTTCGAAAAGCTTTGGAAAGGCATTCGATAAGGCATAATGACTTCTCAGGCATATTTTTACAGTTTCACATAAGCTTCCAGGCATTAAGTGGGCTCTCTTAAGTTTTCATAGCCCATTCTTTTTATTAATGATTTCACACATTTTACAATAGATAATGATCTGATAATCTTTTTTTTTCGTCACGTAGTTGACCACTGAATGGGTTAGGGTAAATGGATCTTATAATAGCCCAATTGGATTCCCATATTTTGTGTTTTTCGGTTTCGAAAAGAAAGAAAAGTCACAGAGAGTCAAATCTTGCAATTATATTGGCCCAACGAAGACTCTAGTTTTCTGTTGAAACAAAAAGTCAAACACAATCTTGCTATATTCGACGTCGTTTTAGCAAAAGTTTCAAATCTTTTTAGTATTCAACTAGTATTGACACACTTTGAACCCCAAACATTAACAAAAATTAATTATAAAGACTCATAAGAGACAACCTTTGCTATCTCTCTGATGCCAACACAACGAGTTTAAAACACTGTTTCACCATCCTTCACTGGATGCTTTGCCTCACTTTTAATCAGAGCGATCGAAGTTTTTTTGACAGATATCGCGTGAGTAGTTTAAGGTGAGCGATGAGGTTCATTTCTGCAAAATTGCTGCATTTAGAACGAAGAAATATCAGAAGAGCTTCCAGAGCTGTCATTTCTTACAGAAAAAATTAACGGCTTAGTGTGGTGTGTCGGCTGGTTTAATTTTTATTTCTTCAAAATTAATGCCGGGGAGAACCTAACCGTCAATGTTGATCGTTAGCGCGGCATGGTAACTAATTATTTGATGCCTGAAATTAAAGCTCGTGATCTCGGCGATAATTGATTTCAGCAAGAGGGCGCTACTTCCCACACGTTGTATCAATCAATGGATTTATTGAGAGAACATTTCTGTGAGGAGATAATTTTATGTTCTGGGCCGCCAAGATCGTGTAATACTACACCGTTAGACTTTTTCTGCGGATATATAAAGTCTACAGTCGAAATGGATTGAAAGAGATATAATAAAGCTGCATTCTAACTAAGCCGATAATACGAATTTTTTATATGTGGCGTGATTTCTTGGCCAGACCAGAGACTATAGGGGGTATTCTAGTCTAGAAATCAAATTTTGGGCGGTTTTTTGAATTTTATTTAAAAAAAAATAAAAAAATATTTTTACTATACAATTTTTTATGGTGATTTTATTATTTATCTTAAGAATACAGAGAATGAATTTTACAAAAAAAAATATTAAAAATTAAATTAATCAGAGAGGTGTAAAAAATGGCGCATCACATTGATCCTGACTCTCCTGGTGGTCTGAAAAAAAAAAAAATTCTTAATTAGTGAGGATGCTGTTATAGTCCCTACCTCAGGGAACACGAAAAATTTTTTTTGAAAAATGGCGACTGCCTGAAAATAAAAATCATTTTTTACGCTTTTTTTTTGAAATTCCCGAAAAACAAAAATTTTTACACGATGCTGGTTGGAACGATAAAGGGTTATATAAAGAAGGTTCACACAAAATTTCACACAAAAAAAAATGCAAATTGGTTGTATAGAACTTGAGATAATGTCGGTACCGTGTGGAAAAAAGTAGTTTCAAGAAAAACGCGTTTAAAAAAGTGAGTCTACCTATATACTTACCGGGCTAGGTACTGCGTCACCAAAGTAACTTTAGCTCATAAAATAGTTTTAATTTTTAAAAATCCTTGGGAGGATATGTTCTTAAGGGTCTAAACTTTAAATATATGAAAAAAAATTGAATTTTTCAAAATTCTAGAGTAGAATACCCCCTTTATAGTCCAGCCCAGTAGTGTGCGCCACTTGAGTCAGTTTACCAGTTCTATATCTTTCTGGTTATCAGAAAAATAACTAAAGTTTATCTTTAGCGCTTATTTATTTAATTGATTAAAAGCTGAAATGCGGTCCTAGAAGAGTCTTCAGTATAGTCAGTAATATTTTAACGAATATTTCTTCGCATGACCTCTAAAAAATGAAGCTTTAAAAAAATTACTAAAGTTATGCACATAAAGCGTTTATAAATTGAAATTATTCTTAAATATTTTTAATGAGTTTGATCATCAAAACGCTTTTCTCCATGGCCATTAAGAAGCACTTAGAACTTTATGGGATTATTTCTCGCTTAAACTCTTAAGTAGGCGGTTTGAATGGATAACATATTAGGGTGTATCACCATAAGAAGCGGTATTTCTCTGACTTATAGTAATAATATATGAGAAATTTTATAATGGCAAAACTCAATGCCATTATATACGCTTATATTCCTTAGAAATATACAGGATGCTCCTGCTTCATCGGTGTACAAAATACATTTGATGAGGGGCAAAATAATTTCCAAATTTTTTCAAACGCTAATAGAAAAATTATCATATTTAGCTTGTATTGAACATTGTCGAACACAAAGAAGCATCAGTGCATGCTCGAAACGGAAGCATGCTCGTGAAGGTCTGATAAATCAAAGAGATAGCATTATCCGACAATGAAGATTACCGAACCTGACTCCTGCTACGCCAACAAACTGCAGACCATCGCTGAGATCAAAGAAACATTTGTGCCGAAATTCTATCCATATTCTCCAAGATATTCAAAGAATTAAAGGAAAATAAAAAAAAAAAAAAACAATTTTTGATGGGCAATAAAGTCGGTATCCTGAATAAAGTCTTGTCTTGAACAAATCACATTAAAATGTTTTTTTTTTTTTCGAAGTTATTCCATATACAGGGTAGGCCATTTAAAGTTGCCCCATCTGGCAACGCTGTAACTTTTAACAGCGCTGACAAATCGGCTAATGTCATACCGCGTTAGAAGCGTCATTCGAAGACAATTTATACCATGGAACAGTACACTCCAAAAGAACGCGCTGAAATTGTTCAGCTTTATATTCAAAATAACTTTTCAATTGTGTTAACTCAACGTGCGTTTCGCAAAAAAAATAAAGTGAAAAGTGCTCCAGTTAAGAACACAATTAAGTCTTTATACGCAAAATTTGTGAACACCGGTAATGTCAGTAATGCCAGTCATGCATCCAGACAACGCACAAGACGTTCTGATGAAAATATCGAAGCTGTACGAGCCAGTATTGAGGAGACTCCATCGACATCGAGTTATCGCCGCTCTCAGGAATTAGACATCTCTCGCACCACTCTCCGACGCATAATTCATAAAGATTTGAAGATGTTTCCATATAAAATTCAAATGGCACAAAAACTAAACCCAGCTGATTATCCGCGACGCCTTAATTTTGGCAAACAAACAAATGGGTCAACTTTAAATGGCCTACCCTGTAGTTATACATTCCGACAGATGCCGCCGAATATATACATATATGTGATTTATATATTGTCTCAAATATTAATATCTCAATAAATTCTGTACCCAATCTTTCGAGGACTTGAAATAAGCCATCACTCAGTTAACCATTTATGTAGCCGTTGACTTAATATTTTTGATTTCCTGCAAATAAATAAAATGGTCCACCCTAGCGAACGTAGATTAATTTCATATTATAACCATGAATATAATGAAGCTTAAATCCATTCGTTTAAGCTATAAAAATATGTTATGTTAATTCGAATATTAAATTCTTAAAAGACCACATAGCTCAGAGTATCTAAATGTTAGACGCTAGCAATAATAACAATAACACACACACATACGTATAGACACATACATGCATACGCCACCAACAATGCAAGACCAATAAACATTAAATTCTCCACAAAGGCGTAATAAAAGCCGGGCCATCTAATAAAAATGCCCACAATACAACAACAACATTGCCCGGATGGCGAGAAGCAAACGCGAAGAAATTGCGACAACAGTCATCAAATTGTAATTCCAGCAGACCACATAATATTATATAACAGCATTAAAATCAACGAAATTGATGGTCAGCGTGGGTAATTCACCAACACACACATATATACTTACATATATATGTACATACTTGTATTTGTAAATATATACGTACCTACACACACTTATGTGTACATACATATACATATCTCCCATGCTCGGGCGGCAGTTAAACACAACCCAATTATCGGGCAGCAAGTCAACAATGTTGCAATGCTTAGTTGCGGTCGCAGAGGGAGGGGGCCATTAATTACTTATTTTATCATAAAACGCCGCAGGATGTATAATTTCTATTACATAACACCACCAGAACTCAACATCATTAAAAACCTTTCAATATAATTATGTAGCACACACACAGACACGGACACCGCGCAGCTATACATTCAAATTTTTCGGAAAATTTGAGTTTTTTTTTAAATAATGTTCTATGATAAGTATAAATTAATATTAAATTTTCATTTTAATACTTACGAATATACATACAGATGTATATAGCAGCTAACACATATTCCCTACATATGACAAAGGGACCACAAATCAATAACATCTAATTATTTTGCTTAAGAATATATTCATGCCAAATATTACATTGTATTAAGCATTTGATCAAATTTGATTCGGATTGGCACATACACATGTCTCACGATTTTTACCCAAAACAAAATGAACAACTTATTTGCTTAAAACTTTGTGTCTCCAAAGGAACCTCAGAACGAAATCGTCCTTTTTTCGGAGTTGAAAGTGGAAAAGTTATCAAACACTTGCCTTAAGCAAGTCTCCCATCCTCCCCAGCGAAAAAGTTAAAGAAACGGTGCTTCAACATTTTAGTGTTACTGTTAGAGAGGGAAAAGACGATCTCAACTTCTTTTATGGATTAACTCAACCATTTTGTTTAATATTTTAGATATCAATAGTGTCAATGCTGGACTCGTACCAAATGTTCTGAATCAAACGACGTCAAGTAGAGGTCGTAAAACACTTGACAGCGGATCCTACTTTAATCAAATCATCATTACCTATGACGAGAAGTAGATTTATAAATATGACGTTGAAAATATCCATCAATTTAGCGAATAACCTGAGGACCCTCCCAACCGAGGCTCTTAAAAAGTGTATGGAAAATTGGTCAATCTTATTACGTTGACTTTTGTTGGCTCAGTAGTAATACTAAATGTTTATATTAAGATATGCAGAAACGTTGTTTTTCTACCAGATCAATTGTAAATAACGTGGGAACAAAAAATGCCTGCCTTTTATACCTCAGCTAAATTCATTTAATTAAGCACTTTACAATTTATTTCTATTATTTTTTTCGGAGACCATGTAAAATGGATATAGAAACGATCAACTTGACGAGCTATTTTTGAAATATCGCTCTATAATTTTGATAGAACCGTTGTTCTTGGATCACTATTGCACATAGTTTCCATACAATCTGCCCGATTTAAATCAGTTCTAATATGGAAACTTTTTATTTGTTAAAGAAATTCTAATTACGGCGAAGTGACGAATTATGGCTTTGGCCTTAAATAGTCAGGGCGTTTCGCGAATATTGAATAAAATGTCTGTTGCCAAAACACGAAATCTTTTCTTCGGAGCGTGCGGGCACCGACTGGATTAGGTAGAGGATGTTCCTAGTCAATGTACGAGCGACTGGTCAGTTGTCTCCGAGCATTTTCGCGCGACGTGTTTCTGTGAGTCGTGCAAGCCGAAAATGCAGCGTTTGTTGGAGCAGAGGTACGTGATTAAATTCTGTGTGAAACTCGGTAAATCTGCGACAGAAAATTTTGATATAATCAAGTAGACATATCCAGATGTTACTTTAGCAAGAAGTGATGTGTTTGGTGGCACGAGTCCTTTTTGGAGCGATGGGAAGTGGTCGCTGATGAAGATCGGAAGAATGAGCGAATCCAAAGTGAAAACGGTGCTCATTGTCTCTTTTGACATCAAAGGCATCGTCCACCATGTATTTTTTCCTCCGGGACAAACCGTCAACGCCAAGTTTTACGTGGAAGTCCGCAAGACACTCAAGCGAAGTGTCTATCGGGTCCGACAAGACATCTCAGCCGATTGGAAGTTCCACCACAATGACAACGCCCCGACTCATACCGCCTTTCTTGTGACGAGCTTACTAACTTTTTTGTTTCCTTGCCTTAAAAAGCCGGTGAAAGGGAAGCATTTGGACACGACAGAGGGGATCCACAAATCGTTCACCTCAGCTTTTAAGAGTATTCCGTAGAATGCCTTCCGTGTCGCCTTCAATGCGAGAAAATGATAGTGTGCTTAAATCGGAGTCCATACACATGGAAGGAACAAGTTTATCTCCCCTCAGACAAACAACACCCTTCTGAAAAGCAGAAACCTTAAAAAAATATTAAAATTATTAAAATTATTGCTAGTTGCCAATTTTAATAAATTCACGATTGACGCTTAGAAATACTTAGAATATTTAGCATAACCTCACCTATTTTGATTGCTTCACAATTGCTTTTTTCCAAAAGTGTGAAATTATTAATTGCTTAGCTAACATTTATGCCGGAAACAAATTCAAATTATTTGCAAACTAAATATAAAATTCAAATATATTTATTCCGTCCAATTATTAATCTGCAATTGCATAAAAATTATTTTGATTGCACAATTTCCACCAACAAATATGCTGTGGTCGCACTTCCTATTGCGTTTGAAAATATTTTATTTCTAGGTTATGTTTTATTCGCAAACTTTTAAATATTTAATTAAACAGCCACAGACACCACAATTCTGTTTTGAAAGTTCAAAAGGCGAAGCTTTGCAAAGAGCAATTAAAATTTATTAAATTTTGGTTGCAATTACTAACTCGTTGGTCGAATAAATTAGTCAAAGGTGTTGAAAGAGTTGTAAAATTATTTACAATTTTTATATATCAAAATTAATTTTTATCAAAAATATATGAAATAGGAATTAAATTAATTTTGAAAACTATTTTGAGATTACGCATGGATGGAAAAATAGTTTACGTACATATGCACATATATGCGAAATTTTCTATTATTTTTACATGTAGAACAGGTTATGTTAAATATGTATGCTACAGCACTTGTAATACCCAGAAGCAAATTTCAAAGCCCTTTAAACTGTATAACTGGTGAACCAAGTAGAGAGACCTTTTTTAATAGCGTTTTTCTTTTGACAGATCACGAGTGAGTCCTTTCAAGCAGTCATCTTATTTTTGTTCAGTATTGTTTTGCTCTATAGGCTATAGGCTATTCCAAAGTTCCACGAAGATCCGATGTTTTCAAGCCAAAGTTTGTTCAACCCCATTTCTGACTTAATGGATATGTAAACAAGCCAAATTGCTGCATTTTGAACGTAGAGCAACCTAAAGAGTTTTCAGAGCTACCATTGCATCCAAAATACGTTTTGGTGTGGTTTGAGGGCCGGTGGAAGCAAGACCCACATTTCTTCCAAATTGAAGCCAATGAGACCATGATAACCGTTATCGAAACATGATAACCAACTATTTGATCCCTGGAATTGAAGCTCGTGATCTCAGGTTTCAAAAACACGGCGTCACTTCCCACACTTAGCATTAATCAATGGATTTATTGAGAGAACACTTCGGTGAGGTGATAATTTCACATTACACCTTTTCCTGTTGGGATATGTAGAGTCTAAAGTCTATGCGGACAATCCCACTTCGGTTCAGACCTTGAAGCAAAACATCACTCGTAGTTATCAGCTGAATTGGATGGACCATCTAAAGCGTAGCCACGGCCAAGGTTTGAAAGAGATAATAAATGACCGGTAGATCAAAATACCGTTCTCGTATGAAGAACTGTTATATTTAAAAGGATATCACTACGAAATTTGTCATAAATTATTATTCAGCACAACGCTACAATATCCACAGAAATTGTTCAGATTGGATCTTAGCATATAGCTACCGTACAAACCGTCGGAACAAATTTAAGTGCTTGCGGGAAATGTTTTATATTTGTTATTTTCATGTTTCAATGAAATTTCAATTATATTTGCTATTCGGTATGCATATTCATTAAATTATTATAATCCAAATGGCCAGCGAATAATCAGAGAAATTCGAAAACTCAAAACCAGTAACAAACACTGTTGTTGCTCCCATTAATTTGCACTCGATTGCCGCAACTCAGACTTTTGAGCGTCCAATTCCACACTCTGGCTGCTGCGTAAGCATTTTGTTGGCGACAAAGTTCCACAAAGCATACGCCAAATTGACGCCAAAAGGGGCTGCAAGTGTCACTGAAATATTTTTACACACACACTACAAACACATGAAGGCATTCGCATATGAGAAAATAGTGTAATGCATAACTATCAATGCAAATATAAATAGGTGTGAATATATGTATAGTATCCATGCTTCTGAAACGCCACATTGGCAGCAGTGAAATGAGCAATCATAGCATCCTATGCAAATGGATACATACATATGGTATATCGCCCGATCAATGCTTTCGACGTCAGCTGCATTTTCACTAAATTGCCATATCGACTGTAATGTTGACACAATTGAAAGCTGCAGCAATTGAAAGGGACGCCAAACATGCTGCTAAGCGCAAGGTGTCGAGTGGCAATTTCAGCTAAGCACCCAATTGCGTATGATTATATTTGCATTTGTGCATCTATTTATGAATACTCTCATATCCAACACATATATAAGCGCTGTTGGCATATAAAATTAAATAAGCGCACAAGTAAATCACAAATAAATATTATTGGTAATTTTTGTTGACGACACATTTTATCACACAATTGATGCGCGCAAATTTCGACAAACAAATTTTAGGTTGTTTACATCATTTCATATTCATATTAAAGCTTAACATATTTGTACTTAAAATGACTGGTTATGAACAACTTTACAGCTAAAGGGTGAATCATTTCGAGGTTAAAGAAAACAAAGAAAAACTTCATACTTAATGGGGAATGTTTCCTATCATTCGAAAGAACATTCTTCGGCATTTAATTTTTGGATATTATCTCTTTCAAATGTTGGCCGTCGCTACGTCTCTGATGGTCCATTTGTTCTTCTTTTCGATGACTCGTTCGAGCATTTCAACTGGTAAATGGCGAATGACATGCGTGATGTTTTGCTCTAAGGCCTTAACCGAAGCGGAATTGTCCGTATTAGACTTTACATATCTCAACAGAGGAAAGAATAACGGTGTGATAGCACACGATCTTGCTGGCCATCGATCTGCCCAAAATGTGAAATTATTTGTTCTCTTAATAAATCCATTGATTGATGGGATGTGTGAGAAGTGGCGCCCTCTTGTTGAAACCAAAGTCGACGAGATCACATGGTTCAATTTTAGGCATCAAATAGTCGGTTATCATTTCGTGATAACGGTCGCCATTGACGTTTACCTTCTCGCCAGCATTATTTTTGAAGAAATATGAACCGATGTTTACACCGGCACACAAATCTCACCAAGTCTTTGTGCTTTCTGGATTAAATAGCAGCTCTTGAATCTCTGAATCCACTGAGCCAGAAATAAGCCTCATGGCTGAAAAAAATTTGGTTTGAAAACGTCGAATTTTCTGGGAACTTTTCAAGAGCCAATGGAACAAAGCGATGTCGCTTGGGAAAGTCGAGCGGCTTCAGTATACAAAATAACCCTTAAACCAGTCGCGCCCGTGAATACTTCGCTCTCGAAATTCTTTTTAAAAATCAGGAAATTGTAGATGGCTTTAAGCACCTTGAGCGGCATAATGCTATATATTATTTGTGGTATACATGGGAAATAAAAACTCATTATTTATCAAAATATTTCATAATCATTTTCTTTTATTTGCAAACATTACTAACCAGCTATGTCAAATTCAATGAAGAGGTCTTTTGAAACTCTTCTGCGACGGAATTTACGATTTGCATTTACTCGTGCTTACCTCTTTTATTGTTGATGCTCCGTTAAGTTTTAATTAGTTGCAGTTTGTTATTTAATTTGCGACAATCAATTAAACCACAAAGCAGACAGTATCACGTCAACTTTTGGCTGAGTCGGCACTTGCCGAAATCGTTTAGAACTGTTGCTTACAATGCAGCACAGCATCTTTAAGAAAACGTATGTAGCTGTGTATAAAAGGGGTAGTCCGTTTAATTGTTTGTGCTTATGAATATCATAAACTATGCTATAAGTAACATAAACTATTTAAAGGGATTAAAAAATTGTATTGCCTTCAAACCCTTCAACGATTATGTCCATTTTCCAAACCAAGTACATAACCTGGATGAGAGAATTCCTTCCTGAGACTTCATTATAGTCTTTATACCTTGATAAATCCAATTATATGTTACATTTATTAGGCGAAAGCAGTAATAAGTCGCAACAGAACTTTAAACAAATATGGAAAGAGCCTATGAGAACTGTAAATATCTCTTTACTCTCACGAAATGACTTATCGGACTGAAATTCACTCTTCCTTCCGTGAACACTCTATGCTCCCTAACGCTTTTACAACTACACCATTCAACTACTTTTACAATAATTTTACTTCTTTCAACTAGAATTAAAGGGTTAGATGGGTTTCCTCAATTAAAAAAAGTCTCTTTTCAACAATTTGTTTCTAATATAAAAAATTACATATTTTATTAGAAATTTTTATTGTTACAAACAAACACCATTAACAAAACAATTCTAAAATTTTTGGAAAAGAATGTTTTAAACTCGGCCAATGCGACGCCATTTCCGGTGACCTCTCGAAAAAAACTCCTTACAGGATCATCTAAAGTGAAAAACATTACTCGTTTTAGTTAAAACTTTCATTTAGCACTTCGACGGAGGAACAGAACTGAAAATTTGATTTTTGACAAACATTTTTACAAAAAAAAATTTAAATTTCAGTGAAAATTTCTTGACTTTTTTTAAATAGCTAAAATCGAAAAAAATTCCTTCGTCCACGTCTTTAAGAAATGTATTTCAAATACCTGTATAAAATTTCATGAGGATCGGTTGAGAAGTTCTCGAGAAATCTTGCCACCGACTTCAAAAACATAGTATCGAGAAAAACGTGTTTAACGACGGCGCATTTAGCCTAGCTTACCTCTAGCGCATAAGTTCTCAAGGCTGTATCTCCCAAACTATTACTCGGGTCAACTTGAAAATTTAGGACAATATTCAAGGGATGTTGTATAGTTTAATAAGGTAATAAAAAACTTCTATTTTTTGAAACCCGTAAACCCAATGCTTGCAGCTTACATAAATTTATAAAAAAAAATGTCCAATAATAAATCATAAGGCGGCTGAGATATTCTGACTCCTATATAATATGATTTATTAAAATCCCGAACATTTCATTTTTATTTCCTCTAATAAAATCCGTAATAGCTTTTATTTTTTTTTATTTCTTTTCGATTATTGTAAAAATAAATTTATATTATGATAATTACTTTTCTACTCTGAACATCAATATCTTCACAAAATTTTGCGTGGATTATTATTAAAGGCAGCGCTACAAAAACCAAATAAATTTCTCAGATCTGATAATTATAGCTTAGAGCTGTCATACTAATCATGTTAACAAAAGGAAAAAAAAGGTATTTTTATAAACTTGTATGTCATAAGTAATGCACCTGTATAGTAATGCACCAGAGTTGAGTGTTTTGTTCGCTTTTCCTTAAATAAAAACTTTCGCTTGCAAAATTAGCCACACCCCTAATCCCATGATTACTTAATGTAATTCGTCGTGTTTTCTGCGTAAACACATTAAATAAAATGTTGACAGGCAAACTTGTACATCGAGTTACAGTGACTACATGACACCTTCCAGCCGCTCGCTTGAGACACACACTCCAATGACATGTCATCAAAGGAAAGGAAATTTGTCAAAGTGGTAATAAAATCAGCGCCTGCGAAGGGTGCAGCCAAACATTAGCACCCAAAGTAAACAACACACACCAAAAGTTAACACACACCAGTTTATTTCTAATTATATATGTACATACATACATATTTGTATGTGTAAACTCACATACACACGGTGACACATACGCAAACACGTCAAGTAATCCGCATACACTCTTCCGCCAGCATGATTGCATGATTTAATGTCGACATCAACAACAATGTCTGCAGCGTAGCATCCTTCCTGCTTTGCCTCAACTCCTCGCTCATCTGTTGAGATTTATGACAATGTAATGTCTTTTGAAATTCGTCAAACGTGCTGACTGTCACTTTTTTCGCTCGCGTCAAATGGATTTGCCTGCTCGTACAAAGTGTTGACACTTTTCCTGTCATTGGCATGTCGCTGCTTTAGGAGTGAGTGTATCTATAAGTCGTTAGATGGGTAGGTGAGTATATAATATATGTACTTATGTATATGGAGAGGTTTTTGAACTATATTTTATATTTGAAAACATAATTTAAAAATGCGCTCAAAGTAAGTCAAGGATTGTCTGTTCTCATTAGAAAAGCAGCAAAACTCACTTAGGTCAAAGTGAAGTCTCTGGAAACTGCAAACCCAATAAGCTTTCTAGAAATGTCACCGTAGCCCGCCCGCAGTGCGAACGCGTTGGATCTCTATTGCAATCTTGCGTTCTAACACTGACCTTATGAACCACACGAGCGCTTAGGAGGCGTTGGTCGACGACCAGCTTATTCTTCCTGTCTAAAGTAGAGATCTGCTATACTACTTGCAAAGTTCGAACGCAAATTTAAAAATTTGTATGGAAGAAAGTGGAGTAGAAACATCCAGGCACGTTCTCCTTCACCGTCCAGTCTTTGCAAAACTGAGGCAGAAACAGCTCGCCAGACACAACTTCGAACCAGAAGACAAAACCTAATATTGACCGCGTAAACAAATTTTGTGACCATACCTAACCTGCAACATATGTATATGAATAGATGTCAGTTGTAGAGCATTTGAGCTGTACCAGTTTCATATATGACATATCACAAAATAATATTAAGAAACTTTGCGAAAAATTACAAAATTTTAGAAAGCTATAGATTAATAATATTGCTTGCCTACTTTCTAACAATTACTGGTCAACCTAAATCTGAATTTCCAATATCAGTTTTCTTCCCTTTCCCTTAACACCATCAAAACTTTTTTTAAGAATTTGAAGACCAAACGTCTCCAAAAGTCGTATCTGTAACCGGCGAAATACTTCAAGTACTAAAAATGAATCATGACTTAAATAACCGTCAATTTCGACCATTATCGTGACATAACAACCGACTAATTGATGGCTGAGATTGAAGCTAGTTACCTCGGAAACATTTGGTTTCAACAAGACGGCGCCACTTCCCACATCTCGCACCAATCAATGGATTTATTGAGAGAACACTTCGGTGAGCAGATAATTTCAGGTTTTGGGCCGGTCGATTGGCCACTAAGATCGTGTGACTTCACAGATTTTTTCCGGTAGGGTTATGGAAATACTTGCATTTCATACGCTATTTACCAATCGAAACGGTCGAACGAGTCTTCGAAAATTGGAGAGACTTAGCCTCGGCCAACTTTCTAAACATACCGAAAGATATTTTCTATTAGGTTCAGTGTGACCGCTATGCCAACGGTAACCACTTATAACAACAACTCAATCTTGTAGATTATTATTAGGAGGAAATGGTAGCAGAAAAAATAAAAACAATTTACATACATACATATGTACGCCTTTATTTGAACAACGCCAAATTGCTTGCGGCGATCAATTAACATAAAACACAAGCTAATAATTAATTTGCAATTATTTCTAAACATTTACAACTCTTTTAATCGAGTCCAAAACATTTATTAACTTGTTGAACACAATGAAAATGCAAAATAAGAATTAAATCTGTTATAAATTCACGCTGTGGGCGCTCAATATCAGATAAAAAGCAAAAACAATCGCCAAACACAACAACAACCACAACAACACATAGTAAACAACAGTAATTGCAACTGGCATCGTCAATCAATCAGAGGGTGGCAAATAACGGCCACACCGCCAAGCACCGGTTCCATGGCATGTTTGCTGATGCTTATTATTATTGTTTTTGTTTTATTTTTTGTTGTCCATTCAATAACACCCAACAACCGGCATCACAATGTCGGAGGCAAACCGGTTGTTTACATATTCATTACCAAACAAACGGCGGCGACGCTTTACACGTGTTGCAACATACGACCCACAAGCTGCAACAAATCGCGCCAACATGTTCGTATGGTCAACGAGCCAAAAGCCGGAATTTTGCTTTAAAACACAGTTAATAACTACAAATGATTGCTTCAGTTCGGCGTTTGGCTTGCGACCAACCTGGTGAATGACTAGTGTGGACTTCGTGGAGCGAAATTCCACCATACTCAGTGGTAATTTTGACCACACATGCGCAGAGCGGTTGTGTAGAGTTTTGCCACTTGCCAGACAGTTCACCATCGTCTCCGTTTATTTGGAGCTGTGGAACGCGGAGCAAAAGAGCGCGGTTGTGGAGTTCAGCCACTTAATTCTTTAGTGCAACTTGTTTAGTGTTTTTAAGCAACATTTGTAGAGTTATTCAAATTGAGGATAGTTAAATTTGCTCTTATACTAACAATTTTTCCAGTCCTAGAGAAACTTTCAATAAGCACTTTTAAGGATAGCCTTCAGCTCCGATCGACTGAACGGAGGCAAATCTGGTGCATACGGTGGTTGACCGATGGTATTCATTGCGTTTTTGGCTTTAAACTCGGACAAACTCGAGACTCGATGCGATGTTGCTTCATCACCTGCAAAGTCATGAATTATTCTTCCAAAATTCCAGCCGTTTTCGGCGGATATTCTGACGTAAACGCCAAATTACGGCTAAATATAACTCCTTATTGACCGCCTGTCTCTGCGGAACAAATTCGTCTTGTTTTCTCCCCTACATTCTGATTATTGTGAATTTGTTTGCATGTCAAACTCAAGAACCCATGTCGCATCGGCAGTTACAATGATCTCCATGAATATAGGATCGGTTTTCGCACGATAAAGCATGCGCAAAGAGATCTGTTTATTGTACTCTTTTTGAAAGAAATTCGGCTTTATGGGTATGAGTCGAATAAGCACTCATTTCATACACAAAAACGGGCTCACGAGATATGTCGATCTCTTTTGCCATCTCTCTAACACAACACTTACATGATAATTTTCAAGCACCATATGCTTCACTGCTTTAATATTTTCATCAGTTGAGAGGTCGATGGTAGTCCAGAACGAGGCATATCTTCATCGACCTCTCGACCGTCTTTGAGGGCTTGGTACCACTCGTATTCTTGTGCTTTTGATAATACTAAATCACCGTAAGTCGATCGGTCGGTCGGTGTCTACGCCAGTAAAGAAGAAGAAGTTATATAGTATATATAGATTTAAATATAAAATCCACTTTTGGTTTTTCAAGCAATTTAAATTCTATAAACCTTCACTTAAAAGTATACATTAATACTTACTCTCTTTACCGAGATTGATGCCGGTGTTCTGATAACGCTTCCTCTATTATACTCTTATAAAAGGGTTCCTAGACCACTTTGATATTTTTTTGCCCTTCCATATATCGCTATCAAGATTTTTCACTACTCAAAACAGAAAATAGTGGGAAATTGTATTTCTGAGTTAATTCACGATTTACCTTTATTTGGTTTTCCAAAATTGTATTCCCAAGCTTCAGTCACGGATTTACCCCGAAGAAATAATTATTTGACAGGAATGTATAATTTTTTGGGATTAAAGGCAAGTAGAAACGATATCTTCGGCTGCATTGCAATATAATATCATTAACGGGTGTTTTCCTTATAGGGGGTAAAAATATATGACTTGTTCAGTTTCAAGACATATTTTCCAGGCCTAGAGTCGATATCTTTTTTTTCACGAAAACCTTTAAAAACTTTCTATATACACATTCAACATCTATTTCTTCAAAAGACTTTTTCGAATGAATAAATCGTCAAGTCCAAAATTTTTTCTTTCTTATTTTGATCTTAAGGTTAAGGTATAGGTATTTAATTTTTTTTTCTCTTTTTTTATTTTTTAAATTGAATGTATGATATCTGAAGAATATTGTGTTAGAATTTCAAGTCAATTAAGGCAATGCCCGATTTTCGTACATATACCTGACCCGACCCGAGCGCGCTATTGTTAAGCGTTTTTCCCACAACTCACGTTTTTAAAGTCGGTGCCCCTCATAACATCAAAACTCTGCACCAATCCTTTTGAAATTTTAAACACTATTTCTGTACATATTTACGAGGTAACGCTGTCGAGTTTTGTTTTTTTTTTTTTTTTGTTCATAATTTTGATTTTACAATAACAAATTAGCTGATTTTTTCTCAAAAAATTGTGTTTTTCACTTCAAAGTCTTCGAAAAAATTCAAAAATGGAAATTAAACAAAAACTCGACAGCGTTACCTGGGGTAAACTATTATCTAACGAATAAACTTGGGTTTTTTGATTTCAGATGATCCAGCACCGAGTTATGAGGGGCACCGCAATTCAACTTTTTTGCGAGGCACGTCCGAACAATTGCTACCATTGCTATAGTTTTCAATATTTCTTTATAAAAATTTGATGAGACATTCCTCAAATGTCATACTTTAATGTACTTTTCGTTAAATAACTATTTTAACTGTGTCGTTAGAAAAAAAATCACAAAAACATGCCTTTTTTCGTGCGGTTTGACCTTAGAACTGGACGAAGGCGTACAGATTCCTAACATTGTAGTCGAAGGCGTTAAAATTTCGACTGATTTTAGGTGTGATCCTCGACAGTCTGTACTCCTTTACTTCTCACTCGACTACGATTATTGCCAAAGTACAGAGCCGCAACAAAATCCTCAAGTCGCTAACCGGCAGCAAATGGAGAAAAGACAAAGAAACATTGTTGGTCTTTAAGTACGCCGCAACAATGTGGTCGCCTGGATACAGTGAAAAGTAGACGAGGAAGATTCACTGCTTCGATATTGGCAATTGAATGACTTCTTTTTGGATGACCAGTGTGTTCGGCATCTCCAACTAATCCTGTACCCCTGAATATTTCAATAAATCTCCTTACAGTTGACGAAGTTAAAACCGCCGACCATATTTAGTAGGAAAATTTCGAACTTCAGCCGCCAAGTTTTAGTTATTTTTGAAATAATACAGACACTTTGTTCTATCGTCTATCGCACCATTTTAACTAAGTCAAATTGTCATCTATCGATTTTCTAATTTTTTTTTTTTTTTTGTTGAGCATCTCTTTGAACATCTGATAAAGTTTTTTCAATTCGTTACTCTCCAACGGATAGCGAATCGAATGCAGCTATTTCATCGTTCGAGCCTGTACAGCGCCTTAGAAAACATTCCCATGTACATTAATTGTCAAAACATAAATTTTTTATATACTCAACAACATGTTTAATGAAACCTTAAAGAGAGAACTTTTTTTGCACAAAATAAATTGTAAAGCCTTTTTGTCTATGGTCTAGTCTAGAGACCTTACGACTAATCTAACCAATTAAGGCAATGTACCGCGCCCAAATTTAGCATAATTCTATCGCGTTCTATCTGGCAGCAGCAACTTATATTCGATATACATATATATATATACTATTTTCCACTGAGATATTGATAAAAGAGAACAAAACAACAAAACTCAGTAAGATATCATAATCACCATAGACTAGCTTTATAATCTAAACAGACCACGAGTCCTTTGCTCAAATGATAAATGAAGTAGAAAGCGAAACAAACACAAAAAAAAGAAAATTAACCGTCCAAACGTATAAAATTCCAACTTCTCGGAACAAATCAATGAAATTTCGGTTTTTATTGCACACAGCTGCACCCAATCGCTTCCGCCATACACCTCCTCCTTAAGCCACCAAGTCTTTGGTGAACCGTACAACGGCGTCCATTGGACCAGCTGCATACAATTGCATTGTTGCTGGCGGCGAATCAAGCTTGATTTGAGACTTCGCACACGCCAAACAAAAGATACCAAACTAAATCTAAGCACTCCGAACACTTTTCTACGTCTGTGGGTATATGTGTGTACGTAGCACACTTCTAACACTGCTCACGGGCCAAGCGCAGTTCGTCGCGCCGTTTGGCTATAAAATTCCGAACATTAACGAAAATTTATCTACTCTAATTTAACCTAAATTCCAGTCATAAAAATATATCAGGTTGTATGTGCGGATGTGCATGGCCAATGATTCGACATGGTCGCGCAAAAACTAAACTACGAGAGAGTGGCGTAGATGCACCATGGCCTGCTGTAGCGCAGCTGTTGACCACTGTAATCGTAAGCGTTTTTGCGCATGCGCACCCACTGCTAGTCATTTCAGCTGAAGTGCTACCCGCTGCTGCCCATGAACGTAATTTTCTAGGTTATTATAGTGATTGTTTTATTTACGTGTCTGTTGTTGTTGTCGTTGTGTATTCTATGTTGTTGTGAGTTTTTGTTTCCGTCTTTTGTGCGCTACAAATCAATTCAGCCTCGCCTTAGTCAACTGACGCCCGATGCTTGTAGCCTGTTGCCTGCTTTTCCTTAGCCTTTCACTAAATAATCGCCGCAGTTAAGGTTACATGCAACAAGGTTTTTGTTGCACCAGACTGCGTCTTTCTCCAACCTTTTCTTTCCTGTTGTACAATTTTTAAAGCTTTCTTTTAGAACTGATGCATATAGCTACCTTGAAGGCAAACTAATTAAGTTCAATTACGGAAATATACAACGCAAATATCATACGTTCCTTGGTTTGTAATTCTTTCGTTCTACGAACTCGTTTATAAACAAATTTTTACCAGCTTTGAGTCTTTTATTGGGGTGTAATGGGCTATGGTCATGCTTCTGGGTAAGCAGATATAGTCGTAAGGCTATAACGAATTCCTACTCTTGCGTAACCGCCACCCACTGAAAATGTGAGTAACCCATGTGTAGTCTGGGGTCACGGCTAAAAGAGAGGAAGCCACTCCGAAGTATTCTGTTTAATGGTTCGCTGAAGTCTAATTGCAGTGTCTGTTCACCAGAGGTGTGAGCGGGCGTCGGTCTTAAAACAAGCGGCTCACTATATAAATATGTATAAAACTTTTTACTACTCAACTAGCTAGATTGTGTGCTGGGTTTCCAATGAAAAAAAAAAAATTAACAGGCTCGGATGAAAGACACTAGTTTTGATGATTAAAGGGCATGCACCTGGAATTCCCGGTCCCTAATTTGGGAACTGATCCAATTCATTTGGGAAGATGCCGGAATACTGATTGATGTCCTCGTAAAAGTAAATTCTGACATCACCGTCTTCAAAGAAATGTGATGGATGCGTCAAACACGAAGACAAGTAGGCACTCATTCGTCGAGTCCTGGCATTCACAGCGGTGGATGAGCATCTATCCACAATCTGCATCAGAGCAAAATTTTTCAACATAAACTCCTTTTATGAGCGGTTGAAACTTGCTAATAACGACTGCCTGCGCCAACGCCAAAGCTGCATTTGCACAACAATCGGAAAATTCAGCCTCCATGGCGAAACCTTTACAAATGGGTTGCGGCTGATAGAATTCGCAGGGGACCGAAATATGGTTGTCAGCAGTACTAGATTCCGGCACAAGAAAATTCTTCAAGCTACTTGCTTGTCTCCGGACCTTAAAAATTCAAAGTCAGATCGAAAATGTTGTGATAGGAGGACGACAGGTCTCCAGTGTCCTTGAGTGTCCTTGAGTTGTCCAATGAGGACTCACGTGTCGCAGTGGAGATATAGTCTCAAAATGTTCGCATCGACCACAGGTGGCGAGGTGGAGACGCATACATATACAGACAAACAACGAAAAAGACTGAAATACGTCAGTATGGTGAACTCAAAAAGCTGGCCGGCAGGGGTACAGCTGGAAAATTCAACGAAAAGATTCGCCGACTAACGGAAGGTTACACCACCGAAGCATATGTTAACTTGTAGGACTCAAAGTGGTGATCCAGTGGCTGATGTTCAGAGCATACTGAAGTTATCGAGTCTACAGAACGGCAGTGAAAGTGTTACATTTGGATATGGCGAACCCAATCACTCAATCGACGACCATGAGATAAGTCTTCTTCATCTCACATATAAGGTCTTATCGAAAGTAGGCAAGTTTTTTCCAAAGCAATGTCTAAATATATAAAAATATTCATTTTAACGAAAATAATATAAATTTGCCATTTTGACTAAAAAAATAAATATATTTATGATTACATGCTTTAGTACTTATTACATCAATTGTTGTCTCCATCCAACAATCACTTCACATGCGAATATAAATATAGCTAAAGTCCAAGCATATCCGAACATGGGCCAAGCGAACGACATGTACTGCATATCGAGCGGTCGCAGCTCTGTATCGGTATATGTTATGTTATGCATTTTACCCGAGCTAATCGCTTCTAAATACGCAGCGTCAATCCAAAATAGTCTTAAACCATGATCGACGACTCTTGTAAGAAACAAATTTAAAGCGTCCTTGAAAATTGAGTTCGGCTGCAATGGTAGACAGTAAACGATTTCCTTGCGAACACACATATCGGTTAAACGGAATATGGGCTTCTTGAGTGGTCTCATTCTCAGTTGCATAAACTGCCATGTAAATAGATCCACAAGATAAGCATAGCTAGTATTCAATTTTTGCATTTCCCGACGAGATTGCTCTTGTGTCTCTACCAAAACCAAATACTTTTCTAAATTTTCGCATAATTCGCCACACCATTTAGCAATGTATTGATAGTTATAAGCGCTGATTAATATTTTGTGACCATTTTTATTCAAGTCCTCCCATTGGCTTGGATTCGGCATCATTGTCGGCTCAGTAATGAAGGTACTGAGATTTGCCGAGAATTGTGTGTGGACGCATAGAGTCCATACCATGGATAAGAAAATCAATAAACATAAAGTCCATAAACGATTCAGGTGTGTGGGGTGAGCTGTTCCAACGTAAAGCGACATAGCGCTCGGTTCAGTTATCGCCAGAAAGAAATTCTGAAAACAAGGTCTTCCAGCACGTAGGCATTGCAGACGACAACACCAATAAAACAAAGTGTATACAGTAAGAACACCAAGCGAAGTTGAAGCAATATATATTCGAATTGAATACATGTTATAGAAATCCTGGAAGGCGTAGTACCACTGAATTGGTGCAATGACACAAAGTCCGCTAATACTAAACGGCTTGGAGGCCGTGCGGAAAGTTTTAGAAACTTGTAAATACATGCGAGCCATTGGTATATCTATCTCATTGCTGCGTGTCATATTGAGTAGAGAGGCTGGAAAGTACATGTTATCTATAACTAAAGGCTTGGGATAGGCCAACGAACCATTAACACTTTTCGCAAAAGCCTCGAGGAGCTTTTGTAAATATCCAGCTACTTGTATATGTCCATCCAGCTCGTAAGCAAATGAGAATGGAAAGATCTGATCGGGAATTGTGCGTATGCCATAACCACGCAGATTCTTCAAACGTTGTGGAAACACCTCTACACCTCCGACACTAAGCGACTTTTCCTCCAATTCAAATTTGGGAAAAATCGTATAACTGTAAAAAGTTTTCGTCTGCGGAAAATCCGCAAAAATTGTAACAACATTAAGCATTTTTTCTGCTTCGCATAATCGGAAAATTCGCCTTAAATATTGCTCAGCATTTGACTTAGTGCCGACCTCGACGTCGATAAGAATTATACGCATCTGTCGCACGAGATCGAGTATATCCGAAAGCACGAGTAGTTCCACATCAAAAATCTCTAACTGCGCTATGACGAGTATATTTCTATTGAAGATATCTGCAATTTGATAAGAGGAATGCTTGGTTTGAAAAATGATGGGTTGTTTGAAATCTTCGACGGTGATGTGTAACAGCAATTCCAATGTTTCACTACTTCGTACTTCTCCATAAATCAAACAGCTTTCAAACTTCTCTTCGGCATATATTTTCGCAAGAAAATTATGGTATAATTGTACTTCCGGAATAGTTTCCAAAATATCTGCAGTTTCCACTGATTTCGAACAAAGTATTTCGAAAATAGTCACCAAAACCGTCTTCTGCCAAGCTCCGGACATAGCGACAAAATTTGTTGTGTTCACGCGAGTTCAGTCTTTACTACTGTAATCAGTCTATAGTTGCTAACCATTTATACTCAAGTTCAGCTGCATTTTGTCAATTTATGTTTAATATATTTTGTATTGCAGTTTGTAAAAATTTAGAATAGTTTGCCCCGTTATTACATGGCTTAATTAAATATTTATACACTTGGAGTGTAACAAAAAAGTAATGAAGTTACTTATAAAAACGACAGGAGTCCCATAGGACCACACGGCACATTTCATGCCAAAAAAACTGCTACAGCTACATCGTTATGACCTTGTCGTTTCATTCCACCACTCCACTAGCAAAACTTCGACATTATTTGCAGTTACTCTAGTGTAAGTATATTACAAGGCAAGGACGGTGACGCTTTACCTGGTGTGTAAGTCAATACACGGGTAACCCATACAATATAACACCCAAAATCATTGAGAGCTCTAAAATTTTGCATTGTATTGTGGTTATAGCCGAGTTTAGAACAGCGCCAGTCGTTTCTTCTCTTCGCTTTTAGGCGCCAATTAGAGATACCAAGTGCAGTCAGGTCCTTCTCCACGTGATCTCTTCAACGGAGTAAACATCTTCTCTATTTCACCCGGTGGGTATTGCGTTGAATACCTTCAGAGCTGCAGTGTTTTCATTCATACGGACCACATGACCTAGCTAGCGTAGCCGCTATCTCTTCATTCGCAGAACTAAGTCAATGTCGTCATACAGCTTATCGTTCCATTGAATGCGATATTCGCCGTTGCCAATGCGCAAAGGACCATAAATCTTCCGCAGAACCTTTCTCTCGAAAACTCTTAGCATTGACTTATCAGATGTTGTCATCGTCCGAGCCTCTGCTCCATAAAACAGGACGGAAATAATGAGTGAATTATTGGTCTTTATTCGTCGAGAGAGGACTTTACTTTTAAATTGCCTGCTGAGCTTGTAGTAGCACCTGTTGACAAGACTTATTATACGTTGGATTTCAAGGCTAGCATTGTTGTTGGTGCCAATACAGGTTCCAAGATAGACGAAATTATGTACGACTTCGAAATTATAACTATCAACAATTACATGGGAGCCAAGTCGTGAGTGCGACGACTCTTTGTTTGTTGACAGGCGATTTTCGTCTTGTCCAACCTGGAGAAAACAGAACGAACGGCGCGGGTGTTGAGGCCATTCAACCAAAAGTACTTCATCGTTGAACGAAATTTTCTTGTGAAAGTCGTTGGCCATGCATGGGTTCAAGCTCCTTTGGCAAAGTTTTCCATTAAGCGGTTGGACACAGCTCCAGTTGTTGTGCACGATGGCGGATGGATGCTCTGCACCACAGCAGCAACAGGACCGTAACATATTTTCATTTACCAGTTCTGCTATACAGATATCTGGCGTTGAGCTTAGTTTATAGTATTTATCAACGTTGATTGATGGGTTTCGTCTTTCGTGCTCTCACCTAGACAAAAACGATACAGTTTTAAAAGTACCGAACATGTACTAACAACAACCTTTGTATTAACTGGGCGAGCAGAATTATTGATAGAAGACTTGAAGCATTTTGTGAAAACCAATTAGCAATATTTCCAAAATTGGTGCAGCCTTAAAACTATAAACTATGTAAGAAAATAAAACACATCCACGGAACGCATTTAAAAATTTATTAGATCTTACATTGAAACATTATTTTTTTGAGTTGTTTTCTGGCAACGTCCAATTATCATATATCGAGCGGTCCTTCCAACTGCGCAGTTTCGGGAACTGTACCCTGAATCTTAAACCGCTCAGTTTCGAGATACGTTAAATCAATTCAAATTTTGTATAGGCCATGATCTGCACATCTCGTTAAAAATAAGTTTAAATGTTCTGTGAAAATTGAGTTTTCCGGCAAGCGTATGCTAGAAAAGATGTGTCTTTTGAAGCACATATCAGTTAAATGAAATATGGGCTGTTTCAATGAACGCATTTTCAGTTCGAAAAAGTGCCAGAAAAGTCTATCAGTAGGATACGCATAGCTAGTATTCATTTTAAAGCACTCATGTTGAAGCTCCTCCAAAGTATCCACGAATACCCAAGATGCCTCAGTATTTGTGCAAAAGCCGTCATAAAGGTGTAAAATATATTGGTAAAAGTCCGCACTAAATAAAACTTTATAATCAAATCTATTTAAGTCATCCCAGGTTTTAGGATTCGGTGCTAGTACTGGCTTAGTCAGAAATGAATTTAGATTAGCCGTAAAATGGGTGGGAGTACATAGAGCCCATATCATGGAGATAAAAACTGCAACTCGCACTGTAACCAAACGTGGCAATTTAGGTCGTTTACCCAACTCAAAATGGCTGGTATAATGATTTGGTTTGGTGAACGCCCACCAAAAGTTCTGATGACAAGGTCTACCATCTAGCTTGCATAGCAAACATTGACAGCAATAGCACAAGGTGATTGTAAGAAAACCGACCGCGACTAAATAAATTGGAAAATTTGTGCTATTTAAGTACATCTCGTAAAAATACTGAATGGTATGGTACCACTTGATTGGTGTTACGATACAAACACCGCTGATACCAAAAGGCATCGACGACCTGCCACAATCCTGCATTCTCAGCAAATATGTGTTAGAAGCGGGTATATCGATCACATTGTAGTTTGTCATATTCGCCACCGTTGCTGGATCGTATTTTTTTAACTTTATCGGAAATGGATAGAATAGTGTTGCATTTATGCTTGTGGCAAATGTTTTCAAAAGTTTCTGCAAAAATCCTCCCACTTTTATATGTCCATCCAGCTCGTAAGCATATGAGTATGAGAAGATCGATCGGGCATTGAGCGTATGCCGTATCCAAGTAGATTCTTCAAACGCCGCGGAAACACCTCTACACCAGCGGTGCCAAGCATTTTTTCTTCCAAGTGAAATGTGGGAAAAATCGTATAACTGTAAAAACTTTTCGTCTGCGGAAAATCAGCAAGTATGGCGGCAACGTTTAGCATTTTTTCGGCTTCGCATAATCGGAAAAGCTGCGTTAGTTGCTGATCGTGCTTCGACATCAGGTCAGGCTCAGTGCCGATGAGTATTATACGTTTTTGTCGCATACGATTAAGCGTATAGGCGAGCATCGACAGTTCATCTTCAAGACGCTCCAATCGAGCGATGACGAGTATTTTACGGTTGAATAAATTTCTAATTTGATAAGAATTATTTAGGTTCTGTAAAATTATCGGCTTCGTGAAATTTTCGACGACTACGTGCAGCAACAAGTTTAGAGTTTCACTCTTTCGTTGTTCTCCGAAAATCAAACAGTTCTCAAACTTCTCTTCGGTATATATTTGATCTATAAAATCTTTATATAGGGTGATTTTTTAAGAGCTTGATAACTTTTTTAAAAAAAAAAACGCATAAAAATGCAAAATCTCATCGGTTCTTTATTTGAAACGTTAGATTGGTTCATGACATTTACTTTTTGAAGATAATTTCATTTAAATGTTGACCGCGGCTGCGTCTTAGGTGGTCCATTCGGAAAGTCCAATTTTGGGCAACTTTTTCGAGCATTTCGGCCGGAATAGCCCGAATTTCTTCGGAAATGTTGTCTTCCAAAGCTGGAATAGTTGCTGGCTTATTTCTGTAGACTTTAGACTTGACGTAGCCCCACAAAAAATAGTCTAAAGGCGTTAAATCGCATGATCTTGGTGGCCAACTTACGGGTCCATTTCTTGAGATGAATTGTTGTCCGAAGTTTTCCCTCAAAATGGCAATAGAATCGCGAGCTGTGTGGCATGTAGCGCCATCTTGTTGAAACCACATGTCAACCAAGTTCAGTTCTTCCATTTTTGGCAACAAAAAGTTTGTTAGCATCGAACGATAGCGATCGCCATTCACCGTAACGTTGCGTCCAACAGCATCTTTGAAAAAATACGGTCCAATGATTCCACCAGCGTACAAACCACACCAAACAGTGCATTTTTCGGGATGCATGGGCAGTTCTTGAACGGCTTCTGGTTGCTCTTCACCCCAAATGCGGCAATTTTGCTTATTTACGTAGCCATTCAACCAGAAATGAGCCTCATCGCTGAACAAAATTTGTCGATAAACACATTTCGAACCGAACACTGATTTTGGTAATAAAATTCAATGATTTGCAAGCGTTGCTCGTTAGTAAGTCTATTCATGATGAAATGTCAAAGCATACTGAGCATCTTTCTCTTTGACACCATGTCTGAAATCCCACGTAATCTGTCAAATACTAATGCATGAAAATCCTAACCTCAAAAAAATCACCCGTTAGAATTGTGTCTGTTGTATAACATCCGTAGGGATTGCTGTCACCACCGGTTTCGTATAAAGTACTGCCAAAAAATTAACAAAATCGTTTCTTGCCAAGACCGCATCATATTGAAGGATTTCGTTGTGTTAGCGCGCGGTGAATCTTTACTGTTAAAAGTCCGTAGCAAACTGCTTAGAAATTCAATGGAGTTACTGTATTAGCTTCAGAGTTCCTAATAATACATTACAATAATTTAACAGTAATTTATTTACTTAGAATTTATCAGCCATTATCCATAAACAATAGCTCAAATAATTATTTAAATTAGTTATTAAAAATGTTCTCCATATAACACTGTATATTAGGAGTAAGGCATTCAGGCATACATACAATATTCTAAACCAAACTCTGTCAGTGAGAGAAATCAAGAATATAAAATATACCCTGCGCTCTATGACAAAGCAAAAGGCTTAACTCTTTCAATCACCTTTTCTGGAAATGTTTTAATGTTTTTCAATAGGGCTGCCGTGATTTTGATACCTCTGGCGGCCATGTTTGTTTAGGGATTTGCGACAAATTTTTTCAGTGTGTTCAGTAAAATTCTCATTTCAACATGTCAAGTTTCATGTTCGCCATCAGTCCGTTTAACGTTATCGATTGGACGTGGGAAATAACGGAAGTCAACGAAAATTTTCATCGAAGAATCATCTTTTCGGATGAGGTCTATTTCTGGCTTAATGGCTTCTTGAACCTATAAAAATGTCGCTATTGAGGTATAATATGAAGTCGACACACTTTTTCCGGAATTTAATGAAGTCAAAGCGAACGATCTCAATTTCTAACAAGACTGTGGACTCCTCATGTTTGACCTCCAAACGTGGACACATTGCGAAATTCCAGCCGAAATGCTACACAGGGCTCACGAAAATTAGCGCAAACAGGTGAAGAGTGCAAACGCAGTCAGGGTGCTCATTTGGTCGATATTTTGTTATTTCGGTTGATCATAAGCTATAATCCCTTTCACAAATACAAAACAAGAACTTGATTTTGATCGGTCACTTTGTATGACTGCTGTATGTAATAAGTATCAGTATCTCAAAAACCGAGGGACTAATACTTATAATATATATTCAAATGGACGGACAGACCGACGGACATATTTTGCTTGCTTCAGGATCATGTTTCTACCGTTTTTTTCAAAAGTGTCGTGATAAATCGCATTTGAATCCGGCTTTACAGAAGCACCGCCATAATTAGTCCTAGCCAAGTAATGATTCCATATATTTTACAGAATTTTTTTTATGTAATTCGAATAGCTTTTTCGCTATAATTAAAACTATTTACTGGAATTGAATTAATAATAATTTAAAAATCATATTTTCTATCTTTTCTAAACAGCCAGAATGTAGAAGATTGTGGACGAAACTGAGCTTTAAACAGAAATAAACAACTTGCATTGTACAAAAAATCTCAAACTCTCGCACTTCTTTACTTCGGTAATGCAGTTAATTGCGGTCAATGTCAGTCTGCAATTACAAAGAGAAATATTTTCATAACAAATCAAGCGCATAATGATGTACAATGTGGCAGCGCAAGGACCGCGAAGACAGTATAATGTGAAATGACATTCAAAGACCCTTCTACCAGAGTGTACAGAAGAAGAACGCCACTCAGTCTCGAGATAAAACGCATATATTTTACTTTTTGTGGACATTCAATTACTGAAAATGCTTTTGTTGCATACCATCAATTGCTTTAAGATTTTATTAATAAGATCTCCGTCGAGCATATGGCATTGTATTTGTAGCAAGCCAATGGCGTTTCACAAAGAATCAGACTACAGTGGACAAAATGAAGTTAAGACCTAGCAAGAAAATGGATTGATTAAATAAGTTAACATTGAAGCTTAGTAACTGTGTGGATGATAAACGAAGATCTTACATAAAACAATTTATAAGTCCAACCTAAATTTTTTTGGGGAATGGTACGATGTGCTGCACAGTCCAAAAAATAGTCCAAAAAAGGTACACATGATCTCAATGAAAACGTAAATACCCAAATACCAATCATGTTATGAACTTAGCTGAGATTCGGTGGAGTCAACTTACTCAACAAAGAGGCAATTTGTCATGAATGGAATATGGGCCGCACATGCCGGCAATTTACATCCAAAAGAAATGATATATAAACTCTGGTAGGAGTACTCTAATTGGTAGACATGCTAGCAGTCTGAGTACACCAACCAATGACTATTGTTGAATATGGCAGGAGGTAAACAAAATGAGGCTTTTTGTATAGGAAAAAAGTGCAACTATCGGTCGACGGTTTCCTGACCGTGCTTAGGAGGTAGCATAGATAAAACTGTTTGTATTGGTGAACTTCATCAGAAACATGAGGTGGTTGAGAGCGGATATAATATAATGAGGGAATTTCATTCCCTGTGGTTTCACAATGTGCCTTCTAAAGGCCTAAATGTGTCGTCAAACATCCATTCTTCCTACCAAGACTCAGGGTATGTCCTAAACAAGCGGAACTTTTTGCATAGTGCTTTTTCTATTTCAGTTATACAAATGCTCTTCTGCACCTTGGTTACAACTGCGTCAATGACTGAAATACATTATAAAATGTTCTTTTGATGTTGATTTTCAGTTTTGGAAATAGAAAATATTCATTTGATCAGGTGAATATGGACGATGATTGATGAGAGACAATCGTTTTTAATAACCTGAAATTTGTAATCATCCTTTTCTCCCCTAGAAAATGCGCATTCGTCGAAACCGCCGAATTCGGGAAATAAAATCTGTACGATTTTCGTCTATAGCCATCTTTCACATTGAAACCTCAAAAAATAATCCAGTAACACACCACGCTCTGACAGCCTTTATTATTGGTCTTTGCATGAACTACCATATTCTTGCTTATATATTCAGTCTCCGCATAACTTCTCACTTCTACTCTGACATCAACCTAAAAGTATTGGGAAAGGAAAGGAAAAGAATGCTTTCACGAAGGTATGCTATAATATTTTTGGATCCTGCGAAAATTAGAAGAATATAAGCAAACTTATATCACTTCTTGCTAGATGATCTTCGCCTCTTCGACTGACTGAGTGACAATGAAAGCCATGAACTCAGAACTATAATTGTCATTTGTGTTCCTTGTAGGGCTAAATTTTACGGCAATCATGGCTTCAGGAAAAAAAGACAAGTTATACGAGTATTAAGGCTGCGGTAATCAAAGGTAACAATATCTACCATGTGCAATGAAAGTTTTACAGATAAGAAAATGTTCCTTACTATTATGGCGGCTTTATTTTGATGACCACCACCGTAAAATGATGCATTCTTACATATAAGTTAGCACAAAAAGCAACTTAATTGCTGATGTTCAAGCACAATGATGTGCCACGCGCAAAGAAATAAATTAAATAAAGTGCAACAACAATGAGAAGCAATGATAATCAGTCGAACATTGATAGTAAATTATGAACTTGCGACAACTGACTACCACATGCCACATGCCACATGCAATTTATGAGCCGACCAGACACAGTATGCCCTTTCGCTTCACTAAGAATGCACGAAACTTTACGCTACTTCAGCAGCATTCGAAGATGCCACAAAAGAAAGTCCGACGACAACGACTTGAAAAAACCCAGTAATTACGTGTGCAGTGAAATTCCACTTTTACTCATTCGCCGTTCGCATCATTGTTGCAATAATGCCGTTATAATCTGGACAACTAGTAGACAAACCTCCCAACTCCCACAATAGCGTATAGAGGCAACAATTGTTGCAACATCAAGACGATGATTACCGCACGGCAACGTGTATGCAACAAATTGATGATAGCCGCCCATTTGTTGGTGCAGCGAAAGTTCAACGGCAATCTCTCACGATGCTGCTTTTATTTCACACAATTTTTCACATTTTTTCTCTTATTACATTTTATTTCGTTTTTGTGCTTTTATGTGTTTTCTTCGCCCCTTTAATAGGATCTTGTGGGTTTAACGAGTATAATTGCAACTGCAATTCAATTGTCTGTCACTGCAACATTTATGCATGTGTGATCATGTCACACATGTTCATATTCACACATTCTCATAAAGATCTACAAAGTGCTGAAACCAAAGTGTTAGAGGAATTGTAACAGAGCGTCCTCTTTCGAAGAAGTGTTATTCGGTCAACCTAATCATAGCAACATTACTATTTAAACAAATTAATAACGGAACTAAGAAAACTAATACTCGATAATTCGTACAGATTGTTTCAAAAAAAGTTAAAGATATATTTTTAAAAGTCTAATATATAAATTATTAATCAGTTCCTTATCTTTGCCTTCGAACGGTTCCTCATTCACGGCAAAATCATTTTCTGTGATTGTATATTGTCCCAAACTCCCTCTCATGCCAAATGCCGGAGAGCAATTTTGAATAGCAAACTTTCATGGAAACTCAATGTGGAGGAGATAGCGAGAAAGGCCCATGGTGCGCTCTATGGATATAAGGTGATGGTAAGGTAGTAAATGGGGTCTATTACATGGCTTCATGTATCAGCGCCGGTCCTGAATTACGCAGCACCCATATGGTCGCCTGGATGGCAGTAGCAGAATGGGAATTACAGACCTTCATAAATCAGCGCCGGTCCTGAATTACGCAGCACCCATATGGTCGCCTGGATGCAGTAGCACGCAGATGAGGAAATTACAGACCTGTCAAAATACTGCACTCCGGACCACGACAGGATGCCTTTTGATGTCTCCCTTCGAACATCTACATAGTGAGACGCTCAGTTAAGGAGCATAATGAACTCCTCTCCAGGCAGTTCCTGCTGGGATGTTTTCGCATAAACCACCCCTGCAGCCACCTGCTTGGAGCGGAACCGCCTCCTAGGAGCATTAAAAGGTCCTTCCTGGACTACGTCGACGACATCGTACAGTACGCCGACCGGACTTCGGACGCAACGGACTTTCGACAGGCACTGTCCGCCATTCACAGTGGAGCCATCAACACCTTTACCGACTTCCTTCCCGTGAATGGCGTTCTTGGAGTCTGTACGTCCTACATGCAACGAGTCTCCGCATGACACTGACCACCTCTTTGCATGCTCTACAAACCCTACACATCTAACAGCCCCATCCCTCTGGTCCGACCGCCTCGAAACAGCGTGTTTCCTGGGCCTACCGTTAGATGACGTCGACGACAACACAAATGACGCTTACCAATAAAACGGGGACTAGTATCCCGTTAAAACAACAACAACAACAACGCGCCTTTCTCTGCCCTAAGAACCACTCCAACGGGTGCAATTGATATTGCACTGGGTAGCTTCGCAAGATTAAAGGCGTTAAGTGAATTCTCAATAAGGATCGTCGGGTATAGCTCCAAAAGTCGGGGGTTGGATAAAATAGACCATGTACCTTAAAGCTTTATTTGACAGAAAAAGTTTAAATCATTAAAAGAGAGTGGATGGCGCAGGAAAATATGACTTCGCAACGGAACTTAGAACATCTACACAGACGGATCAAAAATGGTTGTAGGATTAGGCGCCGATGCGATAGGTATGGCAGATAGATAAGGATGAAATGGAATGCTTTAAGAATATGTAAGCGCTCAGGAGAAAAACATACATACGTTTTACTCACACGGTTTCGAAAGGACGGAAGGATGCGGGATTGTTGGCCTAATGACAGTGGGCATGAGAGAGACGCAGGAGCATCTCTCATGCTTCTCTTCATCCTTGTCTATAGCTTGTCTTTCATATTTAAGAGCTTCGCAGTTGAAATGACTAGATGAAATATCAAAATTAGATACTAGGTAACTCTTAAAGTTAGCAAAATTGTAGACGTCTTGCTCAAATTAAACTAAACCTCTATCTGGTATTACCAAAGTCTAGTAAATACGAGGTGCGTTCAAAAAGTATCGCAAATTTTGAGTTTTTTCAAAAATTATTTATTTATTCATGAATATCTATTTTGTCCCCTTCAAAGTAATCCCCATAAGATATTATACGAGTATATGGGTGATGTGACAGTCGGCTAGTATTACCTAACGTAACTTTAAGAGGAAATTATTTTATAAATCATAAATCCACAGTACCACTAGCCGACCTCGTAAATAAATCTGTTATCTATTGTATGTTTTGCATTGTCCCTCACACTTAGCGATTGTACAGTTAAGCCATAGATGACAGCACAGGGTTTTTAATTTTACCTTATAGGGTTCAGGCTCTACTTCCACTCTACGTTTATATAATTCTGTAGTGCTCGCGATATAGAAGAACTATAGAATTACATAAAAAGTTGTTGGCATGTTCAGCCCTCGGAAAGAAATGCCAAAGCGTATTTCTGACATGAAAAAATTTCAATACTATTAAGCTATGTTCTCATCGACATCTTTTTTTAGGAAATGTGGACCGATGATTCCACCGGCCCACAAACTACATCAAACCGTTGCTCGTTTTGGATAATGTGATAGCCCTTGAACCTCGTCAGGTTGCTTTTCGTCCCAAATGCTGCAATTTTGCTTGTAAACAATACCCATTGAGCTAGAAATAGCCCTTATCGCTGAGGTGATAAGCGGCTTCAGTTCTTACACAAGCTGCATTTTTTAGGCTTGCAATTAAGATCTCGACGTAAAATGCGCCATGTCGTTCCATACGTCAGTCCAAGTTACTGCAAACGGCGCCGAGTCGACTCTCCATGGTCTTCGAGTACATTCTTACTCTCGCGTCGACTGCTATATTCTCTTTACTGCGTACAGGATGTGGTCTATTCGTTCTTATATTATCCAATAATGAATACTGCTTCTCAAGATGGGTGATGGTGTTGCGAACAGTACCCTCAGTAGGCCAATTATGTTGACCATAAGTTGAAGCCTCTCTATGAAATGTCAATCAACGCGACTCATGTGTGATGTGTCAAAAAAGGCTATTTAAAGTAGTACCTCTACTTGGATAACCAGTTATAGATTAAAGTGTCTGGAAACATGTGAGTTTTATTGGTATGGCACAAAATTGGAGTTTTTTCATATTACTTTACACAAATATCGTACAATTTCAGTTATTATACATAATTACAGAATTCTAAGGAAAACTAATCGAAGAAACCGCCGAGTAAAACTTGGACAATTGAGTGAACTTGTCGAGCATTTTCCATACTGGCAACTATGGAGTTTTAAGAACATTGAATCTTTATTTCTATGTCATAAACAAACCCAACAGAGATCATAGCCGGCTTCCAGCCTGATTTCTTTAGCTTTTCACCAGTTGTTAAGGAGCTTCAGTACTTTTGGAACACTTCCTTGACCAATTTTCATAACTCTCTGAATATTTAGAAATAAATCGTCATTTTTTAATACACTTTATATGTCGACCGCTTTGTTTATCGAATAACACCACGACTTACATCACATACAAACAAAGGTGGCGCTGGGGAGGGGGTTCAGCTGTTCAACAGTTATTGCCAGCTGTTCGCTATTTTTAAAAGACTGCTTTGACTTATTTTCACAGCAACGTTATTGTGGTTTTTGCGGTTTCGCTACTCACTCAATTGTGGCGTCAATAGCTTAATTGATTAACGCCCGTGAGAAACAGTTATTAGCTACAACTGTTGAAAAAGTGGCAAAGTAAACGTGTAAAGCACATAATTACATAAGTACTGTCTGTCTGCTCTCGACACTCTTCACACATTTACAAAGAAGAATAATAACAAACAAAAGTCCGTTTAAACTCAAAGGCAAATATTTGCACGGCTGCCAATGATTTAATTCACTTAAAAGTCGGTGCAAAGTTTTAAAGCAAACACACACATACATATATATACATATATATACACACATGCATATTTGTGCAACTTGTTTATTTGGCTTTTTGTTTTTCAATAACTTTTCAGTCAAAGCAAATGATTGTTGGTAGCAGTTGGCAGCACTGTACAGCACTCCGCACACGCCAAGGAGCGAACTCATAAAGCATCAAATTTCGATTCATCAATTTTCATTCGCTTTGCGACCGCCATGCGTCGAAATATACGAAACGAAATTTTTACCCCGGCGCGCTTTTCATTTACTTTTGCATACTCACTAGTGCGACTACCGGTACCGGTAATAAGTTTCTGTATAAACTTCATAAAATAAATTGATTTAAAAAAGAGCAAACGTCTGGCGGCAACAGCAACAGTGGCGCTAAAAAGTGAGGTTAGAAGCAGTTGAGTTGAGAGCGAAGGGAAGGGGTGCGAACGTTTTCATTGACTTGCTAAGCAACCACGCATTAGATGCGGTACACTGTGAGGGCGCGCAGATCTCTGAATGTTTTCGGAGGAGTTGTAAGACTCACAAGAACCTCCGAATCGAAGAACTGTAAGTGGCGGCAATTTCAGCAAATGACACAACATCTTTCATGTCATCTGATAGCAATTTTTTATTTCTCGCTTTTGCCCTATCATAAACTTGCTTGGCGCTTTCGTGGAGCACACATATTCCAGTAGGTATTTTTATGCGCTTTTTTATGCGAGTATGCATGTCCGCATGTGAGGCGCTGACAGCAACTGATGTGTCTTGAAAAGATTACTCGGAAGTACAACTTACAAATATATATATATGTATATATATGTGTCTGTTTGCGTTTGTAGTTGATATGATAGTTCGTCTTCCACTTCGTTTTTCTTGCAATAATTTTGTAAAATTCGCAGCACATTCCAGCGGCCACGGTTGCCACCTGCTGCCGATTCCCTCACAAGCGCCGACATTCATCAGTTGCCAATCGAAGTAGAGTGTTTGCATAAAACAGGATTTTTCATGTTCATCTGGCAAATGATGTATAACTTTGCAGGTGGCAACCGTGGCACCTCCTATACATACTGCCATCATATTGTCAAAGCGTATCAAAGAGTGAAATTTACCGTTGATTGACCGTCTTTGAGCATATTTTCTCATTTCTTTACATTCACCTATTTCACCTTTTATGTTAATGAAAGAACCATTTTGCTTATATTTCTTCTTCAAAGAAATACACTTTTATGAAATTATTGCTTCTTGTTTACTGTTATTGTATTTGGGCGTAATACCAACTTAAATATATTTTTTTCAGAATTATTTTATTAAATAGAAATGTATGTGGAAAGAAAAGTATGCTTTTATAGAAAAGGAGATTTTGAAATATAGTGTGCTAAAAGTACCAAACACCCTTTACAAAAACTTAATTCCGGTCGTTCAGTTTATATGACACTTATATATTGCGGATGCAGCATCTTAAGGAGAAAAGAATGTGGAAAACTTTCAAAGTGATATCTCATAAACTCAGGGACTAGTTCTCATATATTGGGGTAGACGGACAGACATTTATATATATTTTATAGGGTCTCCGACGGTATCTTAAAGGTGTAGCCAAAACGTGTGAAGGCCGACGTCATGGAAATCGTAATAAGGACTTTGATTTAAGGGCATACACCTGGAATGTCCAATCTCTAAATTAGGAAGGTGTCGATATCAAGCTGGTTAATGCCCTCAAAAAGTAAAGGTTGACATCGCCGCCAATTAGACAAAAAAGCTTTGCGGAGTATTTATGGTTCTTTACACATTGGCAATGGCGAACATTAACATACTGCAGCGAATCAAGAGACAGCGGCTGTGCGAGCTAGGCTATGTTGCCCGGATGGAAGAGAGCTTTGAAAATCGAGTACAAATATGCGTCTTTTCTTCTGTCACATCTCATGGAAAGTCGTGTGGGTATCGTTAATCGAGCATTACTCTATCTATTAGGTATCTAATGATTATAGGAAGAACTACTCAAATATCTATCTACTATTCAAACCATCCCAATAATCTTTATACACGCAAATAAGCACACAGTTTTCTGGACAACGGAGAGGTGGCGATAAGAGCCTTCCTAGACATGCGTCTCACGCATGCGTAATTAGATAACTAGAAAAAATGAATGTTTCAGTACCAGTACTCAGGATTTAAGATTCGTACTGATACTAAGAAAGCCTCAGTGAGAGGAACTGTCGCCCTAAACAATGAGGTATACAGTCTGTCAAGTAAGAGCGTGGTAGTGTTAATTTATAAAAAAAAGAATTATTTTATAAAACTTTCATATTTATATATACATTTTACACATTACAAAAAATGATGAAATTTGATCAATAATATTTATAGTCACCAATGGTGTCGATAATTGCCTGGCAACATATATGTTATCAGTAAAGAGGTAAAAAGATTCACCTTTATTCCATATTTTACGGTTCGCTGAACAAGCCTATTGATGGAAGTTAACTAGGCTCACGTGGGGACAGAACGTGCCCATATAGAACATTCATCAGTAAAAATGACATTTTCAAAATCTCTATCAATATTCTCATGCGCCCAAGCGAGACAAGTTTTTCAGTCAATAGAGGCTTCCTCTTTGTACTGCGCCATTTTAGATCATGAGTATGAAGAAGGGTTCGGATAGTTTCGTAGGATATATCTAAACCTTTTGCCATATATTTTGCTTGTTCCTGCCGCAGTGTTAAAGCAGGATTTCGCGAAAACAGATTCACCATCCTTTTTTCTTCACTTTTCCTATCGAACCACGTTCTGGTAAATCATCGACATTTTTAGCCACTATATATCGCTGTATACACTTCTGTACAAATGCCTTCAGCTTTCTCATATATTTAGCAGCCGCTGATTGCGACATTTTGGGACTTTTTGGGTGGATGCAAAGGACCACAGCTTCGTAGCGCGACGTGTATTTAGCACTCATGGCGTTTAACGTGATTCTCTTTCAAAAGATCAACGACAAATGAACCTTTGTTAACAATGCATCAAGGACAAAGCTTCCCTCTATCGGCTCGCGAAGGAATTAGAGCGAAGTCTTTCATTAACTGTCGGTAAAATCGACCACACTCTTACTTCGCAGAGTATATAGTGTCCAGTGCTTTTTCCTAGCAAATAGAACCGGATTCTAGAAGTCATTGTGTAACTCACACCTCTACTATATGGAAAGCCAAGTATTTGTATCACACTAAACATGAGAGCAGAAGGATGTCAAAGACGGAAATCCAACTCGCTTTAAAATATGAAATCCTTAAGTAAAGAGACTGGCCCATCTCCTAAGGGACGGCATCACTAACAGGATAAACTCTCTAGCTCTCTTCTGCTGCTTCTAGGATGGCGGGACTTGTGCTCTATATCCCTTTATACCATAAAGACCTGCCCCGCAAATAATAGAGTATAGGTAGGGATTGCTGGCACAAGCATGAACCATAAGAAACTGTTAATCGGGTGTTACATTCTCAATTGCACATTGCAAGTTCAAACAGTACATAACCAATATGGGTACAGGCTCTTGAACAAAATGCCGTTTTAGATTAACTTACCATTATCAAAATATATGGAGTAAATCCCTGTTCAAAAATCATTTAGCAAACGTAATTTTCTCTTCAAGAAGCTACTCATTTGTTGGAACTGCCTGTATCGGACCACTATAACATACAGCTGCCACACAAACTGAACGATCGGAATCTAGTGCTGGTAAGAAAAACTTTTGCATTTGACAATGTATCTTCGCAAAAGTTGGCACAGATTATTTTCTAAAGCAACAATGTTATCTTCGCAAAAATTGTTCAGATCGGTTAACTATAGCATATAGCTGCCATAAAAACTGAATGATCGGAATCAAATGCTTACATGGAAAACTGCCTCATTTGACGATATATCTTCACGAAATTTGGTATGAGTTATTGTTCATAGAAATAATGTAATATCGAAAAAAAATGTTCAGATCGGATTACTATACATAGTTACTAAAAGAAATACACCTGTGATTGGTATATTAGCTTCGTGCAGCCGAAGTTAACGTTTTTTCTTGTTTGTAATAAAAAACACAAAAAATTCACTTTTAATGGGGGAAGTTTATTATCATCCAAAAGAACATTCCATGGCATTTGTTTTTTGAAGATTATCCCTTTCAAATATGTCTTAGTTGCTTGATCCGTCTTGTTAAAACCAAATGTCGCCGAGATCACGAGCTGCAAAAGAAATACTCGGTAATCATTTATTTCCACCGGTCCACAAACTACACCAAACCCTTGTTTCTTCTAGATGAAATGGCAGCTCTTAAATCAAAATGCAGGAATTTTGCTTGTTTCATACCCATTGAGCCAAAAATCACCCTCATCGCAGAACAACTTTTCAAAGGCCCATAAATAGAAGCGATTTGGCTTGGAAGGGTGGAGCGGCTTCAATTTTTGTGCTTTGCTGTATTTTGTTTGCTTTCACTTTAAGATCTCGACGTCAAATCGACTCCCCACGGTCTTCGTGTACACTTTAACTCTCTTTGCGGCTACTATATTTTCTTAACTGTGTGCTGGACATGTTCTGTTCGGTCGAATATTATACAATAATGAATGCTTGATCTCAAGATGGTTGATGGTGTTACGAAGAGTGCATTCAATAGGCCGATTATGTTGACCATAAGTTGAGCTTTAGCGCGCGAATAATATTATTTACAGAACGTGTATTTTCGTAATAAAGTTGAACGATTTTTAAACATTTTTCAGGAGTAAGTCTCTTCACGATTATATGAAAAACAATCCTAAACAAAATGCATGACAGCTTAACAAAACACTATTGAAAAATTAGCTCTACTTGTATCATCCGTTGTAAATATACACACATTTGCATAAGTAAAATACGCTCACTAATTTTCACTAAAGTAACAAACATTTTGGCCGATATACGCAGTATAAAGTAAACCGAAAATTCGAAAATCGTTGTATTAGGTACCATAATATATGTATGTTGGTTACGGGAAGCTTTCATCCAATTCAACCCATGTTTGCTTACAAACATATTGTTAGGAAAGGATTTGCTTTCAATGCCAAGAACTTATCCTAAAGATTGACCGATATTATCAATGAAATTTTCGCAATTGGAACTGCAGTTCTCATATTCGGTATCTGACTTAACAGTTGTAGTTCAATGATGACAATTTTGGTGACAAGGTGGCCTACTTTAAGCGCATTATTCGGAGAAAGTTTTCATTCATCAAAAATGCTCTTGACTGGTTTAATATATAAATCAGTTCATATACAGACTTTTTTCAAAAGTAATTTTTTTGACTATGCCGGAATATATGAATATAGGGATAGCAAAACTTGACAGTTTGTAAGACAGAAATATCTCATCCAAACATTTATTTTTCGATCGAATAAATAAAATAAAATATGCTGACTATCAAATGTTTTGCAACTTAGAAGTGAGCTGTAGCAAAGTAGGTACTTTTGCATTGAATTATTGAAATTTCACCTCTTTGAATTTTTATTTTTTCTAATATAAATTTCCCACATTTTAGAGCTTGCAACATTGTACAGAAGATATGCGCATATGTGTGAGTTTGAAAATACAAAATACCAAATCCAAAATGTATCCAAAAAAATAAAATTGTCATTTGAATGCAGACAACTGAAGTGAGTATTGATAAAAAAATGTTATTTAACCAAAAACCTAAGAGGGAAAATATGCAAAGAGTAGCAACTTTTGCTTCACCAATGAAAATTTATTACAAAAAATCACAGATATGCACTAGAGACAGGGCAAGCAATCACGCAGCGCACAGTTTGAATAAATTTTATTTTTATTTCTGATTCTCTTGCCCTCAGACTTTTGTTACTGGAGTTGAGAGAGTGAAACGACTTAAGTGAGATAAAGGGAGATTTTTGTGCTCAAAAGTTGAAAGCAAAATTTGTGACAATAAAATTCGACTAAAAATTGGAATTTGTAGGTAAAGCAAAGCAAAAAGATTTCAGTGTCTGTTAGTCTAATTGGATTTCATTAAAATAAATATTTGAAAAATTGTATGCAATGTACAACTGAGGATTTATTTAAATATAACTGTAAATAAATTTAACAAAATCTTCGAGCCACACACATACATATGTATCAACCACACAAGTATTTTTCGCAAAGAGTTAAGAATGAAAATGTATGTATTTGCATGTATGTTCGTATTTATGTAAGTGTGTGTGTGTGAGTATCGGGTTCTTGAATGACAGTCGTGCGGTCCGACTCTTTAGCAGCGCTATTGAATTTCAAATTGCTTCCGCATGAAATCGTAAACGCAATCAGTCAACAATGCCACATTTACATGCAACATATGTACACACACGCATATTGTTGTTGGTGTATAAGTGCACTTGTCATTTAGTTGTGCATGTGAGGTTATAAATATTTTGTTTGTAATTCTGCGGTTTTCAGCTGTGCCACCCGAGTGACTGCGCAAACATGCAACACCTTATTTAACAATTTGTTAAACAAATGCGGCTTCGGTTACCGAAATGTCGGAAGAAAACAAACGGCACAAAGAACCATATATATCACAAGTGAGCAAGCGGCGCAGAATGAGAACTGACCGAGAATAGTATATATTTTTTTCACATATTGAATAAAACAAGACAATAGTAAAGGACTCTGTAGGAAACAGATAGAATAGAGAAGATTTTCAGTTGTCAAGTTTCATCACAAATTTACCAAACTCACAAAAAATGTATGTATGTATATAAGGTCTGTCGCAAAAGTAACGGGACTGTTAAAAAAAAAAAAAAAACAAAAAATTAATATTTTTCAAAAGTTATATTTTTTTATTCAAAGTAGTTTCCTTGTGCATTTTACGACCGATGACCAAAAACTGCTGTCACTTTTTGATGGATAACATCGATTGTAGTTATCCAATTGTCTTAAAATTTTTACGAAATGTCAACAAGAGATCAAATTTTTATTTCATATATCCACCAGTAGGTGGTGCCACCAGAAACAGTTATATTTAAAAAGTTCTGTTTCTTTTGCGACAGACCTTGTACATAATTGTCTTGAA
>CM050323.1:116269792-116291763 GCA_027475135.1 Bactrocera correcta
TTGTAGCTAATAACTGTTTCTCACGGGCGTTAATCAATTAAGCTATTGACGCCACAATTGAATGAGTAGCGAAACCGCAAAAACCACAATAACGTTGCTGTGAAAATAAGTCAAAGCAGTCTTTTAAAAATAGCGAACAGCTGGCAATAACTGTTGAACAGCTGAACCCCCTCCCCAGCACCACCTTCTTTTGTATGTGATGTAAGTCGTGGTGTTATTCGATAAACAAAGCGATCGATATATAAAGTATATTAAAAAATGACGATGAATTGCTAAATATTCAGAACGTTATGAAAATTGGTCAATGAAGTGTTGCAAAAGTACTGAAGCTCCTTAACAACTGGTGAAAAGCTAAAGAAAACAGTTTGGAAGACGGCTATGATCTCTGTTGGGTTTGTTTATAACATAGAAATAAAGGTTCAATGTTCTTAAAACTCCATAGTTGCCAGTATGGAAAATGCTCGACAAGTTTACTAAATTGTACAAGTTTAACTCGGCGGTTTTTTTCAAGTAGTTTTTTTTAGAATTCTATAATTATGTATAGGGTGGGTCATCTAACGTTTTAAATTTGAATTATCTATATTTCGACATTGGAAACGTCAAATACCATTCGGAAAGTGACAGATATTCAGTAAAAAGTCTAAAATTTACGAAATGGGTCGCTATTCACTAGAAGAAAACTGGGAAATATTGAAAACTTTTTTCCAAATTTCGTTTGACCGAGGATGGTCAATTTTACCGAAAAATGATCTTTTCGGACGAGGCTCATTTCCACCTCGATGGTTACGTTAACAAGCAGAATTGTCGCATTTGGGGCAAAAAAAAACCCGCACGTGATCGTTGAAAAGCCAATGCACCCAGCACGAATCACTGTATGGTGCGGATTTTGGTCTAGTGGAATCATCGGCACATTTTTCTTCGAAAATGAAGAAGGAACCGCCGTAACCATCAATGGTGAGCGATATCGCGCAATATTAACCGAATTTTTCATCAAGCAAATTGAAGAGGAAGACTTGGACAACATTTGGCCCACCCTATATATATAATAATTTAAATTGTGCGATATTTGTGTAAAGTAATATGAAAAAACTCCAATTTTGTGCCATAACAATAAAACTAACATGTTTCCAGACACTTTAATCTATAACTGGTTATCCAAGTAGAGGTACTACTTTAAATACCCCTTTTTTGACACATCACACATGAGTCGCGTTGATTGACATTTCATAGAGAGGCTTCAACTTATGGTCAACATAATTGGCCTACTGAGGGTACTGTTCGCAACACCATCACCCATCTTCAGAAGCAGTATTCATTATTGGATAATATAAGAACGAATAGACCACATCCTGTACGCAGTAAAGAGAATATAGCAGTCGACGCGAGAGTAAGAATGTACTCGAAGACCATGGAGAGTCGATTCGGCGCCGTTTGCAGTAACTTGGACTGACGTATGGAACGACTTGGCGCATTTTACGTCGAGATCTTAATTGCAAGCCTAAAAAATACAGCTTGTGTAAGAACTGAAGCCGCTTATCACCTCAGCCATAAGGGCTATTTCTAGCTCAATGGGTATTGTTTACAAGCAAAATTGCAGCATTTGGGACGAAAAGCAACCTGACGAGGTTTTAAGGGCTATCACATTATCCAAAACGAGCAATGGTTTGATGTAGTTTGTGGGCCGGTGGAATCATCGGTCCACATTTCCTAAAAAAAGATGTCGATGAGAACATAGCTTAATGGTATTGAAATTTTTTCATGTCAGAAATACGCTTTGGCATTACTTTCCGAAGGCTGGACATGTCAACTACTTTTTATGTAATTCTACATTTCTTTTATATCGCGAAGTCACATCTTCCTGCACCATCCACTCTCTTTTAGTGATTTAAACTTTTTCTGCTAAATAAAGCTTCAAGGTACATGGTCTGGCAGTGAACGAGGGCAAAACGAAATATCTCCTGTCATCAAAAAAACAGTCGTCGCACTCCCGACTTGGCTCAAACGTCACTGTTGACAGTCATAACTTTGAAGTTGTAGATAATTTCGTCTATCTTGGAACCAGCATAAACACCACCAACAATGTCAGCCTGGAAATCCAACGCAGGATTACTCTTGCCAACAGGGGCTACTTTGGACTGAGTACGCAATTGAAAAGTAAAGTCCTCTCTCGACTAACAAAAGCCAAACTCTATATGTCGCTTATAATTCCCGTCCTGCTATATAGTGAAGAGGCTTGGACGATGACAACAACCGAAGAGGCGACGTTGCGAGTTTTCGAAAGAAATGTTCTGCGAAAGATTTATGGTCCTTTGCGCGTCGGCTACGGCGAATACCGCATTCGATGGAACGATGAGCTGTACGAGATATACGACGACATTGACATAGTGCAGCGAGTTAAAAGACGGCGGCTACGCTGGCTAGGTCATGTTGTCCGGATGGACGAAAACACTCCAGCTCTGAAAGTATTCGACGCAGTACCCGCCGGGGAAGCAGAGGAAGAGGAAGACCTCCACTCCGTTGGAAGGACTAAGTGGCTTCGCTTGGAATATCCAATTGGCGCCACGTAGCGAAGAGAAGAAACGACTGGCGCGCTGTTGTTGACTCGGCTATAATCGCGTAAGCGGTGTCTACGCCAGTAAAGAAGAAGAAGGTACATGGTCTATTTTATCCACCAACCCCCGACTTTTACAGCTATACCCGACGGTCCCGTTGGAGTGGTTCTTAGGGCAGAGAAAGGCCCGTCGTCGTATCCGCTCCAACGGTTTTTTGTATGATATTTTGCTTAGAGCGGTGAAACCAAAATTGGCATTAGTACTGTTGGTACATGAAGAAAATCATATTGCGCTGAATGAGGAACCATACGAAGGCAAAGATAAGGAGCTGATTAATAATTTATGTATTAAACTTTTTAAAATAAACCTTTAAATTTTTATAAAACAATCTGTACAAATTATCGAGTATTTGTCTTCTCCGTGATTAATGAAGTTAATAATTTGTGCTAAAATTAACTCAGTGAGTTCAAATTGAAATGTCGCTATGATTAGGTATGAGTTTAGACAATTTTCATACTCGAAATTTTTTTCTTTGTGAATTGACCGAATTTAATCGCTTCACAATTCGGCTATAGAATCAATTATGGTCAAGCTTCCCGAAACGAACTGCATATATGTACATAAACGATATATGGTACGAGTAGTATGTAGTGGTGTCATATTTGTCTATGTCAATGTTGATAACACTTCTTCGAAAGAGGACACTCTGTTACAATTCCTCTAACACTTTGGTTTCAGCACTTTGTAGATCTCTATGAGAATGTGTGAATATGAAAATGTGTGACATGATCACATATGCATAAATGTTGCAGTGGCAGACAATTGAATTGCAGTTGCAATTATACCCATAAAACCCACAAGATCCTATTAAAGGGGCGAAGAAAACACATAAAAGCACAAAAACGAAATAAAATGTAATAAGAGAAAAAATGTGAAAAATTGTGTGAAATAAAAACAGCATCGTGAGAGATTGCCGTTGAACTTTCGCTGCACCAACAAATGGGCGGCTATCATCAATTTGTTGCATACACGTTGCCGTGCGGTAATCATCGTCTTGATGTTGCAACAATTGTTGCCTCTATACGATATTGTGGGAGTTGGGAGGTTGCACTACGAGTTGTCTAGATTATAACGGCATTATTGCAACAATGATGCGAACGGCGAATGAGTAAAAGTGGAATTTCACTGCACACGTAATTGCTGGGTTTTTTCAAGTCGTTGTCGGCGGACTTTCTTTTGTGGCATCTTCGAATGCTGCTGAAGTAGCGTAAAGCTTCGTGCATTCTTAGTGAAGCGAAAGGGCATACTGTGTCTGGTCGGCTCATAAATTGCATGTGGGATGTGGTAGTCAGTTGTCGCAAGTTCATAATTTACTATCAACGTTCGACTGATTATCATTGCTTCTCATTGTTGTTGCACTTTATTTAATTTATTTCTTTGCGCGTAGCATATCATTGTGCTTGAACATCAGCAATTAAGTTGCTTTTTGTGCTAACTTATATGTAAGAATGCATCATTATACGGTGGTGGTCATCAAAATAAAGTCGCCATAATAGTAAGGAACATTTTCCTACTTGTACAACTTTCATTGCACATGGTAGATATTGTTACCTTTGATTACCGCAGCCTTAATATAACTTATCTTTTTTCCCCCAAGCCATGAATGCCATAAAATTTATTGTGTTCAAGGAACACAAACGACAATTATAGTTCTGAGTTCATGGCTTTCATTGTCACTCAGTCGGTCGAAGATGCGAAGATCATCTAGCAAGAAGTGTTATGAATTTGCTTATATTCTTCTACTTTCTGCAGGATCCAAAAATATTATAGCATACTTTGGTGCAAGCATTCCTTTCCTTTCCCAATACTTTTAGGCTGATGTCAGAGTAGAAGTGAGAAGTAATGCGGAGAGTGAATATATAAGCGAGAATATGGTAGTTCCAGCAATGACCAATAATATAGGCTGTCAGAGCGTGGTGTGCTACTGGATCCTTTTTTGAGGTTTCTGTGTGAAAGATGACTATAGACGAAAATCGTACAGTTTTTATTGCAACTATAGTAGTCCGAATTCGGCAGTTTCGACAAATGCGCATTTTCTAGGGGAGAAAAGGACGATTACAAATTTCAAGCTATTAAAAATGAATTTCTCTCATTATTCACCCTCCATATTCACCTGATCATAGAACATTTTATGATGCATCCCAGCCATTCAAGCAGCCGCAACCAAAGTGCTGAAGAGCATTGCTATAACTGGAATAAAAAAATTTATGCAAAAAGTTCGGCTTGTTTAGGACACACTCATTATCTTGGTAAGTAGGTAGGAATAATGAATGTTTGACGACACATTTAGCCTTTAGGAGGCACATTGTGAAACCACCGGGAATAAAATTCTCTCACTCTATTATATTCGCTCTCAACCACCTCATGTTTCTTATGAAGTTCACCAATACAAACAGTTTTATCTGTGGTACCTCCTAAGCACGTTTAGGAAACCGTCGACCGATAGTTGCGATTTTTTCCTATACAAAAGGTTCATTTTGTTTACCTCCTGACATATTCAACAATAGTCATTGGTTGGTGTATTCAGACTGCTAGCATGTCTACCAATTAGAGTATCCTACCAGAGTTTCTATATCATTTTTTTTTTTGGATGTAAATTGCCGGCATATGCGGCCCATATTCCATTCATGAAAAATTTGTCTCTTTGTTGAGCAAGTTGAGTCCACCGAATCTCAGCTATGTTCATAACATGATTGGTATTTGGGTATTTACGTTTTCATTGAGATCATGTGTACCTTTTTTGAACTATTTTTTGGACTGTTCAGCATATCGTACCATTCCCCAAAAAAATTTAGGTTGGACTTATAAATTGTTTTATGTAAGATCTTCTTTTATCATCCACACAGTTACTAAGTTTCAATGTTAACTTATTTAATTATTAATTTTCTCTGCAAGTTCCCAATTTAATTTTGACCACTGTAGTCTGATTCTTTGTGTAATTGCACAAACGCCATTGGCTTGCTACAAATACAATGCCATATGCTCGACGAAGATCTTATTAATAAAATCTTAAAGCAATTGATGGTATGTAACAAAAGCATTTTCAGTAATTGAATGTCCACAAAAAGTAAAATATATGCGTTTTATCTCGAGACTGAGTGCCGTTCTTCTTCTGTACTCTTTCGTCGGGGGGTCTTTGAACGTCATTTCGCATTATACTGTCTTCGCGGTCCTTGCGCTGCCACATTGTACATCATTATGCGCTTGATTTGTTATGAAAATATTTTCTCTTTGTAATTGCAGACTGACTGACATTGACCGCAATTAACTGCATTACCGAAGCAAAGTAGTGCGAGAGTTTGAGATTTTTTGTATACTGCAAGTTGTATATTTCTGTTTAAAATTCAGTTTCGTCTACAATCTTCTACTCTTTGGCTCTTTAGAAAAGATTTAAAATAAATTTAAATTAATTTCTATAGCAGTAAATAGTTTTAGTTATAGCGAAAAAGCTATTGGAATTAAATAAAAAAAATTCTGTAAAATATATGGAATCTTTTACTAGGCTAGGATTCCATTCTCTTAAATATGGCTGTGCTTCTGTAAAGCTGGTTTCAAATAAGATTTATTACGAAACTTCTGGAAGAACAATAGAAACATGATCCTGAAGCAAGCAAAATATGTCCGTCGGTCTGTCCGTCCATTTGTATATTTTTGAAGCTGCTCATTTGTCGAAATGGCCGATATCGGATAACTATATGTTTTGCCATAGAAACTAAAACAGCCGGAATGAAGTGCTTGTATGGAAACCTTTTTCATTTGACGAAATATTTTCATGAAATTTAGCATTGATTATTGCCCAAGCCAAATTTTCCATATACGAAGAAATTGTTTAGATTGATATATACTTATTATTATAAAAAACAAAATATCGACTAAATTAGCGCCATGACTTCGTTTGCACTCCGCCCCTATTTGCGTCAACTTTCGATGATCCTGTGCATCTCTTCGGTTATAGTGCTCTGAATGTTGTCTTTGAGCTACCAGAGCATTGCTGGTTGATTGGCGTAAAATTTTGATTTAACCTCGCAACGTAAGTATAATAAAGGCGTTCAATCGCATGATCTTAGCGGCCATTTGACCATTAACGCCATACTTTGCTCGCAAGTTGTCCATGCTTGGACGTGAAGGATGAGATGGTCACCGCCTTATTAGAAATAGAGATCCGCTTCGATTTCATTAAATTCTGGAAAAAGTGTATCAACTTCATATTATAACCCTCCCAAAAATTTGAGATACCGCAATAACGACATTATTGTTTGTTTAAGAAGCCATCAAGCCAGGGACCTCATACGAGAAGATAATTTTTTGTTGAAAATTGTCGTTGGCTTCCATCATTACATCATCGGACTGATGGCAAACGTGAAACTTGACATGTTGAAATGAGAATTTTACTGAATACACTGAAAAAAAAAAAAACATGGCCGCCATGAGGTATCAAAATCACGACAGCTCTATTGATAAACTTAATTAGAAATTTTTTGCAATAAATTATTTATTTAAAACATTTCCAGAAAAGGTGATTGAAAGAGGTAAGCCTTTCGCTTTGTCATAGAGCGCAGGGTATATTTTATATTCTTATTTCTCACATTGACAGAATTGGTTTAGAATATTGTATGTATGCCTGAAAACCTGAATGCCTTACTTCCAACATACAGTATTATATGTAGAACATTTTTAATAACTAATTTAAAATAATTATTTGAGCTATTATTTATTGATAATGGCTGATAAATTCTAAGTAAATAAATTACTGTCAAATTATTGTAATGTATTATTGGGAACTCTGAAGCTAATACTGTAACTCAACTCTATTGAATTTCTAACCAGTTTGCTATGGACTTTTAACAGTAAAGTTTCACCGCGCGCTAACACAACAAAATCCTTCAACATGTTGCGGTCTTGGCAAGAAACGATTTTGTTAATTACTTTGGCAATAATTTATTCGAAACCGGTGGAGACAGCAATCCCTACGGATGTTATACAACAGACACAATTCTATATAGTTTTTATAGAGCAAATATATACCGAAGAGAAGTTTGAGAACTGTTTGATTTTCGGAGAACTACGAAAGAGTGAAACTCTAAACTTGTTGCTGCGCGTAGTCGTCGAAAATTTCACGATGCCGATAATTTTACAGAACCTAAATAATTCTTATCAAATTAGAAATTTATTCAACCGTAAAATACTCGTCATCGCTCGATTAGAGTGTCTTGAAGATGAACTGTCGATGCTCGCCTATACGCTTAAACGCATGCGACAAAAACGTATAATACTCATCGGCACTGAGCCTGACCTGATGTCGAAGTACGATTAGCAACTAACGCAGCTTTTCCGATTATGCGAAGCCGAAAAAATGCTAAACGTTGCCGCCATACTTGCTGATTTTGAGCAGACGAAAACCTTTTACAGTTATACGATTTTTCCCATATTTCAATTGGAAGAAAAAACGCTTGGCACCGCTGGTGTAGAGGTGTTTCCGCGGCGTTTTAAGAATCTGCTTGGATACGGCATACGCTCAATGCCCGATCAGATCTTCCCATACTCATATGCTTACGAGCTGGATGGACGTATACAAGTGGGAGGATTTTTGCAGAAACTTTTGAAAACATTTGCGACAAGCATAAATGCAACACTATTCTATCCATTCCCGATAAAGTTAAAAAAAATACGATCCAGCAACGGTGGCGAATATGACAAACTACAATGTGATCGATATACCCGCTTCTAGCGCATATTTGCTGAGAATGCAGGATTTCGACATGTCGTCGATGCCTTTTGGTATCAGCGGTGTTTGTATCGTAACACCAATTAAGTGGTACCACGCCCTTCAGAACTTTTACGAGATGTACTTAAATAGCACAAATTTTCCAATTTATTTAGTCGCGGTCGGTTTTCTTACAATCACCTTGCGCTATTACTGTAACGTTTGCTATGCAAGCTAGATGGTAGACCTTGTCATCTGAACTTTTGGTGGGCGTTCACCAAACCAAATTATTATACCAGCCATTTTGAGTTGGGTAAACGACCTAAATTGCCACGTTTGGTTACAGTGTGAGTTGCAGTTTTTATCTCCATGATATGGGATCTATGTATTCCCACCCATTTTACAACTAATCTTAATTCATTTTTGACTGAGCCAGTTTTAGCACCGAATCCTAAAACCTGGGATGACTTAAATAGACTTGATTATAAAGTTTTATTTAGTGTGGACTTTTACCAATATATTTTACACCTTTGTGACGACTTTTGCACAAATACTGAGGCATCTTGGCTATTCGTGGATACTTTGGAGGAGCTACAACATGAGTGCTTTAAAATGAATACCAGCTATGCGTATCCTACTGATAGACTTTTCTGGCACTTTTTCGAACTGAAAATGCGTTCATTGAAACAGCCCATATTTCATTTAACTGATATGTGCTTCAAAGGACACATCTTTTCTAGCATACGCTTGCCGGAAAACTCAATTTTCACAGAACATTTAAACTTATTCTTAACGAGATGTGCAGATCATGGCCTATACAAAATTAGGCTTGATTTAACATATCTCAAAACTGAGCGGTTTAAGATTCAGGGTACAGTTCCCGAAACTGTGCAGTTGGAACGACCGCTCGATATGGCTTACATGTCATCAGTGTGGAAAATGTTGGGAGTGGTTTGGATCATGAGTATTTTGATATTTGCATGTGAAGTGATAATTGGACGTTGCCAGAAAACAACTCAAAAAAAAAATAATGTTTCAATGTAAGATTAAATAAATAGTTAAATGTGTTTCTTGGATGTGTTTTATTTTCTTACATAGTTTATAGTTTAAAGGCTGCACCAATTTTGGAAATATTGCTATTTGGTTTTCACAAAATGCTTCAAATCTTCTATCAATAATTCTGCTCGCCTCGTTAATACAACGGTTGTTGCACAGACATGTTCGGTACTTTTAAAACTGTATCGTTTTTGTCTAGGTGAGAGCACGAAAGACGAAACCTATCAATCAACGTTGATAAATACTATAAACTGAGCTCAACGCCAGATATCTGAATAGGAGAACTGGTAAATGAAGATATGTTATGGTCTTGTTGCTGCTGTGGTTCAGAGCATCCATCCGCCATCGTGCACAACAACTGGAGCTGTGTCCAACCGCTTAATGGAAAACTTTGCCAAAGGAGCTTGAACCCATGCATGGCCAACGACTTTCTCAAGAAAATTTTGTTCAACGTTGAAGTACTTTTGGTTGAAAGGGTATGTTAATAAACAAAATTGTTGCAATTACAGGAATACGAATATCTACATAAGTCATTGTATAGACGCCCAAAAACTATATTTTAATGATTCCTCAGTTAACCTCAGTGGTTGTAAGTTTTATGCCTCGATACTATGCAGCAGCTGGCGTTCGCCGATGATATTGACATCATTGACCTCAACATCCGCGCCGTTCGTTCTGAATCAGATCAGAATCTTCGCACTCGCGACTTGGCTCCCACATCACCTATGATAGTCATAATTTCAAAGTCGTAGATAATTTCGCCTATCTTGGAACCAGTATTAACACCAACAACAATGCTAGCCTCGAAATCCAACACATAATAAATCTTGTCAACGGGTGCTACTAAAAACTGAGTAGGCAATTGAAAAGTAAAGTCCTCTCTCGACGAATAAAGACCAATAATTCATTCATTATTTCCGTTCTGTTTTATGGAGCAGAGGCTTGGACGATGACAACATCTGATAAGTCGATGCTACGAGTTTTCGAGAGAAAGGTTCTGCGGAAGATTTATGGTCCTTTTGCGCATTGGCAACGGCGAATATCGCATTCAATGGAACGATGAGCTGTGTGAGTTATGCGACGGTATTAATTTAGTTCTGCGAATGAAGAGACACGCTAGCTAGGTCATGTGGTCCGTATGAATGAAAACACTGCAGCTCTGAAGGTATTCAACGCAATACCCACCGGGTGAAATAGAGAAGATGTTTACTCCGTTGAAGAGATCACTTGGAGAAGGACCTGACTACACTTGGTATCTCGAATTGGCGCCTAAAAGCGAAAAGAAGAAACGACAGGCGCTGTTGTAAACTCGGCTATAACCGCAATGCAATGCAAAATTTTAGAGCTCTCAATGGTTTTGGGTGTTATATTGTATGGGTTACCCGTGTATTGACTTACACACCAGGTAAAGCGTCAGCGTCCTTGCCTTGTAATATACTCACACTAGAGTAACTGCAAATACTGTCGAAGTTTTGATAGTGGAGTGGTGGAATGAAACGACAAGGTCATAGCAATGTGGCTGGCGATATAGTCAGATGTTTTCAATGTAAGCTATGTACAACACTTTTTTGGCATGTAATGTGCAGTGGGGTCCTATGGGACACCTGTCGTTTTTATAAGTAACTTTCACTCTTATTCATTTCTTTTTTATTATACTCCTAAGTGTATAAATATTTAATTAAGCCATGTAATAACGGGGAAAATTATTCTAAATTTTTAAAAACTGCAATACAAAATATATTAAACATAAATTGACAAAATGCAGCTGAACTTGAGTATAAATGGTTAGCAACTAGAGACTGATTACAGTAGTAAAGACTGAACTCGCGTGAACACAACAAATTTTGTCGCTATGTGTGGAGCTTGGCAGATAACGGTTTTGATAACTATTTTCGAAATGCTTTGTTCGAAATCAGTGGAAACTGCAGATGTTTTGGAAACTATTACGGAAGTACAATTTTACCATAATTTTCTTGCGAAAATATATGCCGAAGAGAAGTTTGAAAGCTGTTTGATTTACGGAGAAGTACGAAGTAGTGAAACATTGGCATTGCTGTTACGCATCACCGTCGAAGACTTCAAACAACCCATCATTTTTCAAACCAAGCATTCCTCCTATCAAATTGCAGATATCTTCAATAGAAATATACTCGTCATAGCGCAGTTAGAGAACTTTGATGTGGAACTACTCGTGCTTTCGGATATTCTGGATCTCGTGCGACAGATGCGTATAATTCTAATCGACGTCGAGGTCGGCACTAAGTCAAATATTGAGCAATATTTAGGGCGAATTTTCCGATTATGCGAAGCAGAAAAAATGCTTAATGTTGTTACAATTTTTGCGGATTTTCCGCAAACGAAAATATTTTACAGTTATACGATTTTTCCCAAATTTGAATTGGAGCAAAAGTCGCTTAGCGCCGGTGGTGTAGAGGTGTTTCCAAAACGTTTGAAGAATCTGCGTGGTTATGGCATACGCACAATTCCCGATCAGATCTTTCCATTCTCATTTGCTTACGAGCTGGATGGACATATACAAGTAGCCGGTTATTTACAAAAGCTCCTCGATTCTTTTGCGAAAAGTGTTAATGGTTCATTGGCCTATCCCAAGCCTTTAGTTATAGATAACATGTACTTTCCAGCCTCTCTACTCAATATGACACGCAGCAATGAGATGGATATACCAATGGCTCGCATGTATTTACAAGTTTCAAAAACTTTCCGCACGGCCTCCAAGCCATTTAGTATTAGCGGACTTTGTGTCATTGCACCAATTCAGTGGTACTACACTTTCCAGGATTTCTATAACATGTATTCAATTCGAATATATATTGCTTCAACTTCGCTTGGTGTTCTTACTGTATACACTTTGTTTTATTGGTGTTGTCGTCTGCAATGTCTACGTGCTGGAAGACCTTGTTTTCAGAATTTCTTTCTGGCGATTACTGAACCGAGCGCTATGTCGCTTTACGTTGGAACAGCTCAGCCCACACACTTGAATCGTTTATGGACTTTATGCATATTGATTTTCTTATCCATGGTATGGACTCTATGCGTTCACACACAATTCTCGGCAAATCTCAGTACCTTCATTACTGAGCCGACAATGATGCCGAATCCAAGTCAATGGGAGGACTTGAATAAAAATGGTCACAAAATATTAATCAGCGCTTATAACTATCAATACATTGCTAAATGGTGTGGTGAATTATGCGAAAATTTAGAAAAGTATTTGGTTTTGGTAGAGACACAAGAGCAATCTCGTCGGGAAATGCAAAAATTGAATACTAGCTATGCTTATCTTGTGGATCTATTTACATGGCAGTTTATGCAATTGAGAATGAGACCACTCAAGAAGCCCATATTCCGTTTAACCGATATGTGTGTTCGCAAGGAAATCGTCTACTGTCTACCATTGCAGCCGAACTCAATTTTCAAGGACGCTTTAAATTTGTTTCTTACAAGAGTCGTCGATCATGGTTTAAGACTAATTTGGATTGATGCTGCGTATTTAGAAGCGATTAGCTCGGGTAAAATGCATAACATAACATATACCGATACAGAACTGCGACCACTCGATATGCAGTACATGTCGTTCGCTTGGCCTATGTTCGGTTGTGCTTGGACTTTAGCTATATTTATATTCGTATGTGAAGTGATTGTTGGATGGAGACAACAATTGATGTAATAAGTATTAAAGGATATAATCATAAATATGTATATTGATTTTTATAGTCAAAATGGCAAATTTATATTATTTTCGTTAAAATATTTATTTTTATATATTTAGACTATTTGTTTTCTTAACAATTCATTGCTTTGGACAAAACTTGTCTGCTTTCGATAAGACCGTATATGCGATATCTCGATCTCATGGTCGTCGTTTGGGTGATTGGGTTCGCCATATCCAAATGTAACATTTTCACTGCCGTTCAGTAGGCTCGATAACTTCAGTATGCTCTGAACATCAGCCACTGGATCACCACTTTGAGTCCTGCAAGATTACATATGCTTCGGTCTTGTAACCTTCCGTTAGTCGGCGAATCTTTTCGTAGAATTTCTAGCGGTACCCCTGCCGGCCAGCTTATTGAGCTCATCATACTGACATATGTATTTTAGTCTCTTTCTTTGTTTGTCTGTATATGTATGCGTCTCGCTTCCCTCTTCAACTCTTGGTGTCTACATATCCCACCTCGCCACCTGTGGTCGATCCGAGCATTTTGAGACTATATCTCCACTGCGACATGACAGTCCTCATCGAGTCGATGTTAGCTCGCCGGAGCGTGTGCGCGTCAAGGACACTGGAGACCTTTTGTCCCCCAATATCAACCTTTTCGATCTGGCTTTGAATTTTTAAGGTCCGGAGACAACCAAGTAGCTTGAAGAACTTTCTTGTGCTGGAATCTAGTACTGCTGACAACCATATTTCGGTCCCCTGCGAATTCGATCAGCCTCAACACATTTGTAAAGATTTCGCCATGGAGGCTGAATTTTCCGGTGCACTAAGGGGTATTTGATGCAAAAAACCGGTCATAATTATTTAGGGACCTATATTATTTTAAAATATAATAAAAAGCAATATTGAGTCAATATATAGCATTTATTAATAAAAATACATGATTAGAATATAAAAAAATAACTGAAAATAAAATAATATAATTAAAAAAAAATTAATCTGATTATTTTGCTGCCCAAAATTGCACACAAAAGTATCAATTAACAATTTTTAATAAAATGCACACGGGTTAAAATTTACAATTGTTTAATATGATTTAATGTGTTCACAGTTAATGTACAGAATCAAATTCTTATAAAAAATTATAGATTATATGTACATATATATAATGTATACGAATTTATATAGGTGCACGGCGGGGGTGAATGTAAGTTGCCACCAAGGGATCGCAGGTGTAGATAACAAAAATGTTGATTGCGAATGCGGATATGAATTATGAGGTTGGATGATTGTGTGACGAAATGTGTCGAACGAATTGCCCTTTCCATCCCGATGTCCATCCTTTTTGTTTAGTGGGTACAGGTGTGGTGAGTTGTTTTGGTGTTGTGTGGTGATGTGTGTTTGTCGTTAAGGTGCGCCAGTTTTTCCCGGTTAGGGTGGGGGAGGATTACCTCATTTAAACATCCTGGGCCCCCTAGGCGAATATTTTGCCTAGTATTAGACGTACATGCCGTAACGTGTATTTCGAGTTACTGTTGGTGGAATAGGCGTAGAATACTTGCTGCAAATGTTAAAAACTGCTTTGGTTCTAAACATATTACTATAAGAACCGTTTGTGGTTGATTCTTTTATAGATTTATTATTTATAATTTTTATTTGAATTTTCCTTACATCGGTTCATCGGCAATCGTTTGCATTTTTTTTATCACGAAATATAGCGACGCTACGTCTGACTCAGATATGGCCAGAGTGCGTGCTTCTCAGCTCTGAGGTTTGGGCTGTGGAATTAGAGGGAACTTGCAAGAGAGTGGCCGGTAATTGCGAACGGCTTTATTTAGAATTATAATTTTTTAAGTGGGATGTTGAAGTTGTACAACAGATTCCCACCAACTACCCCCAGGAACGCATAGGTGCGATAAAAGCTACCTTTGCTTTTGGTAAGTCTAGGTGCGTCACAGTATCGCATTGGGAATTTGGTGATCCCTTAACGTTAATTTTGAGTTGTCCCATATTGTTCTATAGGTGTCGATTTTTCGACTTTTTGGAAAATTTTGTATATGTAATATTTAAGTGCGTATGTACTAATTTGACAAGTAGTAGTGCGACACTGCTCCAGGATTTGTAGTTCAGAATTTTTTTCTTTTTTCATTATTGGCGAAAGCCATCCTGCGGGGCCGAAAAGTATGTCCTTTTAATATAGGGACTGTCAGAGGTAATTCTAACTTTGTTTTTTAAACCAATTTGTGGAGTATTGGAAAATTGTGGCTCTAGTGGAAGTCGTACGGCGTACCGGCCATGATTTGATTGAGCAGTTGTGGCTTTAGAGAAGTGCTCACAATACTGATGTTTTGTAGATTTGTAGGTTATTGGAAGCTTCCTTGACTTTTGCAATTTCCTTAATTGTGAATTAAGGTATTTGTCTCCAACTTGAGTTGGTATGGTGGAAACTGGTTCCGCAACTAGTACACTTTGTGTTTCGCTGTGCCGCGTTTGAACTTTTTGCGCCTTTGAGCAACATGGTGTCTCTTGGCAGTATTTAGTATTTTGGTTTTCTCTATTTGCTTTTGAAGTTGAACCCGTGGTTCTTTTTGTATAAGCGCTTCTTTGGGGTGAGATGGGATGTATGCTGTAATGAAGCATTGAATGATGTCTTTTGTGACAATAGATGCAATTGAATTTGCTTTTGCAATTTTTATATGTGTGCGCATGTGACAGGCAATTTGTGCAAAGTCGTTTTGACCTAACAAAATTATTTCGTTCGTTAACTTTTAATTTTTTAAACTTTTCGCAAGTTTTAAGTATATGCCCTCTTTTACATAGTTCGCATGACGTTTGTTTTTTCAGTTCGGATGTGAACGATTGCGTTTTGTAAAATTTTCTGTTTGAATTGTTTTTGTTACTAACTTGGGGTCTATTTAAGCTTCCATTTTGGTCGTGTTTGTTCTTACTTTTGATTATTTTTCCTTCTAACCTTTCCGCAATTTCATATTGGGTGGTGAGAAAATCTTTCATGTGTTGCCACGTTGGACACTTTTTTCGCGATGAGAGCGATTGCTCCCATAGAAGTAACGACTTTTCTGGTAATGCGGCGGTGCAAATGTTTACCAGAATTGGGTCCCAGCTGTGTGTGGGGATATTTAGTGTCGCTAGAATCGACAAACTATTTGAAACAGTGGATTCTAGCTTGATGAATTCTACACTTGTTCCTTTCTTAATTTTTGGCAAGTTTAATAGTGTCGTTACTTGCTTATCGACCAGTATTCTTTCGTTTTCAAATCTAGCTTTTAGAGCTTCCCAAGCCATATTGAAATTGTCGTCATTTAATGCGAACTGTTTAACTATTTCGCCTGCTTGACCTTTTGTTTTATATCGGAGGTGATACAGTTTTTGTGCCTTTGATAGTTGTGGATGGTTGATGTAAACGGCTGTGAACATGTCCCGGAAGGACGGCCATTCGTCATAACCTCCGTAAAACGTTTCTGTATCACATGCAGGCACCTCGAGTTGGATGCCTGAACTTGCCTCTTGATTGTCTATTTGTGGCAGCTCTACTCTACTGTGGGGAGTAGGTGCAATTGCTTTTATTAGCTTTAGCTGATCGGAGATCATAGCTTTTATTTCTTCGTACTGGTCTAAACAGTTTTCGTAAATATCGTAAGCCGATGATTTAAAATTATGTGGCAGATCTGAATCGTCAGAATCTACTATGGCGTCATGAGCCGCTTGGAGACGAGTCCAAAAATTTTTTAGATTTTGATTTTTTATTTCTAGTAACGATTCCGAGTTTTCGTGAATCGGTGAGGAGGCAAATCTAGTGCAGTATCTTAATAAACTGTCACTTTCTGAAATGAATTTAACAACCTGTTTTGAGCGTGTAGCTCCTACATGTGTATTTTGATTATTGTTGTTGTTAACCATTTTGGCAAAATAATACTATTTATTTATATTTTAGTTTGAAATTTGAAAATATCCGCACTCTTAATTTATTAACACTTTTTACGTCCTTATTTTAGTATTTAGGTACACCCTAATACATGGACTTATATGTATGTATGTAAGTACTTATGTTTTCTGCAATTGAGAGCTCGTCGAAGAGATCAATGCACTATTTACATAAGTATTTGTTTGTATGTGTTTATAATTATGTTTTTGTTCTTAAGCAATTGAGAGCTCGTTAGAGAGATCAATTCGCTTTTTGTATGCAATCCTGCTTGTTTTTGTTTGCCAAAAAACAAGAGGTATTGCAGAATAGATGCCAATTGGGACTTTAAATATGAGTTTGTAATAATATGTGTTAATATGTAATATTAATATTTTGTTTAGTCTCACAGGCAGATTATTTGCCGCATGATTATAAGTATGTACAAATATTTTTATATATGTACGTTCGCTCTTAGAAGAGAGCGCGGAAACGAAATTTAAGAAAGCTTAAGGTGCTTATATATATGTTTGTATTTTTTGCCTCTCTTGTTTTGTTTTTTATTTTATAATTCTATTTTATGTTTATGCCCTTGCTTATGCCAACCTTCTTATTGTTTTTGTTAAACACAACAAGCATGCTGGAAAAATTGCAAGTAAATATTTTAATTTTTTTTTTGTTAAAAAGTGTACTTGAATACACGTAGGTAAGTAGGCATCGAATAAATAGTTATTTGTATTTATGTATTCATGTGTGTATTATATATTAAAGGACTTGATACGCTCACTTGGTATTCCTTTTGTATGTAAAGGGCGCCTGTAATGTACATATGTATGTTTTCCCGCCAATTTTGTTCCTCCGCTTCACCCAGATGGTTGGACCTGTTATGTTTGTTATTTGAATTTTTTTTGTTTTTTTCTTTTTTTAATTCGCGCCCGTTTGCTTTTTGCATTTATGTTTGTGTTATTGTTAAGATGCTTTCTCTTTTCGTGCTCGGTTTAATGTTGTTTGTATTTGTAACGTTTTGTATATTTTGTTTCTAAAAGTTTATATTTTATCACGCAGTTTTTGTTATTGCAAATATGCATATATTTCTGCCGAATCACCACACTTGATTTTTTGTTTTGTTCTTATGATTTTGTCACTGCACCGTGTTTTTGTTTCCTTAAGCTCTGCAGCTTAGTCTTTTTAATTCACTTCGTTCTTATTTCTTATTTGTGTTTTGTTTTAAGATTTCGCGCGTTTTGTGTTTAAGTTTATTATTTAAATTTCGTTTTCGCGCACGATTAATTATTTAGTTGATGTTTATTGTTTATTGTTTAGGCGTTAGTTTGTTGCTGTTGTCTTTGTTGAAATTGGTTTTAGTTCGTTTTGTTCTCGTTGTCACTTCACCTTTTCTTTCCACTTTATGTATGTGTGACTGTATGTATATATTTTAAATGTACTGCACTGCACCTTCTGTTGATTGTTATTTTTTTATTATACATATGCATATATGTAAGTATAAGGGTATGTTTTTTTTTTTTTGTTCTGGTTGGGCCAGCACTGTTTTTTATTTTTTTTTTTGTTCTTTTTCTCCCTGCACACTTTTATTTGGTTGTTTTTTGTTATATACGTATGTTTTGTTTTTGTTTGTGTTTGTTGCGATTTGCGCCCGCAAATTTTTATTTTGACTTTCTATTTCGCGGCCGATTTTAATTTTGTTTTTAGGTAACGCGCATTTGTTGCTTTTTGTTTGCTCAAAATGTTTGGATCATTGCACCTTTTTTTTTTTTTTGTTTTGGTGGTTTGTTCACCGCACAATTCTTTTGTTTTTTGTTTTAATACAATTATTTTTATTTTTTAAATCGTTTCACTAATCCATAGTGCCTCTCACTATGGCTCGAAGGACCATGATTATTTTGCTGCCCAAAATTGCACACAAAAGTATCAATTAACAATTTTTAATAAAATGCACACGGGTTAAAATTTACAATTGTTTAATATGATTTAATGTGTTCACAGTTAATGTACAGAATCAAATTCTTATAAAAAATTATAGATTATATGTACATATATATAATGTATACGAATTTATATAGGTGCACGGCGGGGGTGAATGTAAGTTGCCACCAAGGGATCGCAGGTGTAGATAACAAAAATGTTGATTGCGAATGCGGATATGAATTATGAGGTTGGATGATTGTGTGACGAAATGTGTCGAACGAATTGCCCTTTCCATCCCGATGTCCATCCTTTTTGTTTAGTGGGTACAGGTGTGGTGAGTTGTTTTGGTGTTGTGTGGTGATGTGTGTTTGTCGTTAAGGTGCGCCAGTTTTTCCCGGTTAGGGTGGGGGAGGATTACCTCATTTAAACAAATCAGTTTCAGGATAATCTAGTTCGCTGATTACATCAGAATCCTCTTCCTCGACAGTATTCTCGTCTGACCTATTGAGATTAGGTGTTGCTGCAGTTAAAATTGATTTTGCTTCCTCGGAAAATGGCACGAGTTTCTTCTTATTCTTTGGACGATTGCAGCTGATAAGTGGATCGGATGTTAAAAGCAGTCTATTCAAAACATCTCTGTTACACTCGATTCTCGAAAACTTTCGGGCAAAATCTACCCGATATTTTCTGATATGTTTATTTCGGGCCTCAGCAGCCTCCTCGGATAATTGTCCAATTGGAAAAATTGCCTCTTGCAGCACCTGCGCTCCGTGTATCAGGATTTTGTGGACAGTTGGCGACATTGGATACCAACCGTACATTTCCACATACAATTTTGCCGTGTCTTGGGCATAATCATCGAATTTTTGAGGATCAATCTCATGACCACTTGATATTATTTCAAGAATAACTTTAAATCTTTTTATTACTTCGATGTTGATACCGGTGATGCGAGAAGAGCATTCTGCATTTTCGAAAAATCTCCTAGATGTATTCCCGTCATTACTGTTTCCAAAACCATGTTTAGGAACATCAACCAGTAGACCCATTTCATCTTTAAAACGTTTTTGTATTGTCTCTTTTGTTTCCTTAATAATCTTTTTGTCTTCTGCTGTACGGGCTCGCCAATTCTTTATGGGTTCTTTATATGCTAAGTGCAACAACAACTCAAAAAACCGTATTCGGGCGTGGAGTACTGAGAGGCCAAACTTTAAAGCTTCTTGATTTATGACACCTTTTTTTAATTTATTAAAATCTTTTGAAGTCTGACCGCATACATAACATCGCATAGTAGAGGTTGTATCCGTTGCAGCGTTACAAACTTTCCCGTCTACCATTGTCAGTAATATTTTATGAATAATGTGCGCTGATGTTTCACTGTCTCTTGTAGCTTCCAGATCTCTGGCTTGATTTTCGATGTATTCTATTTCTTGTTTTGTTACATCTTTTGTTTCGTGAGTAAACTGAGCTCTAATAGGCCTGCAGAATCTCACCGAAGATGGCGTAGGGTTTTGCCAAATGGTTTTTGTTGTTTCACCATTGAAAGTAACAACCAACCTCACTGGAACAATCGAGCTCACAAATATACTTGAATCGTCACCAGAAAGATTTTCAAATTTTTGCTTAAATGGAGTTTGGTGTGATCCATCGCACCCCCATTTTGATATCAAAAGAAGGCTCTGCTTCTCGGCGTCAGTTAATGTATCTATGACTTCTTTTAAATATTGGATGAGGCGCAAAGCCGTATGATCCAGCAAAGCTTGAAGTTCTACATTAAAGCTAGTCTCTGTAACCGTTATTTTATCTTCCTCCGGGTAAGCACTTTTTTTTTGCCTTTTGCAGCAAAGAGTAGCAAGGATAGATAGTTTTACGTCCGCCTTGTAATAAATTCCACTGACTTCTTGTGAAATTACCTTCAACAAATAAGGATAATGCTTCTTCTATAGTATATTTTTTTTCTACGTGGTCTTTTTTAGATGAAATTATCGTTCTGATCTTCTTGGCTCTCGTAGGTGTTGAAGTTATTTCCTTAATCATCTTTGAAGTGTGTATGTTTCCGGAAGTGCCCTGACTTACACATGCAGCGAAAGTCAACTCCTCGACAGGTACGTGAGCCCGTAAATCTACAGTTCTGCGCCGCTTACTCCTTTCGCTTAATCCACGAAACTCTTTGACTGGACGACCAGGCTTGTGCGACCACGAAGGAAGTTCTAATGATGTTCTTAGCCATTCTACGTTATTTTTTACGAACCTTTCATCAGTGTTACGAGCTGCTGACCATTTTTGTTTAAAATCTGTCTTGAAATGTCTCAAAGAACGTTTCTATCCTCTGTTGGGCATGACGTCAACTGAGCAATTCTATCTTCCAGAAAGGTGAATTTTTCGTCCATTTTTTTTCCTTTGTACTCCTTTATAATATCGTATAATTCCATTCGGGTGATATTTTTTACCATTGCTGCAAAATCTGTGAAAAAAAAAACAAAACCTTATAACATCTGTTAAAAATGAGACGCGTTGGTTTCGGTTATAAAATAGTACTCAGCTCTGGTTGCCCAGAGCTCCTTTATTTATAGCATTCCTTATCCTAATTCAGGTATGCACCACATGCTGAATGCAAATTAATTCCCGTAACGAGGGAATTTATAAAAAAATATATTTTTATATCCGCGAACGCGCGGATTAAAGAAAACGCTTGTAGTTCGCGTGGATTGCCAGATACAAATCAATCTTTATTTTTAAAATACTAGTATTTATACAATTTTGTTTTATTGACTTAAGGTTAAAGCTGAAGTTACATTTTTAGCTATGACAGCAATTTCCAGCAGAACGTTAAGCGTTCTGTTTTCTTTACAAATGTTATTGTTATGCCTTCTTGTGAGGGCGAGCGATATTGCTTTGATAAAAATGGATTATTGGAATCAGGACGGAAAAAGCATATTGAATTCTTAAATCATCAAAAACGTTAATAGTGTAATTGCAGAGTGCAAAGATACAATTTTGTTTACAGTTATGGTAAGGTTTCTATGCGGAGGCTATCGTTAACTCCCCCCTTCCTAAGATGAATCGTCCCCGATTCAC
>CM050323.1:116292763-116308289 GCA_027475135.1 Bactrocera correcta
AACATATTTATATTAGGTATATGGGGGCAAAGGGAAGTAATGATCTGAGTTTACCCATTTTTGCAAGCTGTCATCACAACAAATCTCTCTGAATTTCAATACTGGAACTTACAGATTGGACGCTATATTCGTTAAAGAATCACCCAAAGTACCGGGGTCCACATATTTGGTGTTTGGGCACTTGAAAATTTGTTGTGCGATTTCGACATTTTTCGGTCATAAGCTAAAATAACTTGAGGCCATTATTTGTGCAAAGTGTCACTCTGATAATTTCATTGATGTTTGGTTTGTATACTATAAAGTGACATCTGATTTTTATTTTGAAATGTTAAAGTTTATTATATGGGAAGTAGGCGTGGTTGTCAGCCGATTTGGCCCATTTTAAGGGATAGGAATGTGTGGGTAACTTCGCACACTAAATTGAGCTCAAAATATAGCATATACTACTTGAAATATACGATTTCACCAAAACTAAAGGTAGGGGTTGACACGGCACTAATCTAATTTTTACACTCGAACCTTTGAAGCTCTTTCATTTCATCTTGGTAGCGAAATTTATTGCTTGAGGCGCACTTATTCAGTGAAGGATTTTTTAGTAGATAAACACAACATTATATTCGCTCGTGAAACCGCATAATTTTTTTTTATTTTTTATTTTTTTTTCATTTAATTTTTTACACGTTTTCCAAATTCTAAAATAATAATAAAAATAAAACATAGAATAAAACAACCTAAAGAAAAAAGGCAATATTAATAATTTTATTTTAAACAAGCGTTTTTTTATTCATTGACACAGATGCGAAATTGTAACAAAATTAATTGTGCTTTAACAAATTAAAAAAAAAAAAAAATGGATGCAAAAAATGTTTAAAAAAACTTAACTTAAATTTAAAAATACCTAACCTAAAGAAAAAACTTTTGAAAGCTTTTTGGTGTATGTAGTGTCACTGGCTATTGTTACAAGCAAATCTGTTAATATATATGGTAAATTGGTATATTTATATATACTGGAATATGTGTTTCAAATCTCCATTTTTTTTAATTTTTACTGTTCCCTTTCCAAAAGTTCGAAAGTTTAACTTTAAAAGCTTTAAGCTTGCATATGAGTAATTAGAACGTCTTAAACTTGAGGGCTTTGAGTTTTTCTGATATTTTTAAAATTATTTCGGGTATATTTGCAGCGTTAATACAGTATTTTATATGCTCAAATCCATCCAATTTTTAATTATTATTTCTATTTAAAAATACTTAATTTTTAGTGGTTTTGCGCTAAAAAAGCTCTTAAAATAATTATTAAGCATGCAGTATGCAGCACTGGACTATTTCATTGTATTAGGGGTATTCACAGCATATTGAAATTTTTGCTTAAAAATTATAGATTATTTAATACGGTTTCCAGCTTAAAAGCTTTCGCTAAGAACTCACTGAAAAAATACTAAAAATGCACGCGAACACTATCATTATTATTTTTTCACTTTTTATTAATATTTTCTTCTGTTTTTCTTAAAAATACACTGGTTTTGCTGTTTTGGTAGTGGTCCCCTCCAAAAGTTTGTATAACAGTTTATGCTTATTTAGCCTTGTCCAACAATTCTTTATACTTTTTAGCCGTCTTAAATTACTTAAACTTAAGATTACTGTATAATGGAGCTTCAATTCACAAAAGCCTTTCGCTGGTGCTTTTTGCTTTGCATCATTTCTTTTTAAAATTATAATATACATACAGGTAAGCACTACTATATGGGAGCCTACATCATGTAAATTCTTAAATGCCTTATGAGAAATCGTACATGGCTGTACGGTTTATTTATCTATACATATATAGATATATTATATATGTAGAATGTATGTGTGTATATAGCGTTATGAATCCATGGTTATGACATTTACACCTGAGCTGGTTTACTTTTGCCGACTACCATTAGCGTCTTCTGTAGGAAACGTGTGAGGCTTACTGTAAAATAAATATTTGAGGTTAATAAAAATGCAGAAATATTTTCAAAAACAGTATTGAAATTATAATATATATTAATTTCTGATATTTTTTCTAATTATATGAAAATTAAGAAGTATTGACATATTAGATTTAATAATTAATCGATTTTTATTTTTCGTAGTCTGTACTTCTTAATTTCCCTCGAACAAATAATAAGGGTATTCACAAAATCGTTGAAATGTTTAGTAGCTTTATTTGCTAAAAAGTTTGGCATTGAAAAAACTTTCTTGAGACGTTTTGAAGGAATAATACTTATCATAATTGTGATCTTATGAACTCTTCTCATTTGCGGGTCTCAAACACAGCGCACAATCCTGGGAAGGGCCCTCATTTTATCACGCTTTCAAATGGATGTTTTTCAGCTACCCAGAGGATACTTGGTCTAAGACCGAAACTCGTGAGCTGCTTGAGTTTAGAAAACTCTCCTTACTTGCATGAACTTCTGCATATGGCTACATCCTCTCACGCCGTTAGTTCTGATTTCTCCAGAATGGATAGGTTATGAACAAAGACAAGACGAAATATCTGTTGTCATCAAACAAACAGTCGTCGCTCTCGACTTGGCTCCCACGCCATTGCTTACAGTCATAACTTCGAAGTCGTTGAGAATTTCGTCTATCTTAGAACCAGCATTAAGACCAACAACAATATCAGACTCGAAATCCAACGCTGAACTACTCTTGTCAACAGGTGCTTTTTCGGACAGAGTAGGCAATTGAGAAGTAACGTGCTCCTTCGAGGACCGTCTTGCTACATCGTGCAGAGGCATGGACGATGACAACATCTGATGAGTTGACGTTGCGAGTTTTCGAGAGAAAGTTCAAAGGCTGCTATAAAACTCAGAGAAGCTTTGGTACCAAGTAGAGACCTTCTGAAATCCTTCGCTACTATTGTATCTCTGATAACTTGGACTATTGCAGCGCGGAACCTTCGCCGCGCGGATCACTCTCATCTCACACTAAAGAAGAGGTGAGGTTAGCTTTTGGCAGTTGATCGAATTTTAAGGAAAAGATGAAAGGAGGCGTCTTATGTCGGGAGCACTTCACTAACTCTATCTAGAGGAAAAGTTTAGTGCTGATTTGTTTGCCATAGTTTAGTCTTCTTCGAAGACAACATTACTGAATTTGAGTTCATAGAACATAATCTCTTTCTTAATATCATTGATATACGACTTTTGCACAGTCCGGTTCTGTAGCTGAATCATAGGAATCTGTAAAGCTTATAAGAAAAGCTACACTCGTTCCAATGTAATCAGACTGGGTATAGGCCGGGGTATTGCTGTCTACATGCGGTTTACTAATGGACGGTTTTGTTTCTCGTAATCTCGGTATGAGCTGGTCAACTAATAACACTTTAAACGTAATTTTGACTCAAGAGAGCAACATGTCTAGTGTAGTCTTTCTTTTCGGTCATGAGTTTGCGAAATGGGCATTCATGAGGCCAAAAATTTTATCATGCATCTACTGTCGTATGTGTTTTAAAAAGGTTTAATGTTGACTCATATCAAAACTTGCTTTTGGACGGTCTGACTTTGGTGGGATTAAGCTTTTGTTTTTTTTTCTTAACCGGAAGTTTTCTCGTTTTTCGAAACACCTACGTTTCTATGATAGTTCAGTAATAGACAATAAACTTAATTTGTGAATACCCTTATAACCTTCAATTTTACTACTTATACTCTACTGTACTATGAACTATGAACAACTAAGTGCAACAAATGTTTACTAAAGGGTGCTCGAATTAAACCAAACGATTATTTCAATTCAAACCAATTAAAAGTCAAAGGCAAGCAAAAATTTTATAAAAAAATTTTAAAGTTATTTTCAAAATAATTCAACTATTAGTAAACAATGTGCATGACTTGAATCAAAAGTGAGTGCAAAAATATTGAAAAAGAAATGAATTAAATAAAAACCTTTGAAGCGGAAGCTTTTGGTCGTACAACCATCAACATTTTTTGCAGTCCTTGAGTGAATCCACCTAAAAGAGAATAATACAACACAGCGGCATGTGTGAATGTGCGTGATTTCAAAACGTAATTAATAAAATTAAATAGCACAAAGGGTGTTTCGTGAACATAAATTAAATTTGGGAGTTTATAAGAAGCTTATTTATGCCTTTGAATATTCTTGTCTACACGCTTACCCTTTTAACCAACAACTTACCCATTGTTTTCTGGAACCAAATCGGTTTGTTTTTCCACGCGATGAACACCAAATAGACAGGTATGCTGCTTAGGATCATTAGGATGCCATAACCGGTTTCCACAGGGCTAGCATACATGGGCACAACGGTAACGAAGATGGTGGCGAGTAGATAAATAACGGGAAAAACGAGCGGTACACGTATGGGGCGTGGCAAATTGGGTTGAGCATAACGCAACCAGGGAAGACAGAGTACAGAAACGCCTATGCTCAACTAATTTAATGAGAAAGAAGAGAAGAGAGAGAGAGAGAGAGATGCTTGGAATAAGTAAATACAAGTTGCTCATGTATTATTGGTAAGCTGGAAAAACTTAAATACTTTTGTAGATTTTTTTAAGTAGAATCACTCACCCAAGTGGCAAAGCCCACATAATTAATGAGCGCGAATATATCAGAGACTGTGAGGTACAACATCGACAGCAGCGCCATTATCAGCACAGCAGGTGTGGGCGTGAATCGTTGTATCTGAATCATTGTTAAGATTTCCGGCATTTGACCTTCATTGGCGCCAGCGTAGAAAAGCCGTGATGAGGTAAGCAAAATACCATTCACGGCGCCGAAGGTGGACAGCGCAACGAAAACTTTAAGCAGAACAAAATTTTTCACAATTAGCTCACCAGTGGCACGCAGTTTCTCACTCGCTTTACGCAATCTCTCATTAACTCACCTGGTACCGTCCACGCAAATATGCCGAAAGCGCGCTCCGCATAGGTCACCGCCACAGCGGCCGAACCGAGAACCTCTTCCGGCGACAATATGGTGTAGAAGGCAACGTTGGCCATCACATAGACAATTGTGACCAGCGTACAGGAAATGGCGATGGCGCGTGGCAAATTCTTTCCCGGATCCTTTAGTTCCTCAATTATGAAATTCAAGTAATTCCTAAAGGATGAAGAGAAATTGCAGAAAGAGATTAAGTAAACAAGCGCAGCGAGTATACCAACATCTGATGGCAATAATTTTATTAGCGGAGTAGTAGAGCAAACAAAATGCATGACACACATATCCCTTGCTTTGGACAGCCTGTGAGCCAATTACTCAAATCCTCTTACTTAATGGATATTTGCAGCTATGTGTTCAACTGATTTCCTTGTTTACCCGCCCATAACCCACAAATGCAGTGTCAACTTACCAGCCATTGTAAGCAAACAATCCGGAGTAGAAGGACAACGCTAGCGATGTCACTTTTGTGTCCGTATTCTCGAATGTAAAATATTCCAATTTGCCCAAGTACAGTTGATACACGCCAGTGGCGATGATGATGAAGAGCGCCAATAGCTTGGCATATGTGAAGATGTCCTGCACAGCGGTGGCCCATTTAACGTCCCAGCAGTTGACGAAAGTCAGCACCACTGCAAAGAGAGAAAGAGAAGGCGAGCGCATGAGGGATATTGTAAAATACCAGCAAATAATAGAGTTAGAGAATCTCGGCTAATAGAAATAAATGCTTCGAGAGAATTTAAATAGGATCTATGGAGTTTTGCGGAATTCAATGAGACAGCATGGCAGCAAAATTGTTTTAGATGTTAGTAACTGAATTTGCTGAAAGTGCGATGTATTGCCAGAGTTGCCTTCTCGGTTAGTATATTCATAGCGGTATTCTACTGTATACATTATACATGAGCAGCTCACGGGTCTAATTTTATTATGCATATTTTTCATTAGTACACAACTAATTAGAAGATTAGCGAATGTCGTAATTTAATTAGTGTATTTTATAAATATTTCAACGTCAAGCTTCATCTCGGTAATAAGTGAGATTTGGTCAACGAAAATAAACCAATAATACGCCAATTGTGTTGAATATCTCCTCTAAACTTATTATTTTTATATAAGATAAATAAAGCTTACCTTCGAGCTTTGAAAAATAGCAACCGAAGTTGCAAGTGCAAGATAGACTGTTCAGCGTCATATCATTGAACAGAAGTGAAGAGAGAATGGAAAGAAAGTGAGAAAGTTGATAAAACTGACGTTTTAAGTTGCGGATCGTTGATATGAGATATTCTCAGTTCCACAGTTCATTTCCAAAATATTAAAGGCCAAAATATGAAATTCCTTGTCACTGTATTCATTATACTCCAGAAGTCGGCTGGAATGCTCTCATAAACTATGACTTGGCTAAGTCTGCGTGATCTAGCCTTTTCCAGAATCCTTCCCAATCCAGAGGAAGCTGCAAAATAACTATTATGAGGTTCATACAATACAGTCCTCTGTTAGAAGCCTGTGTACCAGCTTTTGACGCACTACTAACTCTTGTTAAGGAAACCCAATTTTGGTACAAATTTACATAGATCGTCTATCAACAGGAATAACGTGTTTTTGATAGCTCGTAGTGGCCATGTATGTTTATGGGATTTATGTCAAATTTTTGTCAGTTTGTTCAGTAAAGTTTTGAGTCTCTTCATGTCACCGTTAATTTTGGTACAATACTTGGAATAATATTCATCTTCTCAGATGTGGCCCATTTATGACTTAATGGCTTCGTCAAAAAACAAAGTTGTTATTGGGGTGAGTGAAATTCTCGGGTGGTTCAGAAAATGACTGTTGAGATCCTACGATGTCTCTAGACTATTTTCTTTGGGGATATGTTAAATCAAAAGCTTTCGCCAATCAAACAGCACTGCTCGTGGAGCTTGAAGACAATATTCAGCGCCTTATAGCCAATATAGTGCAACGGGTCATCGAAAATTGGCGAAAACGAGGTTGTTAAACTTTGTTGTGACTTACTAATTGTCTGATGTACACAGGTATTCGCTGTTATCTTATCCGGAATGAGCAGTGGAAAATGCAACAATAAATAAATACCATTTCAAGAAGGCCTCGTTTTTACATACTACTTTGAATTGACGCCAATTTTGGATACGACTAAAGCCCTCAAAGATGTATTCCTCATGAGACTGCTTTGATTGTGAAAATGGCAACTGTTAACTGAGAGCGGAGAATACATTTTGGAGGGTCCAGAAATCTCGAACAAACAAAAAACTGGGATCAATAATTGGTTCATATTACTTTGATATTTAAAATAATTGTAACTGTGTTTCGTTGAACAACCGCTGTAGTATGACTGTCATGGGAATCTTAGCAAAATGCATGATGCAATTTAAAGAAAATTTTCATAATCCATCAACTCTTTGTGACTTCTTGGGGGAAAAAAGAGGAAACTAGATTAAATTGTATGCTAGTGTGTGTGCATATTGATTTAACTGTAAATTTATTTGATTTACAATGAAATCCATATTCGCGCATTCAACTGGAAAACAACAAGATTGTGCGTATGTATTTACCTACTATACATATACATACAAATGAAGGTATGTAGTGCGTAAACATACACATACATACATATGTTTGTGGAAATAAGTTCCTACTTGGCGTAATCAGTAAGCGGCTTTATGCAGCAGCTCAAATTAATAAGTGCCGTTATGTATCTGAGCGTGTAAGTTTGCGAAACTATTGACAGAGGTCTCCGGATTTTGTGAGTCTAAATTTCGATAAAATTTAATTCTTTTTTTAAGAAGAAGCTGTTGTTCCATGAATTATTCAATAATTTCGATAGGGTGGACCAGGCAAAGGATGGTCGTGAGTATATCAAAATGGGATGGGAACATGCTCTAGTTGTTCCATATAAAATGAAGTGGTTTATCTTTCTTACAATTTTAATCGTTTGTTGTTACAGTGTAAGCTTTGCCACAAAGTTTGTAAGTTGCTCTATTTTTGACCAAAAACTACCCATTTGTAGGAACTGTCCGACCACTTCACCATAAAAAAAACTTAGATTTCCTAATTTCCCTGACAATACGTAATATTTGGGATAGGATGAAATTTAATTTTAGCACTCACATCAGAGAAAGTTTGGATTCGTAACGTGAGTCAAAAATGAGTAATAGTATGAAGAGCTTTTCTAGGTTTGAGGATGTGTCTTGCCAAAAAAGTTGTCTTACCTTCAAAGGTCCTGCTTTTAATAAATGAATTTTTAAATTATATTTTTGTAATTATCTGCCAAAGCGACAAAAAGTCGTTGAATTCTTGTATAGAAGGAAAGTGGCAAAGGCAAGTGGCAAACATCTTCTACATACACCAAAAACCATAGCGCAAAATGAAGGGACCAGCAACTCTTTGGCACAGAAAACCCCTTTTTAAACTACATATTCTAAAATCATATCTCGAAATTTCGGGATCAACAATATTTTTCGGGACTTTTAGTTCTAGGTTATGCCTAACATATAAACACTGAAGTTCCATTTTCGAATGCATATGCCAAAATCTACATACACTTAAATAAAATAAGGAAATTTCAGGATCAGCAATACTTTTCGGGACTGAAATAAGAACCTTTAAGCACTTTTCAAAAAAGTCGTCATTTACGCAAACTTAAAGAAAATGCCGAAATTTCGGTATTATCAAAAATATTCACGGTTATTAAATGCCTTTAATTATTGAAATACTGGTCTAAAATATTTCAACACTTAAATAAATCCCGAAAATTTCGGGATCAAGCAAATATTTTTCGGGACGGATAGTCCTTAAAATACTGATGTAAAATCTCTACAAACACTTCAGTAAAATCTCTAAATTTCGGGATCACTAATATTTTTCGGGACTGATATTCCTTTCAACACTGAAATTCTACGCATACTTAATCCTTTTTCAAGTATTTCAACACTTAAATAAAACCCGGAAATTTCGGAATCAGTATAGTTTTTCGGAACTGATAGTCCTTTAAACACTGATGTCAATGTCTACATAAACTAAAATTTAGTCCCGAAATTTCGGGATCAGTATTATATTTCGGGACTGACAGTCCTTTAAACAGTGATGTAGCCTTTTCAAGTATGTCAACATCTGTACACTTTTAAATAAAATCCCGAAATTTCGGGATCAGTAATATTTTCAGGACTGATAGCCCTTGGGTGTGTGCTCAATTTGTTACACGAATCAAGTGCCTACTGTGTGCACGTAGAGAAATAGTGAGAAGAGCGACTAAGTAGTTACTAAGTAAGCATACTTGTTTATGTACGATCACTAACCGGCGGCAGCGTGCACATCAATTAGCAGCTGAAAATTGCGTTTCCTCTTATGTGAAAAAATATACACGAGTGCATATTTGTTATTGTTATTAATATTTTTGTTAGTAAACATTAGCATTGGCGGTTGCGTTGTTCTAACGTCGTTAAAAAGCGCCTAATCTTTAGGTCAAGAACGTTGTCTGCTGCTGGCATTTGAAAGTGCATTGATTCGCTGATTTTGTCGCTTTGATTTATGAAATGCATTTAACAGACTTATCAAATTCTAATCTATTATTATATAAGTATGTAATATATATGTGTAGAATGTGTGTACTTACATATGCAACACACGGCCAACATGCGCGCCGAATCATCTGGTGGCTGGCAATCCGGAAAGAACGGCTTCATCACGTAGACGCTGAAGGTGAGCGCCACAATCGCCTGTGAGCAGGGACGCACAATCATACACTCGATCCACAGACGTATGAAGGCCATGAAGGGACCGAATGTCTCCATGATGTAGGCATAATCCGCACCAGACTTGGTGATCATTGTGCCCAACTCAGCGTAGCAGTAGGCACCGACCTAGTGGTTGGAAATTCGAGAGGAGTAGAGATTAGTTATAAATATCTTACGGATGTTGTGAGTAAATTTAGGAATAATATTGTTGTAGGAGTTCAGCTTCTAATCTAAATCCCTGACTCCACTGTACCTTTTAGGAATAGTTTAGGTCTGAATTTTCAAAAAATCTTAGTATTACTTCGTAGCAATGAATCTTTAACTATCAATGGTTGAAGAGTCTTTTAAAAAAATTCTACTGTACACACTGAATTGATAGGCATGTTGATATGTAACCAAAACCGACCTTAAAACCTTCGATGAAACCTACAGAAGAGTTAGATTATATAGCGTCCTAAGAATGGTGTATGAATTGTGGAAGCTTTGGCAGCAAAGGGGAAGGCAAGGTAATTTTTGTGAAGTTTTTTTTTTGGAAAGGTGATATAACTTCAGAGTACTTAAGTAGGATCGATGTATTGATGGAAAGTACCTAGAAGATTAGTTTTGCGTTGCGGCTATATTTACCAAATTTGCAACAACTAAATAAAATACTAGGGGAAGGCAACAAACTTCAGATTGTCTGTGAAACTCCTCCTACTAAATCGAACTATTCACATCAAGAATCCACTTTTAAAGAACGCAAGTGATTTTTCTCACAAAAATCTTTTTTTTCATCTCTCTTCATCTTTTTTCGATCTCCATTCGAAGCTAAATGAGACTAAACTAAAAAGGGTTTAAATTTCCCAGAGCTTCCGAATACTTACGAAACTTTTAGCTATACTTTAGATCCTCCTGCTACCTAAGCAAAGTTCTGAGCCAGAAAACACCCGGCTATCTAGAGCTTTTTGTGGAACTAAAGGCTGAATAGATATCTGCAAAGTACTGCCAACTTTTTTGTTTATTTTTATTAAAAAAGAAAAAAGGAAATATTCAAAGATCAATGTCATCATGAGTTTGCTATTAAATGAGGTCAGAAAAACTACTAGATTTTCAGAGATTAACGACATCGCGAAGCCAAATTAAACTTTACTCTCATTAATAGCCAAACTCTTGAGGACCAACATCGAATTTATATTCTTCCGCTATATAAATTTGACTAGTTATAACCCCCCACGTTAAGACAGACCTACAGATATTTAGTGGACTGATCAATAGCCTAATGTTCAGTAGTCTAAGTTTGACTGAAATATCGGTCGGTTAGCATTTGATAATGTTGTGGTAACGGTTATGCAGACCTTGTTTGGGTAGCGAGACATAAATTAATAGTCCTCAAAGTAATCAAGTGGGAGGCGCAGAAAACGTACTGTTTTGAGTCGAATCATAGGGAGAGGAATGTTAAATGAGTTGGTTTCGTATGGTGAAAAAAGAGCTGTTTCGAGTCATACGGAGACTGGTGGCATCAAGGACATAGAATTGAAAGCATCTTGGTGGAAACTTCTTGCAGAGGAGTACATTGAGTTTCTTTAAACGAAAGCATGCGGGCCGTACTGTGATCTTGTTCCATGGGAGACACCAAGAGGCAGATGAGTCTGTATTCTGATATGTCTGAAGCTTTTTCTTCTGCGTTTCACTACATCATACCAGTGCTACGTAATTTATGACAGACCGACCGATTGTCTTGCAAGTTGCTAACAATGTGTCTTTGTATTTTTCTTAATAATTATTAAGATCCAGTCTGTACCCTTTCCTGTGAATGTGCACGCCGTGGATGGCTCCTTGTAGAGAAAAAAATTTTTTCCCCTTACTTTTAAGTATATTCCAGGCTGAAAAATATCTTAGGTGGCTAAAACTCTTTTTATATAGTCCTAAATATCTAAAAAAGCTTTTGAAGTAACTCATATAGTTTAATTAAGTTTTCAACCCACGATTTGCCGAGTAATATATGCAATTGGCGGCATTATCAATCAATTAAATACTACAAATTCTGAATTTGTTCAATAAAATTGCCTCGGTCAGGCACTAAGTACCTTCAAGGACACACATGCATTTAGTTTCTAAGCAATTGTCTGTCAAAGTCATAACTCTAGCGCTTTTATTTTTATGACAGAATTTTCCCTCTACTTTCAATACGTGGAAGTCCAATACAGTCATTATTCGTGACCTACAGCGCTTGTGTGAAAAAAAAAACTCTTGTTTAGTTAGATATATCAACATGAAATATACATACTTATATATATAGATTATTTATTTGTATACCCAAGTACTCGTATATATAAAAGTACATACATATGTACTAGCTACTTTCTTATCCATTTTTATTGGTATCTGCATCTAAATTGAATTATATAAGTATATGTAAGGTCAGTGGCTGGTTATTTACTCCAATTTGTGTAGTCGTGCATAAATATCACTCTCATTGGTGTTAGGGGGCATACTGCGTCTATATTGTCAGGAGCTGGCTATGACATGCGTACCCCTGCGAAGAATGCTAAGAATTTCATTAAAACACTGAGAGAACGCGTTTCCGAATACTCACACCATTTTCATTTCAATTTGTATGTCTTCTTTTTCATTGCTTTTGCGTGTGACAGTTGTTTTTAAATTTCACTTTGGAATCTATTTCTCTGGTAAATATGTTTGTGAGTTCTTAAATGCTGTCAATAGATATAGTAAAAGTGCAAAAAACAAAGGTGTCTAAAATTATGTTCTTACAAAATCCTCAGTCCCTTTTAAAATACCATTCAGACTAAATAACGTCAATATTCATTTCAAACCTTTCATGACGAGAATCAGAGCATATTATGCTAATGAGGAATCTAATAATCTAAAAAAAGGCGTGCCAGGACGTTAGATACTAGTACATAGATATCACTAACCAATTTCTGCTGGTAAGATAGCACAGATGGGCCTTGAATCAATTCAGCAAGCAACGATTGCGAGATCTCTCTGAAGATTGACCGAAAGAGGAAATTTTTGGGCGCCTCGGATGCTTATGAAAAACATCTACCAACACATGGAGGGTAATTATACATATCAATATACCTGTGTCCAAAAAATAAGGTTACATTTGAATTTAAACTGCGCGCGTTGAAAGATTTGCAGAATTATTTTTTTTTAGGTTGGTAGCACTGTCAGTCATATTTATGTAAAATTTCATGTCAAAATATTTATTATTTTTAAGATACGCGTAGTTTTGTGAGCTGCTACAAGTGAGTTTTTCGTTTTTTTTCAATGTCGGAATTTGTTGAGCAAAGAATTTGCATTAAATTTTGTTTACGGAATATATTTTCTGCTGCGGATACATTGAGGATGGTGCAGAAAGCCTTTGGTGATGAGGCTATGTCTAAAAAAAATGTTTACAAGTGGTATAGTCAGATCCAACCCGGGCCGTGAACGTGTCGAAGACGAAGAGCGTCCAGGGAGCGTCAACCTTAACCGACGAAGCTCACGTTCAACAAATCAAAGATTTTGTGTTGAAAAACCGTCGATTTACAATTAGAGACCTTGCTGATGAAGTTGGCATATCGAAAGACTCAGCCAATCCCATTTTGAAGGATGTTTTGGGCCTTAAGCGCGTCAAATCTCGACTGGTGCCGAAAACATTGCATTTTTGGAAAAAAGGCGTCGCGTTGAAGTGTGTGAAACGATGCTTTCCGACTACCAGGGTGTTATGAAATGCATTATAACGGGCAATGAGACTTGGATCTATGCTTACGACCCCGAAACAACCGATCAGTCGAGCGAATATCGTGCCAAAAGAGAGCCGAGACCAAAAAAATCGCGCCAAAGTCGCTCAAAAATCAAGGTCATGTTGACTGTTTTCTTCGATTATCGTGGTGTTGTGCATTATGAATTCCTTCCAACCGGTCACACAGTCAACAAGGAATATTATTTGAACGTTATGCGTCGTTAGCGTAACGCTATCCGCCTAAAAAGGCCGGAATTGTGGAAAGACAATTCTTGGTTTTTACACCACGATAATGCACCATCCCATACTGCCGTCTTAATTCGTGATCATTTCGCCAAAAACTCAACCAATATTGTTCCGCAACCAACGTATTCACCTGGCGCCGTACGCCTTCTGGCTGTTCACCAAGCTCAAAAGACCGCTTCGGAGACACCGTTTTCATACGATAGAGGAGATTCAAGCCGCAGCGAAGATGGAACTGAAGGCCATCCCGGAAAGTGACTACAACCAGTGTTTCGAAGATTGGAAAATCCGTTGGCATAAGTGCATTGCATCGGGAGGGGATTACTTTGAAGGGGATGAAATTGATTTGGAAGAATAAATAAAGAATTTCCAAAATAAATACGTCACCTTATTTTTGGGGCACAATAGCACATACATATGTACAATGAATATACTGGCAGTTTTGTGACAATGTATTCATATTGACAAAATAAGTAGGAATGACATTTAAGCAAATTAGTCAAGTCTATGCTGTCTAACGCAGCTCTTTTTAACTCATCTGTAATTCTATCTTAATCTGCTCATTTCAATAATTATAAATCATTTCAATAATAATATATACTAAATATTCCCTTTTTGGGCGATCTTTGTATCGTTGAGTCATAAATCCATAATTCTTCAAAAATGATCCCGGTGAGAACATAACGGTCAGTCGCGCCATAATTACCGATTATTTAATGCCTGTGATATCACACCGTTAGACTTTTTCCTGTGAGGATAGGTAAAGTCTCGGACAATCCCGTTTCCAATCTGACCTTGGAGCAAAACATCACGCTTGTCACTCGACAGTTACTAGTCAAAATGCTCGAACGAGTTATCAAAAATTGGACTCAATGGATGGACCATCTGATCAAAACCATTCCTTAAAACCTCGAAATGGATCAGCATTTCTAATAAATATAATGCATTCATCTCCGACGTCTTGTTCTGGGTGTTACAAATTTCGTGGGAAACTAGACTTATTCAAGGTAATATATTTATTGACAGCTAACTGTCAGCTGATACTTAATTCTTGTTATTTTAAATATCTTGCTGAGTCAACTAGTGGAAAATCAGGGAACCTACACACATACATAATAAATACATAAACACATATAGTTGAACAGATATAGATATTTCGTGGAAAATACACCACACATCGCTCAAGAATGTGAAATAACAATTAGTTCCATATAAATTCAATTTCTGCATATTACCTTTAAATTTGATAGAAACTACTCATTATGCGCTTATTATGCCAATAAAATAAATCCATAATTGATGTTCTGCAAATATACGCTGCATGCGCTTACTCACCATCGAAAAGAGGCCGGAAATAACCCACACGATCAGCGACAAATTCACGCTTCCGGTATAGCGCAGCACGCCCGTGGGCGACACGAAGATGCCAGAGCCAATGATCGAGCCGACGATCACCGTGCAACCGTTGATCAAAATCATTTTCGCCTTTAAAGTCACCTCACCACCGCCGCCGCCATCGCCGCCTTCGCCTTCCGTCGTCACCTTGGCCGGCGCATCGCCATTGCCATTGATTACCGAACTTTTCCGTGAGGAATTTTTTCGATTAAGCGATTCAGTCTCCATGTTTGTGTGTACTTTATGTGTGTGCTTATTTCGACAATCAAGTCGTTAATTGCTTTATGCTAAACAATTAGAATTTTTGCAGAGGCAGCTGTTTAGCTTGTTGCTTCGTATTATTTATACTTTGTATTATTTATGGTGTGTGTTTATGTGTATAAAATATGTGCAGGTGTGTTTTGGCGTGGAAATCTGTAAATAGAAGAATGAAATTTGCGTTTGAGTAAATAAAATTGAAAAATTCGTTGGTTTTACTTAAAAATATACTCGTGTTTAG